>CM050690.1:46381206-46773060 GCA_027574665.1 Rhynochetos jubatus | reverse complement strand
GAAAGAAAGAAAGAAAGAAAGAAAGAAAGAAAGAAAGCTCAAACTTGTTAAACTTAGGAGAGACCAACAGCTGAAGTTTTTCAGATAAACTTAGCACAAGTTTTGAATTTTAAATTTGGCATTCACATACTGAGGTGTTGGGTGTGTCACAAATGAGAGAGGCAGAAAGACCTTCCTGGAAATTATGCATGTGGAGAACTAAGACTCCGTCATATGTTTGGATGCATTAGTCCCTTCTTTTTATAAATGCTTTTCTTAAAAAAAAAAAAAAAAAGGTTCCTAAATAAACTGGATTATTTGCTTTACTAGTTAACCTTTAAGATTATTGCTAAATTCAGTATAAGTTCTTTGTTGAAAAACAAATGCACCGCTTTATCCACTACCTGCCTTCAAAAGCAAACTTCATAAAAATATGAGACACACAAAAAGATTGCAAGCATGTCAGCAAATATGAATCCTGTTGCGAGCTTGCTATCGTTTCACACTCACTTTATGAAAAGGTTGAAACTGCTGAAATGCTGGAACTGATGAACTTATACATAAATGATTAGGAATGCTCTGCTAATAATTTCCAGTAGAACTCATCACAGAGTTTCCTTATAAGCACATCATTCTCCACTTTGAATGCTACTTAGACTTGTAAAAAACTTTTATTGAACAAACCATTTATTCTGGAAAATACGATGTCCAAGTCAGTTCTGTTAACATTGTCACAGATTTGGTTTTTCACTGTGGATTTTATCAGCCTCTGCAGTGATGGCCTGTTGTCTTGGCAGAAAGATGCAGTTTGACCATTACTGTCTGCCAGTGACAATTTTTTCCTTAATTTAGGAATTCCTACTTCTTAGGAAGGCCAGCTGGAAGCAGCTAAGGCATTACAGCACCTTCCTCAGCTGTTGGCCTTGGGAATATGTATTCTCTCCAGAATATATATCTTTGGCAGGGAACAGAAAGAAGGGATGTTGGGTAATGGATGTGTATGCCAAGTGTAAGGATTGTTATATTTAATGCCTAGGTTTCTGTCCTTGGATTTAGGTATAAAATAAGTTGAAAAGTAGGACAAAATTCAAACAGGGTGGGTAGATTTTATGTGAAAGAAAGAAAAAAAATTTTTTTTAAATAGCTATTAATTATATTTATCCAGCTATTTTTTGTAATCCTTAACAGGAATGTTTTACATGTCTTGCTGCTTGAACGGTTATACAGTACCTTTAGGCCTGTATCCAAAATGCACAGGTTAATAGTCACATAAAAAACCCTATGGCTTCATATTAGAACATTTAGTCTAAACCTACAAACACAGTTGTCCTATGGGAATTTTTGCTAATAAGCTACATGTCCTTAAAGTGTAGGTCATCTGAACAGTCAGAAGTAAAATCTAAGCAAATACCACAAAATAAAGTGTAGTATGTGCAAGAGCAATATTTGGGAGGTGGATGGGGTGGGAAGAAGAGCTATAGAAAAGTATTCTTCATTCACTAGTAATAAAAGCTGAGGGCTGAAATTAATCTGAGATCTGCTGAACTGATGCAAGTTGCTACAGATAGGTTTAGAGTGGAAATTTTCTGTAAATTTTATATACATAAGCTTTACATTAATTTATACATTTATATATAAAACAGTGGAAAATACAAGAAGTTTGATAGATAGATTGCTTTTTGATTAAATTCACTGCTTAATATGTAAAAGTGAAAGTGGTTTTTTGCTTCCTGTAAGTTGAAAGCTTTGTCACAGTTTAAAACAGGGAAACTCAAGAAACACACAGAAGCTGTGCAGCTTTAGCTACATGCCACATGTGCTACCTAAAATGTGACAGCTGCACATCCAGTGAGAGGTATTTGCCTCAGGTTGAATATTTTCAGTGACAGAAATTTAAACATGAGGCAAGCTTAGAAGACAATTTTGGAAGAGCCTACTTCAGCTAGAACGTACATATGCATATGCCATAAAATGAGGGTCAGAGCTGTTGCTCTGAGTTGCATCTAGCTGGTTTGCAGAAGTTGAGATGCCTCCTAGAGAAATTGGACTAAGTCTATAACTTTGCAGAGTGAAAATGAAAAATATTATGGATGCCTTTTATCCTCCAGTATTCAGTAGCTGCTCTCAGTTATACCAGCAGTTGTCTGGTGTGTATGCAGCACGACTTCAGCTTTAAGATCATTTCATGGAGACAAACGGAAAAATCACTGTTTGTCTGTGTAGCTAGGAAATGCACTCCTAAATGCCATACCTGATGTGTTTTTTCCCTGTTTCATATTATTTCATACTACTTTGAATGTAAGATAACATAAATATGGTAAAAAGATCTTTTTTTTTTTTTTTCTGTCTTCCACTCAGTAGAACTTTTAATTCTGAAGTCAGACACCAGTGATGATGATGATGATGTGTGAACAGGGAGGAGCACAGCTTGACTATCAGGTCCCAGGTTGATTTTAAAACACTAGTGGTCTGTAACAACCTGTCTTTACTTGTAAACTGATCAAGCTGGCTTTGAAAGTTTTGGATTGCAAATCAGTGTGGTAGCCCTGCCGCTTTGCAATTTTCCCCAGACGTTTTGCAAGATTTCATAAAACTTCTCAGTTTTATAAAATAAGAATTAAGTTAAAAATCAGTCCATTTCTGTGAAAAGAAAAGAAGATAACACAGAAGGCAGATTTCTTATTTTATTTCTTGCTTTACCAATTGTTTCTTATATGAACTAAGACATAAATTTTATTTTATCATCCTTTAATGTCAGTTTCTTCCTCTAAAGTTTGGATGTTAATAAGTAGGTCAGACAAGACTAAAAGTAATTGTTTGCAAGTTGTATACATCTTTGGATAGAACACTGTATTGTAATGTTTCATGACATTCTTTGAAATATCTCACAAAGCCCAGTAGCGGCTCAGTCATTAAAGGGGTGTTAATTCAACAATTAAGGTTTTAATACCTAAATCTTGCCAAATTCTGCATAAAAACTCAGGGCCTAAATACTGATTTGCCAAGGGAGAGATCTGTCTGCTGGTTGCATATTGTCTCAGTTGCAGTCACAGAAAGCTTTCAGTTCAGAGCTTATTTGATATAGAGAAGGTATGAAACCATTTTCCAACAGTTTATCTACTGTTTGATAATGCATAACAATTCGTGTATGCAGATGCCTTTGTGGAGAGCAATCAATCAAGTGTATATCCTAGCCTCTTGTATCTTTTGTGATGCCTCTTGGAGTTTCACGAGTCCAAAAGACCTGAGTCTCACTTCAATGTGTATACTTGGGTGCAAGTCCTCTATTTCCCATTTGACATGTGTAAATCTTTCCTCAAAGTAGCAGTGTTTAAAATGTCACTCAAAAGCACACCAATCACAATGCTAAAGGGTAAAAAACCCTTCAGTGTTTTGTACATTCAAAATCTATTCTTTCTTTTCAGAAAACTGTACTACTCAATCTCCATCTTGAGACAGGATGGTTGGGAAACATCTTTTGTTATAGCACTCTCTCCTTGACTTTCTCGTTTTAATATTTTTCAGCTGCTTCTTGAAGTCTCGCAAGGAAATGTGTTCTTAATATTTACATAATTAAGATTTTTTAGAATAAAAATATTTTCAGGATTATGTGGATGGTAGTGGCATACACTTTCAGCCAGCACTGATAAAATTTATTGCAAGAAATTGATTAATATTTCAAGATGTCCTCTATAGTAAATCTCTCCAGAACTGAATGAAATTTGTGGGTACTTGAGTCAAAATAATTAGCAGGTAGGAGCAAATTACAATACATAGTTTTTTGAAAGAATCTGTAGTTAAAGCAATATGTCAATTGACACAAAAATAATTCATGCGCTGTGAAATTTTGTTCACAAAAAGTCAACAAAGGGGAGAGCATGTAAATTGTTGGCTTGGAATAGGTTTTGTATGCATATGTATACCACTGCCAAAGTTTTCATTCTAGTATATTATGCTACTGTTATAGAAGTAGAATTTTACCATCATTACAGTGCTCAGCTGTTTTTATTTTCTCACCTCATTCCTTGTGGCAACAAGATGGGAATTTCGATTAAAGACCAGGCAGCATGTCTCATGTTGTGTGATTCATTTGTAGGACACTTGTGAAAACATGAAGGTGTGACACAAAGTCAGAAGGCATACACTCTGCTCAGTAGAAAGGGCACTTTTGCACTGGCAGAAGTAATGGCTTAATTTAAATTGCTTTCCTTTGTCAGTATCTGGGAGCATTTTCTTTCGTTCCATGACTTTCACTTCTAATAAGAGTAAATTAGGATACAGATATGGGAGAACAGCCCCTGCTTTCTTCAGGCACATTGTTGCATTACAGTTCAATTACAGGCACTACAAAGTGGAACTTGACAGCAGTAGGATGCTGGAATCAGTCCTTCAATAAATATTGCCAATTTATTTGTTCTTTTTAAAATTTATTTTCATTTAACTGATGAAATTGAAGGCAGAAATCTTGGAATGCTGACAACTGAAGGAGCAGCCACTGATTTCACCTGGACTGGTATTTTACCTTCATGTTCACAGGCAAAAGTACCGTTAGAATTAATGTGTGTCTTCTATGTGTTCCAGTGCTCCGTCACCTGTGGCAAAGGGATGCAGTCCCGAGTCATCCAGTGCATGCACAAAATCACAGGAAGGCATGGCAATGAATGCTTTTCTTCAGAAAAGCCTGCAGCCTACAGACCCTGTCATCTTCACCCCTGCAATGAGAAAATTAATGTTAACACAATAACATCACCCAGGTTAGGTAAGCAGTCAAAATGACACATTCCTGCTGGAAATCTCTTTTCAGTTCTTTCTCTCCATAGAGTAACAATCCTAGTTTAAAAACAGAGGGCTAGGACTCAGGAGATGTAAATTCTATGTGCATATTCATCTCTCTGCCTCAGCTATCCAGTGTGTACATCAGAGACTGTCCCTCAGAATAGCAAAGGGTTTTATTATCCAAGGAAGGGCCATATTATAGGACTGTATGATGTCAGAAAACATCCAAGATGAAAATATATTTATATTAGAGACATTATAAACATATTATATGCATTTGTCCACTCAATTTTATTAAACATTTCTAAAGTAAGAAAATACCTTTTTTCCTCTTTAAAAGCTCTGCAGACTATGTTTTCATGGTATCTGTGAGATCAAGGAGGCTCTTATTTGTTCCTCAAACACAAATAGTTGTCTTTAGTTCAAATGTCTACAATCTATGCCTGATGGATTAGGATGTGTGAAGGAAAGTTACGAAGAGATTTACTGTTCCTGAAAGAACTCAGGTCTCTGTTGGTCTTAAGGGACATGGTGTTATGACATAACTACAGAACTCTTAATTGTGTTGATTGTTATTTCCTAGTGGAGTGTTGATGATGGTCTTACCATTAGCTCCTGAAACTGTTCATCTGCTTCTTGAGCATGACTGGAGAAAATTCAAAGGCTTGTTGTAAGACAGCATAGCCTTTCAAGATAATTTTCCAGACCCCTTTTTAAGATAAACTCTCCTGTTAAGTAGATTACTCCTGCATGGAAAACAAGTCTAACATGCCAGGCTGTTTGTAATCCTGCCTTTAAGTCAGTGAAGGCTATTTCTCTTTTAATTTTTTAACCCTTAAACATTCCTGTGTCGTTATCATTGTTTCAATTTGATGTATGAGATGGCAGCTGTTGCTTATAGCTCTCTCCTCTGCTATTTTGCTGTTGTAAGGTTTCCTTTCATACTTTATCTTCCTTTGTTCAACTGAACTCTCAGAAGCAAGAGGCCATGACTCGATTACTGGCACTTTTCCTTTGGTGAGGTATAAGCAGCTTTGTGTCACAGAATAAAGTGAATCACAATGTTTCACAGGAAAAATACAGTATTGGCATCATTAAAATTTGATGTAATGTTAAGTGCACAAAAAAAGATTGGTCTACATTGTCCTTACAGAATGGATTATGTACCACTGACATTAGTAATCATCAGGTCAACCTCATCCAGCAGGAGTCAAAATCCAGTCTGGTAGAAACACTAACATCTCAAAACTACATAATGAAATGCTTCTCCTTACTATATTAATCATTTTGGCCTCTGATTCCATTCCTATTATGCAGTACAGATCCTCTGGATTTGGGCATAGGGCTAGTGAAAGCTGATGTGGATTGCACCATCTGTACTCTTGTAAATATGCTCTCAGTTTCTCTTTCCCTTCAATTAAAAAGGGAGAGTAACACAAATGTTCTGTAAGATTGACTTTTTTTAAAGTTCAGTGTTTAGGATGGGTTTTGGATTATGTCTGTTTCTGCCCTATTTTTCACTGTTTTCCCATACTGATTCCATGCATGAGCTACAGCTTGAGTAAGTGAATGTGCCAATTTGGTACAAGGGTCCTTCTATGATAAAGACTGTAAGAGGCTTTCATAAACGCAACACGTGTATGGATTAACAGATGGCTTCACAAGAAAAAAGACAACACACATGAAAGTATGACTGTTTTGTACAGCAAAGGAAGAATTTGGTAGTCAGGGATTCCCATAAGTAGAAAGCAGCAAAATACTACTAATACTACTGAATAATGAGATGAAGGTAAGACTTGAAAGATGTGAATGTAAGTAGCCTGTCTTTGACATGGAGGAGGGAAGATCCATTGGAGTGATTAAAAGGAGGGTGTTGTAGTCAGATCCATGTATTGGAAGACAACTTTAAAACAAACAAATAAACAAAAAAAAAACCCCACACATTCTGAACATACTTGCAGAGGAGAAAATAGGTCAGGAAGGTAAAAATCCACAGCATTTGTGCCTTTGAGAAGCACAAAATATGATAATTGGGCCTGGACAAGTGTTTTTGCCAACATACAACCTGTCATTGATTCCATTCTGTAAGTATCATTTTTCCACATAAAATGAATTTGCATTATGTATTGTACCATGGGATTTGCTATCTGTCTTCAAACCTTACAAGAGTGCCTCATAGTGTGGCATCTACAAGCTAGCAAGACAGTATATTTCTGTTAATTTGAAAAAAGAAGCCAGGCAAAACTAAAGGTCTAGCTGATTATTTCGCTTACAAAGAAAAGATGATGCAAGACATCGTGTAGTTTTGTTCATTTTTCCATTCATTGACAAAATGGCACAAAGTTTTGATTTCTTGAGCAAAAGCTGATCAGAAAACCAGCTGCAGTCTCCATGCTTTAATTCTTATATTTCCCTACCTGCCTTTGATTTAAAAAAAAAAAAATTCTCCTTATTGGTGTCATTGGGAATCCTATTCTCATATTATTAAAGCTAAGGCATCCTGTTTTTCCAGTGGCAACTTGCATCCCAGACTAATGGCAGTTTCAGATGGAGCTGCTGCTTCATGCAGGCAGTTTTGCTGGAGCTGACTCTGCAGCCCCCACATAGCCCTGGCCTCAACCCCAGCCCACATCTCTATATAGGGCATAAAGGTGGACTTCACTCTCTCATAAGGACACAGCTGTATGGTATTAAACCAATTAGTTTCAATGCAACTTTATCCAATTTATAAATTAAACTGGCCTTAAAAAAATTCAATGTTGAAAATATTGACAGCAGGATGATTTTTTTTTCTTTCTTTTGTTGAGTATCAACAGCTATTTCCTTTCCCTTCTGCAGATACACTTCTCGTATCCTTGTTACCTTTGCTACCTGATTCTTCACCAGTAAATGTAAAAGTAATGTATGTTTGATTTTGTTGTTTCGCAGCTGCTCTAACATTCAAGTGCCTAGGAGACCAGTGGCCTGTATACTGCAGGGTGATAAGAGAGAAGAACCTTTGTCAAGACATGAGGTGGTATCAACGATGCTGTGAGACGTGCAGGGACTTTTATGCACAAAAAATGCAGCAAAAGAGTTGACCTCTATCAGGCTGGCTGACTCTCAGCTCTTTGCAATCTTGTTATTTATAAAAACACACACACGTACACACACATGCACGCTTCTTCAGACCAAATATTATCAAATTACATATAATTTAATCAAATTAATTTATTTTTGCCTGCCAGACATCCTTAATTGTTTTGGTTAGACAGCCAACTTGTTTTGTTCTCGGATGTTAATTAATTAGTTTTTGTATGTACAATTTTGGATATGTTTATCAAAATCTAAAAAAAAAAAAAAAACAGTAACTAGTATTTTAAAGGTTTATTTTCAGTGCTGTTGTCTCTCTGTTGCCAAAAAAAAAAAAAGTCATGTTATCTTGAATTTATTCTAATTTAGCTGAATAGTTTTGTTGTATATGGAAATAAAGCCCTTTTTAATTTTATTTTATTTTTGGCATTCATAGTCAGAATTATCTTGTGTATTTTGCAACAGATGTTGAAGTGAGTAAGCTAACATTATTGAACAGGTTATTACAGAATGTATTGTGAAATCAGTTCATTTTATTTAGAAACATACTGAAGGGGATAATCTACTGTAACTTATTATAAACAAGAAAATTAAAATAGCTGAGTAGGGATTTTGATCATTCTCATGGACACATACTTGAACACAAGTATTGAATCAATGAAACACTGTAGAGATTTACACTGAATCACTGTTGCACTGTTTGAGGTAGTATAGAGAAATTCAGTCCTGGGACTTGTACCATCTTATGAATCCATGTCTGTACTGTTTTAACATGTCACTTGATTTTAGACATTTTGAAACAAAAAACCCATGCCCCTCTATACCTTTGTGTGTCCTCTTGCAGATTTACAAATGAAAGGGTCCTTCCTCCTGCCACTTGTATGAATTAATCTGTTAAACGTTTTCAGTCTGTTGACAATCTAGAAAATAGCGTTGTAATACTACTTTAGTTTTATCTTTGTTTTATGAAAAAGTTTTTATAAAAATAAAAAGTTTTACAGTTTTGTGAAACGTTATGAAACAGCTAAAATTTTCCTTATGAGAAAATACTGTACATGATTCACATGATTTTTAAATTTTCAATAAAAAGTAAAGCTTCTTTTGTTATTTGCATTTTTCCTCTTTTGAGCATCCATGTCTGGTAGCTGAATCCATCAGGCCCTACATTGCAACAGGTACAGCTACAGTAGTCCCTACAAAAAATGCCTCCTGCCTCTTGATTTAGACACCTTTCTGCAGCTGCAGACAGATATGACACGCTGTGAGCCTTGATATAGGGAATAATATTCCGTGGAAAAGAAGTTACTTATTTCAAGTGAGTTCTGTAACCACTGAACTTGGCAAGAGGAGGAGGATAGGTCCTCTGCCTCCATTTTATGATGCCTTTGGGCTTGCTCTGAAAATATCTAGAAGAGCAAACTCTGAAGGCAAGACAGCAAGAAAAATAAGTCTGAAAGGCATCATATTTTCTAATCAAAGCAAAAAGGGAAGGTATGTTTATTTTAGTGATTGTTCCTTTTAATTCTCTGCACAGATTCTAATGTATGGAAGTAGTGTAGAATTTAATACACTGAGGCCCCCAGTCAGGGCTGTGTTTCTGTCCAGGAAGAATACATAGCTGCAGTCTTCACTCCTGTTGAGCAACTAAGGCAAGTGCTTTCAAATAGTTGTACAGTCAAAACCTTTGGTTTGGCATCTTACTACAGTTCACTCAAAATCTGCAACTTTAATGATGTGCTAATATATGATTTTAAGTTGAGTATCATCTAGTTTTAAAAAATAAAGAAGGAAAGAAAAATAACTGACATCATGGAATATAAAACTATATTTTGTATAATTAAAAAGTTTCAATGCACAGAAAATGCAGTTGCTCTTGGGCCTAACTCCTCAATGGCACAGACGCATTTGAAAGTCTAATATAATTATTGTATTTGGCAGGCAAAAGAAACAATCATTGTTTTAAATTTTATTCATACTTACTTAGTACTCAGCCCTGCTAATACTCCTGCACTTGTTTGAATCACAACTAAAAATTAAGCTAAAAGAAAGATGTTCCCAGACTAGGGTGTGGAGGACAGTCTTTTATCAGCCAGTGATGTCATCTGCATAATTTTGAATGTTTATGCTCTGCTGCTTCTGAATATAACACGAAAATGTCAGCTTTATCTCAAAATGGAAAAACATTTTAACTCTGCCTTTATCCACTGAAAACAGATGAGTGACTTGTGCTGAAATCGTCTCACCATCACCCTTATACAACATCATAAAAGATATTTGGATGGGAACCTGGCATGGAAAGTTGCACAGTAAAATGCTGGTCTTTTTTAATGTAATAAGTGAAATCAGGATGTTACAATGCTGATAGCTCTGGCTCTGATTCCTTAAGCATCTGTAGTGCAAAACTATTATTAGATATATGTGAATCATTTTGAAGCAGTTTTGTGTCTACATAGCCAAAATGCCTCTTCCTTTTCTGCATGAATTTGAAAGCAAGTTAATTTCAGTGCTTCAACACACTCTATCACCATTCTAAGAAGCAGCACAGACCAGAATACATGTTTTGTCAGAAAATGGCAAGAATGTTTTGAGAACACACCCAGCCTGTGACCTGGGTCCCAGCAGGCTGGGTGGATATGCATGCATGTGGCTGCCTGGCAGAGCTCTGCCACGGGCCAGGGTGACAGCAGGCAGCCCTTTCCAGCTGTGTTCAGGGAAGCCATAGCCCTCTGCACTCATAGACATTCCCATCTTTACTTGCATTTTGGATTTGGTCTTTCTTTTTCAGCATCAATCCTTCTGCATTAATACCTTTTCCTTTCAGCGTGATGAATATGTAAAATTTCAACTAATGAATGTCACATCAGTCAAGTTCAGCTGACAAGTAAAAGTGAAATTCCCTCCAACTCACAAGGGCTAGAGTAGGCATCTGCTAATTAAATCCCACTTAGACTCTATTTTGTTGCATTAAGTGGGATTTAAATGGTGCTCGGGGTTTGTGCTAGGCTGGTGCACAGTGGGCTTACTTCTTGCCAGGTACATGCTGGCTAGCTACAGCAGTGACCATACGTCACCACTTCCAGTACCTATCTTAAAGAAAGGGAATACCTGAATTTTAGTTGTGTTGTCATTTATTCTAGAGGGAATAATTTGCTTTGTTCTGGAGGAGGTGGTTTGGGCTGATTGAGGTTTTTTTCATTCAGTTTTCATTGTCATCTTCAGTGACAGAGAAGCAGCCATTTGCTTATTCTAAAAATATATTACAACTGGAAAGTTTGCCTTTATGAGGAGACTAAGGGAGACCCTAAAGCCTAGCAGATCCACTGTAAACAGAAAATTAAGAGCTCTCAGAATTTGAAGAGGTCTGTAGAAAAGATGCTCAAACTAATAGTAGAAGGGACTTGAAACACATCAAAAGCAGGAAGCTAGCTAGGGAGTCAGTGGGACTACCTAATAGTGCAAGTGTGAAAGGGAACTACGAAAGTGAAGTCCAGTGTGTTGACCTTTCCAGCCGAAATGTTGCACGAGTTCGCATACCTTTCACGTTCCTTACAGCAGAGATGTCAGAAATGCTGAATCAAGCTGAAGGAAATATACAAGAATGTAAGAGTAAATAGATGCCAACAAGTATCTAGAGTGGCAGTCACATGAGATTCCTGGAAGAACGCAATTGGGAAATTACAGAACTACTTGCCATGGTGTGTAAGCTGTTGTCTCAAACAGCCACTCTGCCAGAAAACTGGCAGAATGCAGTGGAAAAGGGGATCTTTTCCTGTCTGTGGAAAAGGGGATCTTTAGGGGATCCTTTGAACTAGGGAGTCTGGATTTCCTTTTCTGGTAGCCAATAAAATTAGATCCCTGAGGTTGGATAAGCATGGGCTATTGGGAGAGAGTCAGCATGCCTTCAGTTGTGTCCTGAGCAAAGAGGATCTGGTGGACACAGAAGTATGACAAGGTTCCACGTTACAGGAAATTCAAGAAACTACATTCACACAGAACTAGAGGAGCAATGTTTATGGTTTGAAAGATGGTTAAAGGACTAGAAGGAAAACGGTCATCTTTCAGGATAGAGAGGAGTCAGCAGTATGGTTTTCCAAGCAATGATGCTGGGTTTAGTTTTTTCAACATTTTTGTCAATGGCATGGGGAAAAGAGAGATCTTTTCCTGAGATCTCCAGCTCTGCCAGTGACATTAAGCTACTATGGTCAACCAAATGTTGCCTCACTGGGCAAGAAATTCACAGAACGGAGTGATTGGGCAAGACATTAGCCACTAAATTTTGATGTGGGGAATTGTAAGGTAGTATAGCTATGGAAAACAGCCTGAACTATTCCTGTGAGATACTGAACTTGCAACTGGCAGTCATAGAGGTGGAAAAGAATCATAGTGTCATTGGTTACTATAGTCTGAAGTTATTAGCTCTGTGAGAATACCAGGGGAAAAAAGCCAAAACCTGATGGCAGTTGTCAGAAGAGAAGGTATCATTTTTCCAATTTTGGGGACTGTGATGTATTCACAGCTTGGGCATTGCATTCACTTACGGTTGCTGTGTTCTCTTTAACAATGTGGTGGAATTACACTGTAACACATAAAAAAAATCAAATAAAGGAGCAAGGAGGTAGACCAGGTGCCTTATGAGATGTGACGGAAAATGTTAATACTTCAGACTGGAGAGGAAGAGGCTGAGCTGAGCATGTTTAATGTTTAAAAAACCCTGAGGGTGATGGATAAACCGCACACGGAGCTCTTGTTCTTAAAATCCTGCAGGACAACGAACAGGGCATCCTTGATAACATAATATGGAAATTAGTTTAAAACGCATAAAAGTAGCATTTTAGACAGACTGTCATGAGGTTCTGAAGCTTGTTTCTGGAAGAGGTAGTATCTGAAGGTCTGAAAAGCAATTAGACAAATTCATGGAAAACAAGTCCATAAATAGAACATAAAAGGCCTAGAGGAGGTGGAAATTGTTTGGCTTCTGGGAGAATAAAAGGAGAATGGACTGCAGAACGTATAGCCAGCTGTACAAAGCCTACCCAAACAGCATCTCTTCTTGCCTTTTCCAAACACAGTGATAGATCCTGGACTTGGGGTGGTCTGACCTAGTGGGACATTTTTTATGTTCTTAGGGCATGTCTAATGAAAGGAAGTAGTGTTGGTAAGTAAATTCACACACACACACACCCCACTCCACAGCATGGGAGAATCATGTGTTTGGAGAGATGCTGGCAAGGGTATATATGTTTAAGAGAGAAGTCATGGTTGTATATACCCAGCTATTTTAGAACACAAATTATTATTGACTTAGTTCTGCAAAGGGAAAAGGGGGAAGTACATGTCATGGTAAGTCTAAACCAGCAGCTTCATGGTAGTCCATCAGGGTACACTATAAAGGTGTGTTAGTGTTTCAGGGCTTCATTACACTGGGGAGAAACAGCTCCACATGTAGCAGCAGGTTCCCCGGAAGCATGCTCAACCACTCACAAAAATGGCCACTACTGTCTCTTTTGTGGCTGCTCACAAATACTCTGAATATCTACATGAAAGGTGACAGATTAATTTTTAATATATATGCTGTAAACTAATCGCCAATAAATACAGGCAAGAAAAAAACATGAGCTTTCTAAATAAGGGTTTTAACCTACATGTAAATCGAAGTATTAATCTATTAATTTAGGATCTCACACTAGCAACATATAAAGAAATACTTTACTGGGTTTATTTTCTTTTTAAATTTCAGTAATCTGAAATTTCTTTTTAAATTTCAGTAAGGAAAATAGTTTGGTCTGATACTCTGGGCTAGGTACAAGGCTAAAATTTTCATGATGCCCTAATTCTCATCACTAATTTGATCCAAAATTGGTCTTCCTGGATCTCAAACAATGAACTTTCAAAAGCCTATCCTCTATGGCAGTGTCATCAAAAATGAAACAAGTTTTAGAAAAATAGAAAGGTTTGGGAAAAAAAAGGTTAAAATAAATATGAGACTAGTTTTGCTAGTTGAAAGTAATGGCCATGATGAGAAGGGCAATTTCATTAGCTGAAAGTCAAAAAAACTTTAGACTTATAAAATGATGATGAAAATATCAAATCTCAAAATAAAAAAGTGAAGGGACTGAGACTACATCATTCAAGTAAGAGTTTTTCCATTCACTTGAATGGAAGCAGTATCAATTCCCTGAAAACTTCTGTTATCCATTACTTGAAACAATCTCCAATTTCCCAACAATTTCCAAGGGTCAAGAAGAATGTAGTGTGAAAGAAATCCCTGAACCTAAAGAAGTGCATGTCATAAAAATGTAAACGGTACCGACCCACACAGCATAATGGAGCCTCTTAGTACTGCCACAGAAAACGAGGACTTGCTTTTCACTGGGAGCTGCTTCTAATTTTCTGGAAAAAGAGCTTGCTTTGAAGTATTGTGAGCTTGACATTTTTGGCAGGTCACTTGAGGAAGTGCTGGTATGCATTTAGGTGTCTCATGCATCTACTCACTGGTACTCTGTTAGCTTTAATGAGCACATATGTATTTGTCAGAACAGACCTTGAACCTGAAAACTTAAACTAGGCACTTACAGAACCATGTCCTGTCTGCTCTGCTGCTTCTAAACAATCTTTTATCATTGGTAGATGATATAAGTGAGCCTGACACCAAACAGGGGTCAGATACAGTTTCAGGAAACTGTCGTATCCTTCTTCACATCATTAATAATAGAAGGAGCATGCACAGCCAGGAAGCAGAAGCTGGGGCTGTTTTCGATATTACTTTACAGGACAGAAACATGGACTTCTCCGTTTTGCCAAACAATAACCATCCCGATAAATACCTGCAACTGGAGGTAAAGTCTTTAGTGAGAAACTCTGCCTTTCTACAAGCCAACCTGGCAAAATTCCCAGAAGCAGCTTTACCTGGAATGCAGCAGTGGCACAACAGGGTCTATTTACAGGTAAGGTCTAAAAGAGGCTGACATTTTTCCTGGTTTTTCTACCTCGTTTTTGGGATCAGGAGACAAACAAGATGAGATTGACACTGCAACTTTGGATTCAGCTTCCTGCAGGTCTGAATCTGCATCACTAATATCCCTGTAAGTTTTCCTATTGACTTCAGTGAAGATCAAGCCCCAGAGAAGAGTTAACTCTCCTCTGAAGGGGCAGTCTGATGACTTTATTTCAGTACATCAGGCTTTCTTCTGCTCATTGTAACATTTTCATTGCATTTTCCAGAAAGTTTACTGATATCTAATACCGATTCATTGTACTAAAGGGGCAAATGGAATGCCCTCTCTGAAGAATAAGAAAAAAAACCAAACAAATAGACTTAAATCTGAATGCCAGGTCATATCCCTCAAACTCAATGAAAAGGCACATTAGAGAAATCATATGAGATTCTTGCTAGTGTCTCACAGGCTTAGGTAAATCTATACAGTTCACCTTAGCTTTCACTTTATTTTGCCTTGGTTTTCTCATTCTACTTTGACTTTCCTTTTATCCTGACAGCTGTTGAAAGTGTGAAACACACTGTGTTAGTCCAGATTATTATATATAGATAACAGCAGTTTCTTGATAAAAACGTAAATGTGTGCTGCCTAGCAGAGGCCCTGGAGCCCGTGGAGAAGTTCATGGCTGGATTAGCAGCAGTAGGGCTGCATTAGTTTACACCCCTCTGGGCCCCACTTGCCGCTCCACAGTGCTGCCGAGGGAGCCCCTCACCTTTCCCCACCCCTAGCATGAGCAAAAGCTCCAAGGCCTGGTTTTTGTCAAGGGATGGAGACACACATAAGTGGTTGGGGGTGGGGGCGCAGGGGACGGAGAAGGGTGTGTGTTCTTAGGGTCCTTAGGGTGGGGGTCCAATTCCCCAGGGTAATGAGGAGTGGGAGTTAAAAAAACATCAACCTGGGAGAGGAGGAGAGAGGAAGAGAAAGATCCTTAAAGTCTCTCACAGCTACTTCCAGTTGCATTTCTTCCCTGTCAGGTATTTCTTCCCAAGAGCTCCCCAAAGCCCTTTGCTCTCTGCCAGCATCTGTTCCAGTCCACAACCACACATGAAAGTCCACCCCCTCCTGCCACCTACTTCCATGATGCCTCCTTACCTTCCCTAGACTTCCCCACCCTAGCTATTCTTCCCTCTGCCTGCCCCAATGCCTCTAGCCACCTCTGCTCATATTGTATGGTAGTTGCTGGCAATTCCCCGAGGAGAGCTGGGAGGGGAGGATGAACAGTCGTCTGTTGTTGTTTTCTCCCATGAAAAGAGACCTAACCAAGAGAAGGAGCCAAAAGGATCCCAAACAATGGGGTATGGTGCAATGCTGGTCTCACTCCCCACCCCACCTCTTCTGTGCAGGAGGAAGGCAGCCACACACAGAGCCGTCTCCACAGCAGGGATGCTTCTCCCTATTGTCATGTAACAGGACACGCTGTCACCAAGCCAGGGCTGCAGAGCTGCAGAAGGACTAAAAATGTGTGGGGAGCAGTGTGCTTTCTCGACTTGTGCTCTACCCTTTGCCACCAGTGAGAGGATTTTTCTGGAACTCTGTTCCCAGCCCCCGGACGGCCATTTCAGAGAAAATGTCTGTGCTCACCACATCTCCAGAAATGCAGTTTTCAATGGGGTATGTTTTATAAATGTTAAACCTAGCACTCAACATATACTTTTAAGTGTAGTCATTACTGAATTCAAGCTGTACAGATAAAATTTGTTGTGTCTTACTCTCTCTCCCCTATGAGCTTGCCTCCTTTTTCCCCTTTTGCTGACAATCAAAGGGAAAAGAACTGATGAGTTCCAGATGTTAGAATAAACACAATGGCATAGTGCAGAACTAATGGTGCAGGAATAACATGTTTTACTTTAAGATGAGAAAGATAATGGGGTTAAGGGTTTCTTAATTCAGAAACGAAAATGGGGGGCCAGGGTGGGAATGAGGGAGGAGAACTCATTTCACAACACATGTGTGTGATCTACAGACTCCCCAAGTCATCAAACCTTGAGAGGAGCCTAAATTCCCTCTTCAGAAATTAATTTTCTTTTAAGAAACTATTGCTACTCAGAGCTCCCTGTGTGAAGTGACTACTCAGTGGTGTGTTTGTGGTCTCTTCCAGACCTTTATTATGAGATCACTTAAATTCAAGCACACTTAAAGCGTTTATGTGTTTTCTTCACCTATAAATTTTTAATTTATTTCCATTATAAAAAGCAGCCTGACATAACCACAATTCCTGATGCTGACCAAAATGTTGCTGCTCTTTCTCCTTACTTTCCTCTTCTTTACAAGGCAAACTGAACACCTTCCCTGCTTAGTGTATACTTTTTTTTTGTCTATTTTGAATAAAACAAACCATAAAGCAGACCATTAATTTTGGACCTTCCTTGTGAAAACCAGCATAAAAAGCACAGACTGTTTCTCCTGCAAATGGCTAGCTACTGACTGCTTTCTGATTGCCCTGAAAATTTCCAATGCCACTAGACTCTCTGCCCCACAATATGTTTTAGTATTCAGTATACACCAGATGATTAATCTCCTGTATCTGCTTCTGACAGCTGGGATGCATGCAGTCCACCTGGTCTTTTTCTGCAATTCTCAGACTTGTCTTTTCTGCTTGCATTTCATTTTTTCCCCTTATTTCTGGAAAACAGCAGAGTGCATTTGGTCTTTGAACACTGAGCTATTTCTTGTCATGCTGCTGTGGCTTAGGAATTCATAATTCCAAATGAATTTTGACTTGCAGGTATTACAGTTATCATGCTAACTGCACGCCTAACCTCTCCTGGTCTCTCACCTGGCCTGTGTCCTGCCTTTGCTTGTTTCAGTGCACCAGAATAAGACATTTCTTTTGCCTATAATCATTTGTTTGTCCCATGGCTTAGATGTGCATTACATACTTCCACTCTCCCTTATTCTTCCCTAGACAATTGCAAATGACCACAATCGGAGCCAGCTGCAAGGTGGGCAGAAGCTTTTAGTCTGACACTGTACAGAAGTTTTTATATAATGCAATCACAACCCTGCAGAACTCCACTACCAATGACAAATAAATCAGCTTTCCTCAAGTAAACAATTCATTACTGCGACAGAAGTATTTTCAATGCTGCACAATTAAAATAGTGTGTATGAATGCCCACTTTTCACTAAATATTCCTCTCACTTCAGCTTAAGTGTTGTTAACTGTCTATTGATCTCCTTGCTATCCATGACAGGTAGCTTTCCAGGTTGCTTTGTAGTACCTGATGTTGCATTATGCCTCTGATAAACAATTCTGATCCCCTTCAGTTCCTTCGATAAGAAAACTTCCATTCTCAGAAATCCTTGATGTGACCTGTTTGCCCTAATGTCTTTTAGACCTGCTTACCTACCTTCAATTATTCCTTGCCTTCTTGATTGCTTTTCCACAGCATCCGCTCTGAGATCAGGTTTGTTTAGGAAATTCTAAAGAGCTAAAAATTATTTATATTGATAAACGAGCTTTTTTTAGTGACCAAATACTGAGCAATACCTATGCAGTTTTTACAACTATCACAAAGATTCTTGGGTTACTAGCTAGCATCTTTTTGTCTGTCAGACCTTTTGTTTGTCTTAGAAACAGGTCTCTGTATCAGAAAAAATGCCCTTCCAAGTGTTGTGAAAGTCTTCCAGGGTGTATTACAAGGTTTTTGCATAAAAGAAGGTTAGAATCTTAAACAAATTACATGCAATATAATAATCACCATGCTACCCACTTTCATTAGGATTGATGATTTTGTTACAAATCAAATCCTGCAGTACCCAGTGGTCCTAAGTTTCTTGAAGACTCCCTTGGTTAAAACTTTCAGGCATAACTGCCCACTGACAACATTTGTCACTCTCATTGAGTATCTTCCCTGGCTGCTGCAGCTGGAGACCATGGCTGGCCGTGGGACAAGAGGAACTAATCTTCTTTGGGGAAATAAATAACAAGTGACTTGCAGGCAGTAAATATCCTTAGGGTTTTAGGTGTCTGTTTGACCTCATCTTGCAGGTAGATGGGCTTGAGACCAAAGCCTAGCCTTAACTGTTGATGGCTTTCTTAGTTTTGTTGGATGATTAGCTTGATGTCTGATGTCACAGACTGAGGAAGGAACAGTTAGACCCTCAGCTTGTTTCAGTGCTAACAACAATGACAACAGTGGGAACAAATGGATGGTCAAGATAAAAATTAGATTAAAATGTTTCCTAGCAATATAAATTAATTTATAATTTTTACTTATATATACCCTAATATACCTATATGCATAACTTGCAGTATGAAATAATGAGAAAAAAAAAAAGCTGTGGAGTAAACATGTTTTGACCCAGGAATGGAACTAACATTGACTATACATGTTCAGGTTTTTTACAGAACCCTCTTTTTATACATACAAGCTCTATGGGTTTGTTAAAGGTAGACCAGAGTTACATGTTTACAGGGCTGATAATTTTTCATCTTGTTAAATGAGTATTCGTCAACGCATTTCAACTACAGTTTCTCAAAGTTCTTCAGAACTATTGCTGCTTTGAGTATTTGTTGTTCCCTCCTTCCAGTCAGTGAGTAATAACAAAAATTGCCTGCTATGAGCTCTGATATGATCTGTTCCATCCTCATTCACACTGGCTTCTTAGTCACAATGTATATCATGTAAATTCTGTAACACATATGGATACCTACATTTACAATGCTTTCATCTTTCTTTGAACATTTGCTTCATGGATCAGAATCAAAACATAGAAGTCTGTGAAAACTGTTGGGAGATGTTTTGGATGTTAAAAGAAGAAATATGTAGTTTTTGCTAGAATTAATACTGGCAGGCATACTCATTACCTGATCTCCTTCTGTTTCTATGATTCTATAAATGTCTATGTTTCATGCAATCATCTTCACATTTCTCTGTATCATTTCTTAGACCTTTTTTTTTTTCTTCTGACATATATATTCTGCAGAAGTTTCACAACCAAGCATTTGCCTGCACTAAGGTGTATTTTCACGATTAGCTGGGCACTTCAACATCTGTTTTCTATAACTTCTGCAAACTATCTCGTACCCCCAATTCCAGTACTGTTCTCTGTTGCTCCTCCCATCCTATTCCCTCTCTACCTCTGCTCCAGGCTACCACATTCTCCTGTTCTCATGCCTGTGAAAAGGAAGGTACTCCAGACAGAAGGGGCAAAAAGTTTTGCCACAAAGCACTCTCTTTATGAACAAATCTTGCATCCTTCCATCTGTTCCAAGTTTTAGAGCATTTTATTTAAAACAGCTTTAGAGATTACTGTCAAGTCACATTCTTTTCACATTTTAGCCTAGGGAGACCAAGTATCCCCTGGTGAAACAGTTCGCATACTTCAACAAAATCTTCTCCAAGTTCAACTATCTGGCAAGCCCGAGGGAAGCATCATTAAAGTCAATGGCAAATTTCAAATAATAAATTAATTTTTTTTTTTTTTAAAGAAAAATAGTAATAAAACACTGTTGGAAAAAAACACTGGTTAAAAAAACCAACTCAACAGAAATCTGGCCAGTACAACCCAGAGGGCTGCAGTGTCAACAGTAACTGCAATGCAAAGAGTAAGATTATCATGGGATATGTCATGGGATATGTCAAGTCTGAGGAATGACATATGGAAATTATGATCTAATAGAGAGGGACTGGGAGGGCACTGAGAATTCACCCACCTACTAATGATAATTATTGATGGGAAACATGCTTAGTCACTTGTGAACAATTTAGTGATAAGAATGCCAGCATGACGCCTCCTCCTAGGGTTTCTTAGACAAAGAAGACTGTTGTTTTCTCCACCTTTCCTTTCTGAAGCAAACCAGTCCTCCCCCTTTCTTCTACACCTGCCTGCCTGGGACCAACTCACACATCTATGTATGTGCACAGACTCTGAGGCATAAAGTAGGTGATGTCCAGTAGCAGCTGGCTTCCACTGAAAGTGGACTCACCAGCCACAAAAAGGGCAGAAAATTACTCAAGCAGAAGAAGCCAACAGCTTGCCATCAGCTTAGGGATGTGCACTGGCTGATGTGGGATCTGAGCAGCTCTCAGAGACAGCGTGTGGGAGTAGGTGGGCTACCTACTCCCTGGGCTACCACCAGAAAGATGAAAGAAGCAGGAGGACATGCCCTTAGCAGCAGGACAGGCCCTTAGCAGCAGCGAGTCCTCCATCTGCCGAAGTCCATCCAACCCATGGCACCTTAATGGCTGGAGATCTCCATATAAGTGAAATATCCTGGCAAAGATGTCATTTCATGGAAGGCAGTTTATCAGGTCCCAGTCTCTTCCTCAGCTGTTTATGATGTGCAGTCACTTCATGGGAGTCTGGAAGCAAGTGGTCCCCACACCTTTGTGGTTTCTGAGGGTGGGAGAGCGCTGGGGTGTGGCTCCCTCCTAGCACACCTGCCACAGGGCCACCAGGTCAAGCAAAGGGTCCCCTTGTCTCAAGTTTCTAAGGACAAAGTGGTGTTTGCTACTGAGGAAAGCTGAATTTGCAATGCGATGGTTCTGTAGGACCAGTCCTGAGATTCAGGAGAGGTGTTAGCATGAGGCAAGGGCTCTGCCAGAAGGCAGTCTCTTGAGAAGGTGACATCCCACTTGAAGCAGAGACCAGTGATGGATTAATCCAAACTCCCGGGGACAGAAGGTTGTGATGAACCAAAATGTTCAACAGCTTGGACAGTCTGATTGCAGTCATGCATGTAATTACAGGTCAAAAAATATAGTAACTAACATCTTACTGGCTCCAGAAAAGGCTTTTAGTGCTGTATTAAGCAGCAGCTTGTGAGAAGTCCAAAAATGTGATCCCACCAGGGTCATTCATCGTCCTCCTTTGCCACCCCTCCCCATTCTAAAAGGTCTGATTTAATAGTTGTGGTTGCTTGGACAGTGCACAGATATTTCATCATATTAGAGTTCTGAGAGTGTACAAATTAAGGACTCTCCCTCAGCTGAATGAAGGGCCCCTTTGACATTCTGACCCGGGTCTAGCATTCAACAGCATGAACAGAACTGTGAATCACATCTCTGCTGTCAGAGATTCAGGTCCAGTCAAGACAGTCAGTTACACACTATTACCCCTGTGCTTCATTTTGCTTTGTCCGTAGGGCTTTGCTTCTGCATCACACGCCCATGGCTTTCATCAGAACTATATCTTCTACCTCAGTGCTCCATAGCACCACCACCACCTCTGCTAAAGCAGAGGATTTCTTTCACCAGGCATTATAATGTCAGTTCACATTTGCAGAAGAGTTTAATGTTCAGATTGTACCCACATGCTTTCCCCAGAAGGAAGACATCTGCGCAGAGGGAAGAGTCAGACTCCCTTACTGCAATGTAGATGTTTGCCAGAACAAGAAAACCTGTTGTATGTTTAATTTTAAAAATGATTCTATTGTGTTACAAAAGATAACTCTGGAAGAGGGCCTGTGTTATAGGTAAATGAAGATGAATGCCAACTTCTGATCTAACTTGTGCATTACAGAGAGAAAAGAGAAATGTCATTGACCTGCCAGGCTTGGACTTGAACGGGGTCAATCAAGAAATGATAGACAAAGCCCTTGGGAAACATATTACACCCATCACCCTGAAATCCACAATCAAAAGCAACCCCTTGTATAGGGATATCCAGGTGGATGACGACTGGGAGGAGAAGAAAAAGACTCCTTCCTGGACTGTGCAGGACTATGACAGACACTGGCTGCACTCTAACTTGGCCAGCCACATAAAGGTAATGCACTGTTGTATTGCATTTGAGCAAAGTGAATTGCTATGAGCTGTATGGTGTTTGCATGAACCACTGCACTGCCCACTTGGTTCTTTTGATGGGATTCCAGAAGTAAACAGGGATGGACTTTCCAGTACAGACATGACACCAACATGCGTCTGCTCAGGAAAAGAAGTCTCCCTATCTGGTTAGACTCCAGGAATTTCAGTTCTGCAAAACATGACCTCTGTGACTAGAGAAAGTCTTAAACCGCAAGACCTCACAACTCATCTTCCCCAGTTATATAGAGAAGAACTACAGACAGGGTACTTGAATACTATATGCCCACTTTAATAACTGCTCACAACATCATTCTGATATCAAACAACATATATTTTCTCAGCCTCATCCACATTATGCAGGATTCTGCCTCCCTGTGGGTTGGCACAAATCACTTTTAGGGTTACTTTTTTGAGTTTTTTTCTGCTATTGCCTTTTCTGGAAAGGGACTCAGATCTGTGTTTATAAATCAACATCTCTTCTTGAGAAGACGACATGGTTTCTTCTGGGTTTTTTAATCACATTTCAATGGCTGGTGCCTTACATTTGGTTCCTGGCTGAAGAGCGTGGTTTTAATTTTCCTCAGTGGAACGTTTGCAGCATCTGGCAAGTAGCACAATCTATGTTCAAGTGAAAGTTTCTTGCATTTGTGTTGTGATGTCTTAAATTCATTAATCACTATCCGATGATAGCCAAAAAACTTCTGGCTATGTTCTAATGACTTTATGTGCTAGAGAGAGGAACTGAGTTCATTTTCTGATTTGTCTTCTAGGAAAATCCTAATGATCTACAGTTCTGGATGGGAGATATTTATACCCCTGGGTATGACACCTTGTTAAAAAAGAAAGAGAGAGAAAGAAAGCATTCCAAATGTTGCCGAACGATCCTGCTCATGGTATTAGCTCTTTGCATCCTGATTACCATAGTCACATTCAGCATTTTACTTACTTAGTACAGCCAAGTGATGATGGGAATTTTTTCAATAAATATTTTTAAGTTATTCCCCTCCCTTGTCTTATTTGAATTCCAATTTTACAATTTGTTTGACATCACTATTTTACAATGTTCCTGTGTAGCATAAGGAATTGAACCTAAAAAGAGACAAATAATCTGCACATGGCAGATTATCTCCTTAGGAGTATAATTAAAAAGAAAACTATAAATATGCTACTTTTCTTAGTGCTTTCTTCTCTGGGCTAGTGATTTGAGTCAGTATGTGTCGTGTGGTACACACAGTATGTACAGACAACCAGCTAACTATTTATTCTTATGAACACCTACCATCCTGTTCATCTTTTCATGATTGCTATTACTGGAATATAGAAAAGTATGGTAAAACAGCATTCAAGGTATCCCAAAGAATTCTAAAACAAAAATTTATGCATCACTTTTAGTGACTGAATGCATTGCTGCAATGATGCAGCACTTTTAGTAAAAAGCTAGCCTCAATGCATAAATGTTTCATTATACTTTTCAGAGAAGAAAAAAAAAAAAGACCACTGAGCTTCTATCAAAAGAATTCTGTGAGAACTGAAACAGGGTTTCTTCATCTCTGTGTCATGTTCTTTGAAAATGTAGCATCTCTGTCACCCCAAAAGATGGAGTACCAATATTTTTTTAATCTGACACATCAAAAACTGGAGAAAATTTGATGGGTTATTAGAATATAAACTGAAATTGAAATACACCTTAAAAAGATTAAAGTTCTATAGCCATGATGTGGAAAAGGGTCTTTGTAAATTAAAAGACCAAAATTAATGGTAAGACAAAGTTAAATTCAGAAAATTAAGTTCATAAACCTCAGAATAATTCAGGAAAATGAAAACATGACATAAAACAACAAAATAAAATGTGAGTGAACACAGAGAGAACTTAAATTATTTCTTCCCCTGCTGAAAAATACTCCTAAGTGCTGCAAGCCCCTTATATCTCTATATAAGGGTAAGGGGCTATGAATACTATTGAGATGGGGATCTCCCTCACTCACACAAGAGAATCTCACAGATGCACAAAAGCTGGAAAGTTGGGGTTATACCAGATGTACCTCTCTTCACACAAAAAATGTTTTGGAATAAGTCAGGAATAAGACTAAGGTAGAGGGTGTGTATTGCCCTTTCTGAATTCCAGCACATGCTTTACTTATAGCAGCTGTGTAGTGCTTTAACTCAGGTCAAGATGGATTCATCTTCAAGCACAGGGTGACAGTGAGATAAGTGCATGTAATTCCTTCCATCCTCACCTGCTCCGTGCCTGAATCTCGTTTGTGCTGTAAGTACTTGGATCCTAGGCTAGTTTGTACTGTAACTGTTTAAAAAGCCAAGCTAAAACAGCTTACTGCTTTAATCTGATGACCAGTCAAAAGCTGATGCATAGCATTTAATGCATTGCCATAAAAATCAGTATCTCTAATGCAAAATTGAACATTGCTGTAAATATATAGGGGAAACCAGTTTCCTGATGCTGTAGTTGCAGTGTAGATGGGTGTGCTTGTCTGAAAGATCAGGTTCATTCACCTCATAAAAGTAAGAACCTGGGTGCATTTTACAAGACTAATAGCTGACATTATGAAGTACATACTCACATTAAGGAAACAATACTTGTTTTTTTCAAGCCTGAGTACGTTTGCTTTAAGTGTATTGCATACAATGCAGAGAGGTATTTTTGTAAATTATTGAGTCCTGTAGGTGGGAAGCCTAAAAGCAAAGGGCCCTGTAATTTCCAGGAAAACAGCCAGTAATGAGAGTTTCTTTACTCACTGTGAGGGTTTAGCAAGAGGGATAAAATCATTTTCTCCACAACCCCATTAGTGGCTGTTGCAGTCTGGTTTCGCTGCTGTCATCTAGTGGAGAGTCAGAAAAGAGGAAAAGTGCTTCAGGCACACTGGTACCGGTTTGGAGCAATTTGCCTTTCTTTTTTTTTTTTTTTTTTGGAGGGGATTTGTTTCCATTTTCCGTTGCTATGCGGGTTCCTTTGCTGACACCTCGTGGCTAGAGCACGGCGGGTGAGCCGTCAGACACGCCGCCCCACGCCGCCCCACGCCGCCCCACGCCGCCCCACGCCGCCCCACGCCGCCCCACGCCGCCCCACGCCGCCCCACGCCGCCCCACGCCGCCCCACGCCGCCCCACGCCGCCCCACGCCGCCCCACGCCGCCCCACGCCGCCCCACGCCGCCCCACGCCGCCCCACGCCCTGACGGCAACCCGTTCCCTTCGCTCACGTGTTTTCGGAAGCGCTGTTGAAAACCGGGAGGGAGAGAAAGGCCCATCCACTGCCTGAGGGGGTGTCTGCCTGGCCGCTACGGAAGGGGCCTGCTGCAGATGCTGATGCTCCTGCAGATGCTGCGCACTTGTGAGAGCGTTCACATGGCGACAGCCCATCGCCTGCCTAAATGTGAACTGTATTCTAGGCTCTGAGCAAATAGGCAATAACAGAACCCTTGGCGGGGGAGAGGGGGCAAGAGATTGAGAAACAGACTTCAAGGGGCATTGGTGGAGCCTCAGGATCCTTTGTACAAGGTGCTTAATCTAAAAACAGTTAAGGAGACACCCTTTCTTTAACCACTCGATGCAATATTAGGTTACATGTGTTTTACAAGAACAATTTTAAATTTTGTTTGGTAAGATTGCTTCTTTGTGATGCCTCTTTTACCTTACAATTTTATGGGGTTTTTTGTAATTCATTAGTGACAGAGACTGAAAAAGGAAAGTCAACATGTAACATTTATAAACAAGACTCAGTAGTGCGGTTTGGAGAACAGAATGTATGATGTATTCCACAAATGCTTTTAAAACTGAATGAACAAAACCCTACTAGGTAACGACATTAAAATGGTACATAGGGCACTTTTTCCATGGTAAGTAAACTCAGAGGTCTACATTGACTGGTCTCTTCCTGGCCTGAGAGAATGCTTACACATAGTCTCTTTTTGACTTCAGTAGGACTGAAGCAGGTGCTTAAAGCTAAGAAAGTAGTCACATTTGGATCAGAACAGAAACAAATCTCAGCACGGGTTTAAAGCTTTTAGTCTAATGGTAATGAGCTAAATGGCAGCAAAGTCTCCTACTTAATAGTCAGTAAAATCTCTAAGATGCAACACCAGGCTCATGCACCAATACCTTACCGGCACCTACTGATAATCATAGAATCATAGAATGGTTTGCATTGGAAGGGACCGTTAAGATCACCTAGTTCCAATTCCCCTGCCATGGGCAGGGATACCCTCCACTGGACCAGGTTGCTCAAAGCCTTATCCAGCCTGGCCTTGAACACTTCCAGAGATGAGGTATCCACAGTTTCTCTGGGCAACCTGTTCCAGTGCCTCACCACCCTCTCTGTGAAGAACTTCTTCCTGTTACCCAGTCTGAACCTCCCCACTTGCAGTTCAAATCCATTACCCCTTGTCCTGTCACTACAGGCCCTTGTAAAAAGTCCCGTGTCCCGCCCCCCCCCCCCCCCCCCCCCCCCGTCCCGCCCCCCCCCGGCTTCCTTGTAGGCCCCCTTCAGGTACTCTGCTATCTATCACTGTGTCTTAGTCTATATTTTGCACTAGTTAGGCTGTATTTTGCTTCACCCCATAATACATCAAGCTGAGTGGGTGGTGCCAGCCCGGGGCCCATGGCACTGCAGGACTGGCGGGGAGGGGGTGGGAATGTGAATGAAAAAGGTTACAGTTGGGCATGACCCCAGGGGGCTTCCAGCCAGGGGGACAGGGGGAGTTTTTTGGTTGTGGGAACCTTGTGGAGAGTGCTGGGTGCTCAGTGCAGAAAGAGCGTCTTTTGTCACGCAGATTGGTCTTGGGGGGGGGGGGGGGGGGTGTGCTGTGGTGTGGTGTGTTGGGTGTTGGTCCCTTTGGTTTGGTTTTCTTTTTCCTTTCTTGGGGTTCTTTGGATTGTTCTGCTTTTGCTCAGAATCTGCCTGTCCTGCATGTGTGGTGAGATCCTGTATCATTTGTTCTACTTTTTTTCTGTTTCTTAAATTACTTATTAGCACTAGCATTGTTAGTAACTCCCTAAGTTTCATTTATATAATTAAATAGTTCTTATCTCAATTCCTACGGGCTTCTCCTCGTTTTGTTCCTCCGACCCTTCCTCACCGGGAAGGTGGGGGGGGGGGTGGGGGGGGGTGGCGGAGTGGTAGAGCCCCTGGTTGTGCTAAAACCACAACACACTCAAAGATGAGGAGGTTCCCCACAAATTGCCCTACAAAAGGGCAGTGTCCCACTGGTTAGTTCAGAGATATTTTGAAGCAGATCAGAGAACAGAATCTGCTCTAACGACCTGGCTCTGCATGGTTATGCTCTTGTAAATGGAGTAATTCACTGAAATAGAAATTTACAGGGATGTTAGTCAGATGAGCTAGGCATCAGACAACCTTCCAGCAAAACCTGTGATGTTCCTGTCAACTACTTTATCCTGTGATTTTACTGGTTAGAAAATGCTTCTAGATTTCAAAAACTAAAGGAGCTGTTACCCACTCCACAACAACACAACAGGTGAAACATAAGGTGTACCGTCTCTTTTTGTTGAGCAAGATAAATTTTAGAAGTTTTTCACACCCAGCATTTTGGGCGGATATCCTTTTTGGTTTAACAAAAGCACTTTACTCCTATATACTTTCCTTTATAAAAAGTGACTTTTGCACTATATCATTATGACTTCTTTCAGGATTTTCCAGAAAGCTTTACAAAGAAGGATACAAACCTAGAACATTTCTGTGGATTCACATTCTGCTGTGACCTTATTTGTACAGATATAACCTGTTCATTTGCATTGTGTAGGAATGCTTTAATAGATACAGAGACTTCTTAATAGAGACTCTTGTGTCTGACATTGGTTCAGACTCAAGCCACTGGTACATGCAGTCTCAGGGTAATTAGGTTCATGGGTAAGCACATGACAGATGCCATGGTTTAATTAATTTCTCAGCAGTGCAAACCTAGAATTGTAAGTCAAGTTTGACAGGCCTCTCCCCATTTTCAGTCCATTGGCTGGAAGGAGAACAACAGAACAATGGCTTAGAGAAAAACAAATCTCTTTATAAGATTCTTCTACCCTCACTTTTCACCTCCTTGACTCGCCTCCTCCCCTCTCCCAGTGAATTTTATTTGCAATATTTCATGTACGTTCCCTAGGGCTGGGATTTATGTTTCTGACAGGTAGATGACCTATGCCATTGAGCTAGGCTCAAACCATAAGCTTACTAAACTACATGGCAAGCTGCCTAGGATTGCAGGTGCTCAGCTTCCTTGGACAACTCCAGCTGCAAGCAGTAATGGGTGATGCTTGCAGCTATCCACACACAAACATCACAGGACTGCCCCTAGATGGATACTTCCCAAACACAAACACAATCCAGGCAGATTTTTGCTGGAGTAGAGCAGAAAGTTTGAACTGAGGTGGAATCTGAGTGCACATGCATTTTAGGATAAAGAACTTTTGACCAGACTGCCCAGGCAGTGTGACACTGATGTCTCCCTCTTGCAGCTGCTTTGCAGTGGACTGCTCCCTGGGAGCAGGCAGTCTGGTCAGTGGTGGTGGTACATACTGGCAGGCAACCCTTTTCCTGACGGAGGGACTTGTCAGGACTTTTTCATTGTGGAGCCTGACTGTTAATCTCTGCCGCTGGACAGCCTTCACACTGACACGCTCCATTGCTGACCACAACACACTGAATCCAAGATTCAGAATATTAAATTATGAGTGACATATTGTTAAGGGGTCTTTTCATCCCCAAACCTAATAGAAGTCATCTAGTTGTGGAAAATAAACTCTGGGCACTCTCTTCTCTGACATATTACATTCTTTTAAGGCAACCCACCAACAAAATTCCTGTACACAGTTATATTTTCACTGCATTACAGAAAAAAGCTGGCAGATGTTTTTTGTTACATTGAGAGAGGGGGATAGTTAATTCGTAGCAGTAAGAGAGGCTGTATTTTCAGGAGAATATGCAAATCCAGAGTTGGTGTGCAGTACCTTTTTCTAACCATATATTTAGCTTCACAGCTGGCCCAGCATATGAACCAGCCTTCCCAAAGAGGGTTTATTTCCCTCTGGGGTTTCCTCTGCGCCAATCGTGTTCTCCTTGGAAATTCTCCAAAAGGCTACTTCCGGCTGAGAAATAAATTTGCTTCAGCTGCTGTAGTAAGTTGAAACTCTTCTAGGTGTAGGTAGATTCATCTGTGGGGATTCTCAGTGAATGTGTTAAGATTAGTGTTGCTGGAGGTAAGGGGGAAGGCAGAGAGTTTTATGACAGCACGTAACAGTTGTTGTCCCACATACAGCACAAACTTGCTGGCTATCAGGCGTATTTGTTTCAAAGCTCATGGACTTGTGTTTTTTAATACCTGTAAGTGTGCAATGTATGACATAAATGTTCAGTCTTGAAAGCACCTTCTCTCTAGGCGCAACTGAATACTGAAAACATATGTGTAAATGTGCACACTGAAGCAGACTTCTGTGTTCAGCTGTTTGGGCCTCTCTCTTCTAGATAACTGGATGCTTCTTTAGAAAGGGAAATGATAAAGATGACCGATAGTGAAGACGACAAAGGATGTTTCTGTTGTGGAAAATGCTTGCTTTTGTCCCAAGTCTGATTTCTCTTTTTCACAACCTCACCTATTTTTTTGTTTTCTGAACTGCAAACATGATAACCTTTTCAAAGTGCTTAGGACAGAAGACAATCTGGAGTTATAGATGCAGGAGCTTTAAGTGAATAATATGCATGACTATCACTCTTAGTGGTAAATTGCTAAGGGAAAGACTGTCTTATAGAAGTAGCTGTAGTGTAAAATATGCACACTTTAAGTTTGCATTAGGGCTCTTTCTTTTTAATGAGCCGTGTCAAAAATGCTGTCTCATCTCAATGAGAAGTGAGCTGAACCAAGTATTAGTAGATTGGCATATGGGTAATCAACATAGTCAGGAGCCAAAAGTGCTGTTTCTTCTTTTTCATTACTCACGTGTGTCTGTTTCTTAAAATTAACTGCACTGAATTTCAGAACCATTTATGTTAGGTATGCAGGGAAAATTCCAAACCAGGAATCAGAAATACCTATTTGTCTCTGAAATGCTCTGTGTTGCACTGACAAGTTATTTCGTCTTCATTGCATCCCATAAAAATTCTGAGAGGCCTACAACATCACATTACCATAAAGCACAGTTTCCTGTACAATATAATGTAAGAGAGCTTTTTCATCAGACCATTTAAAAATTAAAAAAAAAAAAAAAGAAAAAGAAAGGTAAGGCAAAACCTCCTCATTTGGATTAAGCTGAGGATAAAGATACAGCCATGACATGAAATCAGGCTTTGTCCCTTGTTGAAATGTGACATGGAAAGTGATCTATACTTAGAAAAAGAATAAATCCTGTACAAGGCATTTAGAATTGAATGAGCTGATACAACAACAGCTCTGGCTTTGTGCAGATGGGTAAAAATATAAAGCATTAAAAGCAATTAGGTCTGAAGTAGAAGATTATGCAAAGCTCAAAGCCAGAGGTGAATGGGTTCTCCTAGTAAATAAAGATACTGTTGGCAGCCTGGATGCAAGTGCATTGAATTATCAAGCTGTCACATTCCAAGGCAGTAGAAAACAAATGGGTAAAACCTAGGAGTTTTAGCAGTAATGTTGAGTGGAAATGAATGTTGCAATATGTAAAAAACTGCTGAGGGCAGGAAGAGTTTGCTGAGGAACTAAATGCATGTCTGACCTTGAAGTCAGAAATCAGCTTCCTTGGGGTTTTCTTGTCAAAGAAAAATCAAGGTATATGTTGGTAGGATCTATATAGTGACACATTAAATTTTGAACTCCTGGCTACGTTTAACTATACGTTCCTTGGTCAGATACTTTCCCCATTGCTGTGTCCATGTATGTATACATGCACATGTATGTGTGATACATACTTATGTATGTGTGTGTGTATATAAAAAATTGGCCCTGTGAAGCTGTAACTTCATAAAGTACAGTGACATGTTTTTTCCAGTGTCCAAAGCAGAAAATCTATGGTGTCAAGGAGAACTTCAATGAAGGAGCTCGTAAGTGATAATTAGGATATACTGAGGCAGACAAGACCCAGAGCATAGTACTTGTGAAACAGATGGCATTAGTGCCTTGTTACACATTGCTAACAACTGCAACTGCTGCTTCTTTGAGGAAGGCTGTGGAACAAGCAAGCAAGCAAGGGTAAGCAACTAGGGTGCCTGCTGGAGGCCATCGTGTGACTTCAGTTTGCTTATTACGGCTCTGTGTTGAACATTCCTTTCCACTGGCAAGCCCACTTGGAAGATGTGAGGAAGTGGCCTTTTAAGATGTTGCCCTGTGTAACTCATTGGCTGCTGGCAACGAATCTGTGAAATATGCAGAGGTCTTTGAAGCTGCATTTCCTACAGAGCTGCCAGTCAGGTGGCCCAAGGCACAGGGCGTTGCAGACACCCTGCTTGTCGTACAGGCAGCTCAGACAGGGAGCTGGGCAGGCTGGGTGTGGAGCAGCCCTGCACCTGGCAGTCAGTGGCTGCTGCACCTGGGCGAAACAGGAGGGCATCTTGGCCATCCCTGCCTGTTCCCACTGAAACTTCCAGTGGGATCAGCTCATTCCAGAGAGATGGCATCCTGTCTCTTACACAGCTAAGAAGCCCCCTTAGTCACCTGCAGATGTTTTTACATGTTATGACTGGAAGATGAATGCTTGCTGAAAACAAAGCTTCTTTTGCTGTTGTTTTCTCAATCTTCAGGATTCTTCTCATCTCCTTTCTGACACAAAGTTAGTTTTGCCCTTACTGATTCATGCTAGTTATGTTGGAATATGCCAACAGTGTATTTGGTTATCTGCCAAAGTTCAAGTTTACAGAGCCAGTTACATCCACAGCTTGCTTCTAGCATGAGCCAGTTTGTATTCATGCTGCACATTGGCAGCAAGAATTTTGGCAAGCATACTTAAGCTTCAAAATCTCTCAGAGTATTTTTGTAGCTCCCTCTGACATGTCTTTTCAGAGCACCGTATTCACAGCACAGGTGACTCAATATTCTTTAGAGACTGGCTTACTCCATTGAACTACCTCAGTCAGTGTCCTGCCAGCTCCGAGCAAGATGCACCAGCAGCTACAACGAAGAGCCAGTTGCAAGTTATCTATAACTTTGTGCTAGGGCCAGAGACCTCCAAAAGCCTTTAAATAAACAGACTCCAAAATCGATGAGTAAAGCTGAAGAAAACAGAAAAAATATGAAACACTATGCTCTCGGAGGGAGGATGCAGATGACCAGGTGCTGTTAAGCAGCGGTGCAAGGGCACTTTAATAAGCAGGGTGTTGGAACTCCCTGGGAGTCAGTGTCTCTGGTGGTTGCTAAATCCTCACCCAAATCCTGGGTGAGCAGATCCAGTTCCCCAGCAATTGCAGAAAGGTGACAGGAGCTGAGAGCTGCCTGGCACAGGAATGCTGCGTTCTTTATCACTCTGCTGCAGTAGGTGTTCTTGCTGGTTTTTTTCCTTATTCTCTGTAAAGAGGTGAATAACTTGGACTGGTCTGGCACATGTTACCTCATGCACACTGTAGGGCTAAAGTACAAAATTACTTACTAGCTATTCCAGAAAAAGAAAATAAAGATGTTAGGAGTCATTCAACATGATGACAAGGACTTTCCTCTGCTTTAATTATGCTGACAGAGTAGGCCAGAACCCTACATATCCCAGTGTTTTTTGCTAAGTAGCAGCAGACTGTTCCTCTTTACAGCCCAGTTTTGCCTTCTAAGGCCTCTGGCTTTGGAGGTGTAAAGGGAAAGAAAACCAAACTCTGAAGAACATGCAAGCTGATTTTATGAATTAATTGATTGAAACTACTATGCTTTGTAACTGTAGGGTTCTCATTTCCATACACCTTTCTCTTTCAGAAGAATGTCAACGCACCAAACAAGGCAATGAGTTCTATTACATTAGAAAAAGGCTTTTTTTATTAAGTACTCGTAACATAAATTTGCTTTTCACTTCCTGTAACCTCTCCAGCTACAGCTAGAATTCTCAGATGACCATTTACCTTCAAATAAAAGTAAAGTTTCACACAAACAGCTATTCCCTTGATAAAAATACTAGGAACATCTGTGTGATTACTGCTGTATTGTATAGTTTCTTCAAGTTCCTTAAATCCTTAAGCTTTCCTTCAAAGCTTAATTTGATGCTTTTTCTTAGAGATAGAAATAATGAACCAGGAGGATGTTAATTTCTAATTCTGGAGGGCTGATCTTGATTTTATCTTTCCATTCTTTATGTGAAAAAACAAACAAACAAACCCCTGAACAAAAGAATTGAACTTTGTTATTGTGAATTAAATATTTTTTTGGTATCAAATGCACTCTGACTAATCTTACAGTTAACAAAACCTGCAATACAAAACCAATACTGTTCTCCTAAGACATTGCACACCTCAAATAAAAATTTCAAAAAATCCAAACTTATTTGTGGCTTTTGGAGCCACTCTCCTTTTGGAGACTGCTGTTAAAATATATTATTGCAGGCACTGTTCTTGTGACCTAGATAGATAGGGAAATGGCAGGCAATGAAGACAGCTTTTTGGAAAGAATTTGTTGTTGTCCAGGTACCAGCAAATGCTGGTTTGAAGTGTGTATAAGCATGTTTTAGTGCATAGGCTTAGAGAGGCATGTGCAGCATGGACATGGCAGAAAATCACTTGCTCTTTCAGGGTATTAGGGCCTCCATAGAGAAACCTCAACAAGAATCTTTGGACATATTCAGTCAAGTTCAGGAAAGTGTAGTAGTACTATGGAGGTGCCCTGTGGAAATAGAAGGAGAAACTGAGGTCCCTTGAGCTTAGACTGAGTAGGTGGGAGCTCCTGAGCAGAACTAAGGTGGAGGGCTTTTAAAATCAAAACATTAGTGCAGACTCTTAGACTCTTAGTTTTCAATGTTAGTCTCAGTAGAGGACCTGAAAAACCTGAACAGGGTCCACGAATTCCTGCAAAGAATAATACCAAACCCATCTTTTACTTGTGGAACGAGCATAACTGATCTGCAATTTAATGAAAGATAAATGTGGAATTCCATATTCCTGTAATTAATTTTTGGATTAAAGCCAAAACTGAAACAATATGCATGATAGGCTAGGCTGTAAAATCCCTACTAAGGAAAACCCTTTCAAATTTAGCATTTGTGACATTTATTTATGAAGAATTACTATGACACGTAAGTTTACATTAGCAATTCATGTGTAATTTTTATTTAACCTGTTTCACTTTGCTTCTCTTCCAAACTGTTGGTTTTTTCTGTATTTTGTAGTAGTGTTCCCTCTAATCTTAGAATACAAATAGATGAGAATAAATCACTCTGTCTTACAAATAGGAGACATGCATACACATCTCCCATCTGTACATAAATACATTAAACAGTCCTGTGTGGTGGACAGCTGAATTTACTCCCTCCTCCAGTGCCATAATAGCTGTGGACTTCTATGGAAGGCATAGTCTTGAGTGGTTTCAATGAGTTTTGGAGACTGCATCTAATTTCTCTCCACAGGGTCTGGCCTCTGTAGGAACTACTCAGTTAAGATAGGAAACGTGCAGCTTGCCCAGCATCTCAGACCCATGGCATTCTCATGCCATCTAATCTGTAATACAGGTAAGTTTTGTAACATGCTGCACAGGCTTTGATCCTGACACCAGATCCGGCATGTGGCTGGAGAGCACTGTGGCACCTTTACAGTCCACAACTAACTAACCAACGACCAACATCTCCTTTGAACCCACAAGATAAGATGGTGTGGGACAACTCTTGTGCCAAGAGAAACAACCTCACCTGAAAGTGGAGAAGCACTCTGTGGAGCCACAGTATGCATGCATGTGCTGGGTTCAGTCAGGAAAGGGTTAACTCCCTTTACTGTAGTTGCTAGGAAGCTGTGTTTCTGAACGCTAAGAGAAGTACTGATAAGTTCTTAGCTGGCATGGGACTGTATTGAATTCAAAGTCTTTCTCCGCTTCTGGTACTGCAGCTGCGTTCCCAGCTCTCGCTGTCTCGCGAGCAGCATTAAGGACACAGTCCAGATAGCTGACCCAAACTGACCAAGGAAGTGTTTCATTCCATAGTGTATCATGTTCCGGTCTCTCTTGGGTGGGGAAGGGGGTCCAGTAGCCATTATTCTCTCCCTTAGTCCCTTGCTTGTCTACTCCCGGGCACTTGCTAACCCTCCTGCGTTAGCTGCTTTGCTAACTCCAGTGCTGGCTCGTTTGTGAGGGAGTTGATGGTTGGTTTAGTGTTCACGGTTGTGATATGGCTGAGAGGGTTCGTTCAGAATCTGCTGCGTTAGCTCCCAGGCTCCAGCCCTGGGGTTGTGGCTCTCAGGCTGCAATCATTCTCGGACTCTGGTTCTCGGGCTTTCTGTGTCTGACTTTCACTACTCAACATCTGGATGTGCATTGGCCAGTAGAGGGTGAGAAATTGTATCATATAATATCATATTGTATTATATTGTATCATATGTTTTATTTTCTATTATTTTAGTTATTTATTAGTAGCAGTAAATAGTTCTTATCTCAATTTTACAATCCTCCTTATTTCCTTTTTCCTCCAATTCTTCCACTCTACTGGAAGAGGGGAGGGGGGATTTGTGAGAGCAGCTTCGTGGTATTTTGCTAGCCTGAGTAAACCACGACAATGCACTAGTAGTGGCTGTAGGCAAAAAGACTTTTCTGGAATCCTGCAAAACCTGAAGGTTTCCAAATTTGGAGCATGTTCTGCAACTGTCACCCCAAGACATGTGATTTGGCCTTACCTGGGTGGCTTGGAATAATATTCCTGAAAGAATCCCAAGCTGGGGAGTCCAGAGAACATTTCAGGGGAATCAAGGACCTGTTCATCCCAGGGGAATTGTTGACAGGAGGAGTGTGTTTCTCATAGGCTCGTGTACATTTCTGATACTAGACAATGCAGTGTTGTTTCCTGTATTAACGCTTCTACCACATGTTATTGCCTACCATCTAGTGGCAGTTAGAGGGATTAAGCGGAGTAATTTATGCCCTTTGAAAGAAAGTCAGCAGTATGCGCTGCATCTCCATATGCACTTAGGATAGACAAAAAGCCGTGTACATCAGTCTTGGTAAAGAGGCAGCTATGATCAGAAGGAGCACAACAGAAAACCTGTCTTTTGAAGACCTGAGCAGAAACATTTGGTGCTCAATGTACTCTGAGAACTGACTGTACAGTGAAAGATAAAGATTGAAAATAAAAATCTTTCTTGCTTAACATAACTTTCTTACAATATCTACTGTAGGAAAAGAAGCTGCATAGAGCTTTCTTCCAAAATTTAAAAATATGTTCATAAGGCAGAAATAGTTCTTGTTGTAATAACTTTTACTAACTGTTGTAATACCAAAGGTGACACCACCATTTGATCCACCTGGCCGTAAGAAGTCTTTTGTTTTTCTCTTGGAAACATAGGAAACAAACAAAGGTAAAATACAAGATCAGTTTCTGACAGCAATAGTCATATCTTCTGTACACAAATACCTTACCAGTTAATCTGCAGGCTGAAGCAATACATGCAAGGAAGTTGTGTGGCACGTACTGTGTTGTGTTGTTTTGTCAAGGTAGAGAGCACTGCTTGAGAAGTGGAAGCCAAAAACACTGAAGGTTGCTCAAGCCATCTGAGGAAAAAAAATCTGTCAGAAGAAATAAAAATTTAAACTAAATTAAAAAAACAACCAACCAAACAACTATAAACCACTTAGAAAAAACTCTAGAAAGTGAACAGCAGGATGTCTACAGAGGTGAGAAACTATTGCTCCCAGAAGAAGAACGGAAGCATTATCTTCCACTAATAAATCAGCCCGAAGAAAAGTGACAATAAAAACACACACGCACACACCCTCCTCCAACATTTGGTGTCACCCAACTATGTGACATCTTAAAATGAAAAATTAAAAGGAGAAAACAGTGAGCTTAGAATTCTTTTACACGCACTTTCTTCTGATCCTGGGCATGTTGGTTTGGTGAGTTTCCCACAGTGTTTTCATTTACGCAGCCCATTTTAAGAATTACAAAAGATGATATTATTAACAAGTTTATAACAAACTGAACTTTTTTTTTCATATTAGCTAGGAATATCATTCAAATATCTCTACCTCAGACACTTGGCATCAAAGTCACCTAGGAATGTCTTTCTAGACTGCAACTTGAAATGTCTGGATGAAGGACAAATGATACTTAAAGAACTTGCTCTTTGCATTAAATATTGCAGTAACACTGGTTTTCAATTGTTATCTAAATCTAGGAAAAAAAGAGCTTTAATTTGTACTTGTCACTTTTTCTTCCTGATCCTAGAGATGAATTTCCAAAGTTTGAGTTAAGAATATAAAGAATTGTATTGAAACATCAAGAAAGCAAGACAACAAGAATTCTAATTAGAACCTACTTCTGCAGTATCTGAGTGTATTGCCTTTATTTAGAGGCAGGCTCACGGAATTTGGTAGTACAGATGTGTCTATTCAACTTCTAGCTCTTATTGATAGCTGAGTTTATTAGTAATCATACTAATAACAGTACTATGAACAGTATATTTTGATTCTTCAAGATCAGCTTTCAGAGTGATGACCAAACAAGAAAAGACCCACTTGGCCTGTGTGGGATCACTGCATCTAGCAGACAAGGCTGCTACACAAATTAGTCCTAGCGAGTTCAGCTAGTAAGGTATCACATCAGAAAGTGTGTCCTATCTGCTGCGTAACTGTATGGAAAAATTGTCACCTTAAAAAAAAAAAGAAAGAAAGGTAGGTTAGTGCATCCAGGGTAAGTGGCCTTCAAGAAAATTATGTCTGTAATAGTGTTGAAAGTTAAAATTCATTCTAAACATGCTGTGGATATACTATTAAATTCCTATCAAAAACACTGGAAAGCTTATTGAACTGGGCCCTGAGACTGTCTGCCTTGCTTATGCTTTCTGCAGTTGAATACAGGCAGGCTCTTCCACAGCACTCGTGGGAGGCTGGTTAGATATTAACCACTTCACTGGAGTCTGAGGAAAAAAGATGTGCACAATATGAAGAGTAACTGTGCCACCTTGTGAAACAGTACTGTAGTTGCAGGTGGGTGGTTTCTGGTGGCATTTCATCAGAATTCAAACCATCACGCCATGTCTTTGGGATCAAGTATTATTACACCATTGTCTTTTATAGCCCTTTTTAGAAAAATCTTTTAAAGAACCTGCTTCTCTAATATCTTTCTGAAGTATTTGCTGAAAATTCTGTTACAGTTTTGAAAACATCTTTTACCTGTTCATTTTCTGCCATACACAGCTGGAATAAGTTGTGCAAAAAGTAAATAGCTCTTGACAGCAGATGTTTTTCCAAAATAATTATGTTTTTGGCAAGAATATCAGCCAATTTATACTAAGTGTCTTGTGCAGAGAACCTAAAATTTTGAAGGGAAAAATAACCAAACCAAACAAAACTAACAAAAAAAGAAAAAGACACAAACAAATATTCTACAGTCATAGGAAATTTTCTAAGAAAAAAGTTAAATTGTATAGTTTATCATTTTATAATTACAATTAAGAAGAAAGAAGAATTTTCAAAGCAATTTAAAAAGAACTTTTTGATTTAAAAGGGAGGAGGGGAGGGGAGGGGAGGCGAGGCAAGGTGAGGGAAAAATTAGCCAAATGATGAAAATTACATGAAGCATCCATGGACCAAAAAGATGCAATGTAACAACAGGTATCAGAGGTGTGCTCACTTCTAGGCAGCATTTGCTGGTACCTGGACAACAAAACCTTTCCTGGATTTTTTAAAAATTTTATTCAAGCTGTGGTTTTGGATTTTGTATTGGTATTTGCAGGTTTTGTTAACAGTTAGATTTGTCACAGTGCATTTGATACCAAAAAAATATTTAATTCACAATAACAAAGTTCAATTCTTTTGTTCAGGGGTTGGTTTGTTTGGTATTTTTCACATAAAGAATGGAAAGATAAAATCAAGATCAGCCCTCCAGAATTAGAAATTAACATCCTCCTGGTTCATTATTTCTATCTCTAAGAAAAAGCATCAAATTAAGCTTTGAAGGAAAGCTTAAGGATTTAAGGAACTTGAAGAAACTATACAATACAGCAGTAATCACACAGATGTTCCTAGTATTTTTATCAAGGGAATAGCTGTTTGTGTGAAACTTTACTTTTATTTGAAGGTAAATGGTCATCTGAGAATTCTAGCTGTAGCTGGAGAGGTTACAGGAAGTGAAAAGCAAATTTATGTTACGAGTACTTAATAAAAAAAGCCTGTTTCTAATGTAATAGAACTCATTGCCTTGTTTGGTGTGTTGACATTCTTCTGAAAGAGAAAGGTGTACGGAAATGAGAACCCTACAGTTACAAAGCATAGTAGTTTCAATCAATTATTTCATAAAACCAACTTGCATGTTCTTCAGAGTTTGGTTTTCTTTCCCTTTACACCTCCAAAGCCAGAGGCCTTAGAAGGCAAAACTGGGCTGTAAAGAGGAACAGTCTGCTGCTACTTACCAGCACATTCTGCCAGCACAATAAAGCAGAGCAAAGTCCTTGTTTGTGAGCATTATGTTGAATGACTCCGCACTTCTTGATTTTCTTTTTCTGGAATAGCTAGTAAGTAATTTTGTACTTTAGCCCTACTGTGTGCATGAGGTAACATGTGCCAGACCAGTCCAATTTATTCACCTTATAACTACTTGATGGCTCAACAAAAATGCCAGCAAAAAACAATGTGCTTAAAGGGAGCAAACGAAAGCATTAGCAGTGAACTTCAAAGGATTTTTCTTTTGCCCACAGAACTTATTCCTAATTGGTCTGTTATTAAAGAGCCTTATAGAGCCAGTACACTGACTACACTATTCTGACCACATCTTCACTAACAGACCTGGGCAGATTTATTGTCAGGGTCAGCTTGCAAATACAGATGTTAATATGCCAGATTTATCCTTCCAAGTGAGAAGGGAAAGGACAGAGCACATAGCACATGTTGCCTTGGAGAAAGACAGCTTCGCTGCTGGATAATGCATAAAATTCACTTATATCAGAAATGGATAATGTGCATCCTACCAGTCAGCTGATACATGGTAAATTACTACTGCAGCTATGTATATACTTCAAATAGGGAAACACAGGCATGCGTGCTCTGGGACTTCATTTTCCAGGAAGAATGTTATTACTTATTCATGGAACTGGTTTAAAGCACCAAAATTATAATTTTTCTACCTTCTGTATCAAAATGAATTCAGCTACTCCACAGCAACATAAAATGCTTTTCTCTTTTTCTCTCTCTTTTTTTTTTTTTTTTTTTTTTTGAACTTGAGAACACCCTGAGACTGGATACTTGAGGATAAAGCATCTGGTTTTGATACTGTCATGGTTAGAATGGTTTAGGACAAGTATAGTATTGATACTGTAAGTTAATGATTATGGTGGTTTCAATTTCACTGTCTGCTTTCTCATCTGAACAAAAGCTGTGCATGGGTAGACTGTTGAAATAATTGATGTGGAAGAAAGTCTGGAAAGAAAAATGACTCAGTGTCCCCTAAAATGAATTGTATTATATGTAAATTGCCTACAAGTGAAGTATGAACCTGCACTCAAAACTAAGTCTGCAAGTTCCCTGGAGCTTTGTTCTTTTAATAGTTTATATAGTGTCTGTAATCATTCAGGAGTCCTAATTCTATTGAGGCTCACAAAACACTCAAAGAAGAGAAATATTGTTTAAAACGAGCAGGTATTGACAAGGTTGGGATTGGGGAAGGGAGACGGTACTTAAACTTAGGTACAAACATTGCGGTACATCTTCTTTGGCAAAGAGTAGGAATATAGGTCCAGAGTCTTTCAGATCCTACTCCCTGCCACCCAGCTTGGCCACTGATACATATATGCCTAAAATAAATGGCTAAGTCCCTGCTAGTCATAGTCAGTTTTAATAGTGGTATTGAAATGCTTTGAGAAAAGGAGTTTGTCTTCTATAATATTTAACACAAATCATTCATAAAGCTGCTGTCATTTGCTCTTTCATTTTAAAGTGACAAACACCTACCATCTTCCAGGAAAGAAATGTGATCACTTTACATGACATTGATCCTCATATAATGTTAGGCTGTTAGACTGAAATGTTCCTAACTTACAGGTAAACACACTGTTCTGTGAAGAGTCTTTCTCTGTCTCAAGTTTACCAGAAGATGGGGTCTTTCTTTAGTTAGGGGAAAAAAAGGAACACGCACACAAATGAGTAAATTAAAGCAGCTGGGTGACTAAAAATTGTTTGGTAATCTTCAATCTGTGAAATATTTTCATAGCTAGTGTTACGCCTGTGCAGTGTTATGTTTCACAGGGTTCTGTGCAGACTTTCTGACAGTTCTTACTGTTAAACCTGAAATTTGGAGTATGACAGGCTTTTTGAGGTGTTTCCAACCTCTTGCTGTAGGGCTGATGAGCTTCCAGATTACTTGGTTGGTTGTGGTGCATAAGGATGCCATGGCGTTGAGAAGTCTGACTATCTTACTGTTACCTAGCCCTTTGGAAACATGTTTCTGTTAATCAGTTACTCTGCCACGTGTTTTGGAAGGTCATTCTTCACAACTGTAAAGGCATACCTTATATTGTGCCCTGATTCAGAGGCACAAAGGGCTCTGGCAGTATGCCTTGACCTACCACTGGCTCCCTTGATCTTTTCCATAATTAAATGCCCATGAAGTTCCATGGACTATGCTCTGATTCAGAGGCACAAAGGGCTCTGGCAGCACCTGGATAGTACACCTGAAAGTACCTGGATAACAGTGCAATGTAATGAATGCAAACCCAAACAGTTAACTGAAGGGAACAGTTACAAAATCTGAGCTGCAAAAATAATGATATTGACTACCTGTGGAAATGTTAAAACATAGTCCAGGAGCAAAGTTCTTTCTATGAGTGCAGTGGGGATTAGTTATCACCACAGAAAGATCAAGATCTAACAGAAGAGAGATTTAAATACCATTTCACAGCCCTGAGTTATCTCTTAATCTACTGTAAACCCTTCAGCAGAATGTGCTTCAGCCTTTAAATTTCCCATTGTAGTAATTTAGTGATAGCCAAAGAAGAAACAGGGCTGTGGGTTTTTTATTTGCTCATCTGAAGAAAACACTGAGACACTTTCTGCTTGAAAGAGCACATCAGCACAATGAAACAGAAACAAGGAACAGATTTCTGACTTGTGTGAAGAACTGAATTCAGTGGAAGAAGCAAGTCTTGGAATATGGGATGCAAACTAGCAGAGTATCAGCAGCCTGTGATTTAGATGAAATTAAAATAGAGGTGTAAAACTGTTGAAGATTGCAGTACTGAAATAAATGCAAGAATCAACACTTACAATGGCAACTCCAAACACTGTTGCTTGACTGCTTATTTGTGTAGATACAAAACTGTACCTTTTAAAAATACAAGTGTTGGTTATGGAAATTGTGTCCTGACGAAGCTGTGTCTCATTCTTGCATTTTGTGCTAGATGGTAACATGTAGATGGCAGACTTTTTTTAACTATCAGTTTCATTTCAGTGTGTGTTTCTGTCCTGTAAGCTTGTAGTCAGTATTGTAGTGATGTTGGAAGCTGGATTTCTCATTAATGTTAATTTGGCTTAATGCCCCTAAATAAGATATCTGTATCTTTACTAAACCTCGTTGTAGTCCTAGCTTTTTTCTCCTTCTGCAATCAGCTCACAGCATTTATTCCCAAGTACCAAAAAGTCTGCTCATCACAAACAGGTTTATTTATTATGGAGAAAAAAAAAAATAGATAAAAAATAGATGGAATAATTGCACCTGAGTACAAGCATGGAGGGTAGACTATATTGTGTAATTAGTCCTGGCCCAAGGCATCTTAAGTCTTGCACTTAGCTAACCATATGAGCGCCTGAGAGGATTGTAGGGTGAAGTGCCTCCCTCTCTGCAGGCATTTCACAGTGAGGTTACCCATTTTCTGTGCCAAGCGAAGGCATTTCCAGAGCCTCCCTCCTCCTTCTGGATTCCCATCAGGATGCCTGTAGGTGTAAATGACTAGTGTGATGTTATTGTTATTTTATACACCAGTGACAATGTTTGTCAATTATGTTACTGTGACTGTGGAGTAGGTTGTTGGTTTGGTTGCTTTTTTAATAGTTGTGCATGTGTTATTTTCTTTTAAAATATATGTAGGGGTTTGTGTGTGTATCAAGGAATTTTATACATAAAATATAAAGTGCCTTCATCTTTTTCATTCTTCTTCCAGTTAACATTCCATATCTCAAAAGATTGAACTCAACACAAGCCTGATGTTTGTAAATTCATATGCTGTATATAAGTGACCATCTCTGTGTAAGACCAGCCTGAATGTCAGTGTAAGCTGACATTCCCTCATGATAGACTAGGGCCATGTTTGCTAATTGAAGTGCCAAGGCTGTGTTGCTCCCTTTAAATCCAAGGAAAGGGTTAGAGTCACTAGCTGCATAATAGCCAAATGGACTTACCTAATTGGACTCAAAACACCTTAGCTGCCCACTGCTTCACTAGCTAAGCTACTTTAAAATGCAGCTGCACTCAAATTGGTTTTACTCTCCTCCATACCCACAGCCAGCCATCCTCACCATGATTTGGTTGCTGTTAGGGAAAAATCAACAGTTTTGAAGTTCTTTCCTTGGGGTTTTGTTAGGTTTCTGAGGGTTTTTGATAGGATTATGAGCACTGTTGGTGGTAAGGCACTTTTAACCTACTCTTCCTGATTCATGTGTTTCCAGGTTCTTCTCCTGGATAACAGGAGAAGATTTCTTCTGATTGTGCAGCAATCAAATCAACATAAATGGAGGTAATGTGACCTAAAGGATAAACTGAAGCCACAGTTCAGGATGGGGCCCTACTCACAGCAGATCTTTTCTCTTCTTTCAGCTTCATTTTCCCACTGCAACCATAGTTATCTCAGTCCTTTATCCAGTGTCTGAAAGGTGTCATTAAATATTAGCTAGGCATGCTTAGAGATGTGTATCTGGACTTTTGTGCTGCTAGTAGTACTTTATTCTCTTACATATAAGCACCTGGAAATAAATAAAAGACCAACAGTTGTAATAGTTCAATGGCTCCTCAGCAAGATTTTCTAAGCCAGAGTTTGGAAATGTTATTACATTAGGAAATGACCTCAAGATACAAGTTAATTTACGCAGAGTTTCAGGTAAGCAAACAGTGCTAGTTTTCCACACCCTCCACCCTATCATATGCAGTTGCTCCCTCATTTGTTTTGGTCCAAGTGTTCCAAGTTAAAAAGCCACATTTTAAAGAGTGATACTACAGATCGCAGAGAGGGTGGGAGAGGTACATCTGTGCATGCTCCCAGTGCAGACAAAACCTATCTTTCAGTGAGAGGAGCACATTGTCTGTGTCCTGATCTGCCCTTGGCTGCATAAAGCAGCAGTGAGGGTGCCAGGTTCCAGGCACAGCTGTCCTTGCTTCTTCAAGGGTGCCTCTGCCCCATCCCCACTTTCCCCAATCTCTGGGGTGGCAACAGCTTCTCCTCCCCAAAGGGAGGAGGTGCAGCAGCCTTTTGTCTGGGACCTGATCAGGCACTGCAAAAGGTGCAACTCCATCACATTTTGTTAGCAGACAAAAGTAGATGAAGCCTAGACATAACCATACCTATTTTTACCTTACAGCAAACAAATACTGCCTCAAAATATCTGGTCACTCCAATATCCTTCTGCAGAGGTGAAAATACACCCACCACCACACTTTGTCCTTGATCAGGCTATTAAAAATCTTCAATTGCTGGCATATCAGCACAGGAAACAACTGTGTCACACCCATGCCAAACAATAAAAGCAGCAAGAGTCAAGAATACCCTTATTCTCTTATATTTCTGCTCCCAGACCTCAGAAACACCCATACTCCATAACTAACTCCTTTGCAGCAGCTTCAGCTGGCCTTTGCTTTCCTCTTTCATTTCATCCCCCTCTCCTCCTGGTAGCACTTTAATAGTCTGAAGCAAACTCTGCTATGATTTTCTTAAAGCAGTTCACGCAATTTGAAAAGCTGCATGTGGGGGTTGTTATTTTTTAACTAACCACGGTAAAAGGTTATGCCAGGAACCTATCTTTGCAGAGATTATTAGTACTAAAGAAAGGAAGTCAACATATGCACAGACTGATTCTTAGTGGAAGTAACATGCTGGTTTGGGCTACAAATAAAGGGATATTTGTAAAAAAAAACTGAGACAAGAATGTGACTATTGACTGCAAGTCCTGAGCAGTCAAAGTAACTTCCATTTTTCTTTCTGTTAACTGCCTCTTTTAGTGCACGTTTTGCTAGCACCAGTTAGGTTGCTGACATCTGTTTGTTTTTTTAACCAAATGCAATTTAGTTAGGTGGAGTGCGGGCAAAGGGATTGTATAAAATTCGTGTTTTCCCAAACGTGGTCATTGTGGTTTTTTAGAAGTCTGTTGTTCAAACACATCTCATTGGTGCACAATTCTGTCCTAGATGTGAAGTGGATCTGAAAATCCCTGCCCCTCACCCTCCCACCTGCGTTGTCCAAGTGTTCTGTGCAGAGAAGCAAAGCCCTGTGTTTTTCAGAGATCAGATGCTTGCTTTTGGTTTTTAAAAACCTTTTGTGTATGCAGGGTTACAGCCACAAGCATAATGTATAACTTTTTTGTTTCCTATTGCAATGAGAGAGCCAATTCTCAGCTCACAAAGGTGGTAGCACAACCAGCTCAGGAGTCTGATGCAGCTTAAAATAAACGGTGGCTAACCACAATCTTTCAAGTGCCTTGACTCCCTGCTGGTATGTTCGAAAGTGATTGCTGGGTAGGTCCCACCCACCCGGCACTTCACAAAATCTGCTGGAGAGAAAAGGTGGCCAGGATATCCTGTCAGGGCTGCGGCCTGACGTTGCCATCAGGATCCATGTGAACGGGACTCCCAGCTGCCATCCTTCTCAACAGGCCTGTTGGGGCTGCCCATGCCCCTCCAGCAGTCTGGCAGGGCTGTGGGAGTCCTAGCTGTACCTTCTGTGGTGCTATCTCAGCCCATCCTGCCCCATTCCAGCAACAACTCCTTCAGCCACAGCAAGCCTCTCCCTACAGTGACTTAGCATCTGAATGATAGCCATTTTTTTCCTCCCCTGTGCATTTACATGGAATTTCAATATAAGGAAATTGCATTTAGAAGGAAATTAAAATAAAAGAAACTAACTGGCATCTTAAGATGCCTTTCCCAAGGCTACAAACTAAGGACAAAGCTACCCCATTTGTTTAGTTAAAGAAATCATCAGGGACATCTGCCAGTCCCAGAACAAGTTTTAAGGGTCAAGCAAATATTTTGGGCGTGTTTATTTTAGGTGTGTTTATATTACTGTGCCGAGCTCTAGCACAGAGTGCTTTGACCGTGTCATGCTGAGCACCAGAGTCTGAGGGACTTTGAGTAGCCCAAAAGGCTATCCACTGGGCAGGGATATTTACAGTGCCCCAGGGGCTGTCTATGCCACACTACCAGTGTGAAGCTGGCTGCAGTTTCCTCATGAATTTTGCCCATATTTGACCTGACTTGTGAGATTTTCCAATGAAGATTTTCCTGGCTGCCCGTCCAAACTACAAGAGGAAGATAACAACAATATAGTGGAAAAATGCAAAGAAAATTATTTCTTGGCAGGGAAAGGGTGGGCAGTACTTCTTTTCTTGTGTATGATTTTATAGAGGTTTTCAACCAGGAATTTTATGTCATGTTTAGGTGATCTGACATGCAAGCAACAATAGATAAGACCATTTGTTCTACTTTTATGATGATATGATAAAATGTTTAAAAATAGGACTCCTAAAAATAGGAGTCTCAAAGCCCAGTGTGCAGATATTTTAACCTCTGGTGTCATGCTCGACCATTATTTTAGTACTGAATAGGCCACAGTTCCCTAAAGGTAATCACTCTCTGCACAGTAAATGGAACAAGGGAAATGCAGAGGGGAGTGTGGAAACTATTTGTGCTGGTGAGAGACACCATACAAATAATTTGTCTGATTATTACTTTTCCTTGAAACTGATTTTAAGGACAGTGATGCTAATGGAAAAGGTGACACTATATTATTCACCATAGCTTTCAGTCTGGGAAGCAGGGTTGTGTTTAGGCAGATAGTTTAAAATAAATAGAAGAAATGACTGTGTCACCCAACACATAATGAGCAGGTATGACTCACAGTCACTGGATGTTACAGAGAGCAAAAATGTAAATGTTTCAAAAGGGGATTAGAGAAACAATGAGCTAAACCAAACTTCCCTGCTGCAATACTGTCTTTAAATTTCTTTGACTTGTTGGCTGAAAGCAGGAAAAGGCTACAAGGGAATGCTCATGTTGTGTCCTGCAGTCCTCCTGCACATCCACGTTTGTCAACCTTACTAGAAATAGGAGAGCTATGCTAGATAAACCTTTGGTCTGACCCAGCTCAGTCCCCTTTACATCCTTGAATAAGGCTGAGAGTTTCTGCAGGAGGACAGACAGGGTGAGCAGTGTGCCACTAAGGACATACCTGCTCATAGCTAGCTGGAACTGATTTTCTGTATGACTTATCATAGGAGTTGGCTTTCTTGCAGCTATGAACCTTCACCAGTGTACTGGGAGGTTGAGATTTATTGAAGTGGGGGCTGAGATTAGACTTCAGCTATCATTTTAATACTTCCAGATTTTAAGAAGCAAAATACCTTTTGTATTTTGAGATAGTACCTTCAGGATAAAATATGAGAGGAAGAGACACGACCCATATTTCATTTGGATTTCATGGCATTTCTGGACATATTTTTAGGTTAACTCCTAAAGGACAGTTTTAATCAGAATTAGTGCAAGAAAGCATTCACAAACTCATTACTTTGGAAGGAAGCTAGCTAATTGAAGTCTACAAGCATAGAGCAGGCAACCTTTGTTTTGCATTTCAACTATGCTCTTAACTCATGAACTATAATCCTATTAAGATCAGTTATAAATTATTCAGTATGTGGTCCTAAACCAAGAACAGCCTTTGTATTCTTCTTAATAGCTATGGGAGAAGAGTGATGAAAATTACACTGGTAATGTGTTCATGATTATTCAATGGTTTTTTTTAAGCTTGCATATTCTGTGTTCACTTGTGCACCCTGTGCCTGCATCAACTCACTGTAGTGAAAACAGGTAATTGTAGCCTGAGTTTTACTGACAACATATCTAAAGGCTCTCAAATTTTCAAACTGGCTCACAAACCATTTATACCGTAACAACTGTGCTCACACCTGGGGTTTATACTGCCTTAAATAAGAAAGTCTCAACATTGTATTCTAGCCAAGTGTCACAAAAACATTTCTTACTGCTATTTTCCAAACTAAAATATTAAATAGCAGAACTCCTATGCTGACAGCTGAAATCACCCTTCTGTTAAGAACAGTAATCTGTAAGTAAGTTTTCTTTCACTTGTATTTTCTCTGTAGTTTGCATGATTTCTGCTGATAAATTGGTTCATGAAAATACAGAATGGCTTTATTTCTTGTGCACATAATCTTGTAACAACTTGCACGTAATTCTCAAAATATCAACATGCAATTCCTCAGTGTGTAATTAGTGGTTCTCCTATTGTTTTAAGGAAATCCTCTTCTCTTGAATTTCAGAGCTGCTTAGACTTGAGAGATTTTTATGCCTAAATTTTGAAAAGGAAGAAAGTGAAGAAAAACACATTAAAGGAGATGTGAGTCTGCATGCTTGCTGTCAAGCACAAGAAGAAAGCATTTCAGGATAGTCTAGACACAAAATAATAAAAAGGTTACTTGATAGGAACACCAGTTTTGTGTCTTTACAAAAGAAGCCTCTGCACACCCAGGCTCAAGACAAGGAACAAAAGAAGCCTGTGTGAACTCAGACAAGATAAGAAAGACTATCGAAATTGCATGATCCCTTGAATACGGTAAACCACCTGAATATCTAGAATATGTAAATGACATTATCTCCTGAATATGTTAAACCACCTGAATATCTGGAATATCTAAATTACATTAATATCTTGAATGTGTCAAATGAACTTGTCCTGAATTTCTTAGGTGGATCGGGAAGTCTGTACCCTCAGAGTACCTCAGCCAATGGGGAAATGGGGAGGGTTTCTTGTGGTTGGGAAAGTAGGATAAAAGGGGGCTGCATCCCCCTGTAGATCAAGAGACCCCACAGGAATATGTCCCGTGGACTCTCCCTTTATTATAATAAAGTTTCATTATTTTCTTTTTTACAGGACTCCTCTGTCTCCTTTGTGAACACTGACTCCTGGTAGCGTGATTTTCCACACATACTGAAGCACTGACTTTGATTTATCAAGCCAACAAATCTGGTCGTAAAGATACATCAAAAGCTGTAAGAGTTTTGAATCTGGAAAAAGATCCCCTAAAATAACGTTGTGTGTACTAAGCAGAGTTTGCAAATCCCTATGGTTGATGTACCCGAGTTCCTCAGGGGACAGGTAAGTGCTGTGTGTGTCCAGTCTTCATTAGTCAGCTTGCCACCTTTCTCCTCCAAAGCCAAACACAGAAAGAGATAAGGGTTGATGTAAACACAAGGCCTCTTTATTTTTTTTTTTTTCAACAGTACATGACTTCCCATTTAACATGATCAAAACCAAGCAGAACAGTGGAAATCACATATACCATTTTTCCTAATACATTGCTTTTCCTTGAAACTATGTCAATACAGCAGGAAGGATAAATTCAACATTACTCCAGTTAGGCATTTTTCACAAACAAAAGAAGCATAGACTAAGCACAACAGGCGATGAGCAGACAAAACCAACGACCAGCATCAGAAAAGCTTACTCCAGTGAGACGTGTACTCTGGGAAAGAACATTTGTCTTGAAGCCAGGGTTCAGAGTTCCTCAGCTAAGAAGCATGTGCAACCACTTTTTAAAAGCTTCATCAGCAAAAGCTGTTAAAGGAACACACAACCCAGCTCCAAAGCCACAAGGCCAGATAGGACACAAAGACCAAAGCCTTCAGTTGTCACTAACACTGGTCCCTCCTACTGAAAGCTTCTGTCCAGGGAGTTTTTGCACTTAAATGCCCCTAGAAGCACCTGGCTAAGCAAAGTCTTTGTTGACTTAAGTGCAGATCAAGGTAAATCATTGTTATGCTTTTGTCAGCTGCTCTCAGCTAACATCCTGGTCTTAGCTGGGTTTAATTGTTACCAGCTGACTCAAGTCATTAAGCCAAATCACCTAAGAGCTGTGCAAACATAATGACATCTGTGATGGGACAAATCTTTCGAGTTGGAGCATTAGGTGGGTAGGTGCAAGATTGCCTTTTAGTCCTATCCTTCTCTCCCAACTCCACTCACGGAAGCATAGTTATTTTCAAACTAAAACCAAATGTATGATAAAACACAAGCTAAATCCAGAATTAAAGCAAATACACACTTCTGAGTCCTGACCAGGGAGGAAGTGTGAGTCTAGGCATGACTATTGCATTCACTTCTACAGAAGAGACTTGCAACTTCAGAAGCAACAGGGGACTTCGTTGGTTGGAGCACACTGATTCAAGGCATCTTCCCAGAATTTCCACTGAAATTTCCAGGAAACTGGCCCCAAAAACCTCAGCCTTTTAGGAAAAACTGTTCTATTAATTTTACACAACAGATTGTTGTTGATGATGTCCTTTTGACTTCCTAGGAATTGTTTTTGTTGCTGTTGTTATTGAGTTTTGTACAGAAAGCCTTGCAGATGTCATTTGCTGACTCCTCTGTTGAAAGAAGTATGAGTTGTTGCACATACAGTTCAAGGGCTTAAAAAGAACCCCAACTTTAAGCCAAAGTTCCTAGTACCCAGAAGTTCACTATTAGGTATACGCTTATGAAATTGAAAATGTGCTGTGCTCTCTGCAGTATGCTTAACTTCCAAACAATCTGATTTTTTAAATGGCTTATTTTCAATTATTCTAGTGACACCAGATGCTTGTCTTCCTGTACAGGACTGAGTCATCACTGCACCATCAGGCACATGACAGGGGACAACATTCAGAGCACGCAGGAGCAGAGAGTTTTCCCTGGTACCAGACTAGTTCAGTCTCTGACCTGGCCAATGCCAAATGTTTCACAGAACATGTGGAGATAAAGTATTATGTGCCCTTGCATTAGGTTTTTTTTGGAGTTGTTGAAGATAGTTTTGATGTAAAACCTGAGGTAGAGGTTGAGAGGCTGAAAAGCGTTATATAATTATGCAATGATTAGCTACAATTATTTGGGCTTGTATTATTAAACATGCAAGTAACTGCTTTGGAAATCTGCTCAGTTGTTCAGCCTCAGTACCTATCAGAAGGAATGAGGTCCACAATTTAACAGAACATTGCCTGGAAACATACCATCTTTTCTGAATGTTTCCCACCCAAAACTTCACTGACATGTCATCTTGTTTTCACAAGTTCCTCTGATCTAGGTTCTTTCTACTTTGCATTACTTTGTATTCTGCTACCACCCTTTTCAAATCTCTTCAGAAATTCTTTTTTTTTTTCCCAGTCCTTTCTGGAATTTTCAAAATCCCTTTACATTTTTTAAAAATACCTTCTACTTGAACACTATCATTTTAGAGATATGATCACTGCTACACACAGGGCTGCGGATAAGGCAGCACTGTTTATTCATAAAAATCCAGTATTTTAAAAGCTATCCAACTTATCATCTGCTATGGATTGCTCCTGGAAATGCTTAAAACAGTATTTTTAAACAGCTTTTTTAAGCAATGTTCTTCATAGCTTTTCCTTTTAAAACTGGGATATTCTTTGAAAAAACTGGGGTTTTTTCAACACTTGCGTATTCTTTTTAATTATATAATCAAGAATAGTTACATTCTCATTTGCTCAGTAGAACAGTAAATATTTAGCAAAAATTATTATCTTTTGCTGATCTACATCACATAGTTATGATTAAAATTTTAAAAATCTTTTTCTCTGTAAATATTTTAAATTAAAACATTACTATTCATGTTGACTTTCATAAAGCCATTATAATTTTTTTCATTCATGAGTGTATAATCAGGCACACATTTTTAAACAGAGGGATTTTAATGGTTCTTTTTCTAGCTTATAATACTGAAAATGTTCAGTACATTGAACAAATACACTTTTTTCCCCCTACAAAGCTTTCGATTGCACAAAAACTACAGAATAAATATAAACATTAGGCCAAAGCAACATTTTAAAGTGCAGAACTCCACTTGCCACACATGAATCATTCAAATAAGGCTGCATAATGCATAGGCGATACTTAGTAGCACTTCATTAATAATCAAAACCTAAAGTGACACAATGAGATCAACATATAACAGTAATTCAAATACATTCCATTTATAACAAATAAATGCTTATCTGAACACAGAACACATAAAGCATATTGTCCCAACAAGCAAGCTTTGGACAAACTACCCCTTTTTTCCTTTGCTGAATGGTGTACTAACATTAAGCACAAAGACACTTTAAGAAACATAAAACCCATCCACAATCTGGCAAGAGAGCTAATGGGGAGTGACACCTGGAAACAGTTGTATATACGTTTTCCAGAGGTTTTATCTTAAGTCAGTAACGTGTCAATTTATACTGAGTGAAAATTATGTCTTTCTTTTCTTCTACTTACTCATCTCTCCTTAGTCTTTAGTTGCCTAATTTTCACCTTTTTTGGGTTTTTTTGGGTTTGGGTTTTTTTTTTTGAGGGAGAGGGAGGGAGTTTATTTTGTCTTCAGCTACTAAGTTCCATGACAATGAGGAAGGAGGAAGAACAGTCCAAGTCCTAGCCTCCATTAGCATTTTGGTTTGAGACAGTAGGGCTGTTCTGAAGTGAATTCCCAGTCATCTTCCCTTATTGAACCTTGGTTCAGTTTGCAGGATGGTTTTGGTACACAAGGATTAAGATTATTTTGGACGACACTACAATGGAGGTTCAGCTGCATGCCAGACATACTCCAGCTTCTAAAAGAGACATAAAGAGTCTGAAACAATTATTTGGCCTGCTTCAAACTGCATGTGCAGTGAAGACATTTATCCAAGGAAGCAGACTATATGTAGGTTTAAGATGCATATGATGTAGATGTCTCAGCAGTAACTGCTTCCATCTATTGATCCTCCCCTACTGCATCAAGTACCTTGGCAATCTGCACATAGCCAGAGTCACAAGGACAAACTTCACAGTGGGATCCTCATGGACTTTCCCAAAATTGTTTCAGAGAAGTCTGGCTACTATATCCTCTATATCTCCTAAAACCTCAACATTTCTGTGCATAAGCCATCTTCCACTGCACAAGACTTTTGGACTACCTCAGAAGACACACACCCCGCCCTTTCATCCTTTTTTTCTGGCATTACAGTCTTTCTCCATTCAATTCTATTTAAGATGCTGGTGCTGTTGAAAGTACCTCCCAGTTATTTGTTATATTAATTCCTCCACTGGCTTCCTCCCATATAAAATTCAGGCTTCTTTCCTTTATCCCTAAGCACATCAGCGTTTAGTGGAATGCTACCCATCTTGATTTTCACTCCTCCCCATCTTCAGCATTGCAGGGTGGTGGAGGCAGCCCTGGCATTACCAGCAGGCAGAGCTTCTCCTCCAGCTGAGATTCTTAAAAAGTTGATTCTCCATTTCTTGGTCTGGATAGTGTCTGGGTATTAGACACTAGTAAAGCTGTACTCAAAAGGCTGAGTTTCTACCTTGTGCCTGAATTTAACAAGAAATAAACTGTGCATGACACAGACAGTATTCATGTACAAAGCTCACTGGCAGCTGTTATCCGAGGGACTCCCTTTGCAACTGGCCTAATGGTATACTGTTGAACTTATTAAAGTTTTACTGAATTCCCAGTTTGCAAATAAGCAACCCGTCCTCCCCCATAACCCTTTTAAGAAGAAATGCTGAATCCCATTCTCAACAACACTGCAAAATAGTGGGAAAACAATGAAGTCAGAGACAATTAAGACTATCACTAAAATAGAAGTGCTGATTTAATTCATAGCTCTGGGAGTGAAGAAGTAGAACACGAGCATACACTGCACACAAGGCTGTGTAATCTTTCTCCACCCTAGAAAACATTCTTGAAGTAAAGCAAAGCTGAAAACCATGACACTCCCTAAAAATAGTTTTGAATAGTAACTGAGATAATTAAAACATATGTCTCACAGAACTTTGGTTTTGGAATATGAAATTTGGTGAATGAAATTCATGCCAAAATTCATGAGGAAAAATGCTCCCTGAATCAGGAAACCAAGTTGAAGAGCTGAAGATTCTATTTGCCAAGCAAGTGTGCTACTGTGCAAGTGGGTAAAGCCTTAGGAATCATTGCACATAAGGGATATGAAGGCTGTACCACTACAAGCACATGGCACAGTGCAGTGCCCTGTGAAGACACCTGAGCTAGCTCCCAAAAAGTAATCCACATAGATGCACTCAGGTGGTGTCTGCAAGCCAACACCCCCTGCTCTTCTGTAGGGCTACTCAGCTTCAGCAAAAACTCTCCATACTGTAAAGACTCTACTGCTTTAACCCAAGCTAGCTTTCACACTTCCGCTTGATGCTATACTGTCTCATGTAGGCATAACCATAATGGTATGTAAGCTCTGAAAATGCTTTTAAAAATCAGAAAGTTATCAGTGACACTGGGCCAAGCTCTGTCTCAGAAGTAGATGAGAAGTGAGACTTTAGTGCAGTGACCTCCCTTGTTTTGTGAACAGAGGGAAGTCTGTGCCTTCATATTGCCAGACAGTGATATAAGTGTGAAATAAAGCTGAGTGAAATCTAAGGAGTTTGAAGCAGGCCTTAAAACCATATTAAACAAGCTTGTAGTAACTCAATACTGTGGTGTCTGTACTGACATTGACATAAAAAGCTTACAAAGTTTGTGTGGTGAAAACATAATTACAAAACAAGAAGCAACCCCCTCCCCAAACCAATCTCACAAAAAAGAAAAAAATGTCTGATAAAAAGTAGGGAAATATGCTTTTTAAGAAACAAAGTCACACAGATTTTCAAAACAAAAAGGACACATTTTTTATGTGGAATTGTACTGGGCTGGACTTATGGTTGCCACTTTGAAAGACACAAAAGAGCATGTTAAAGCTGAGCTGCTTTTTCCAGTGACAGTTGCCACCCCAAGTCAAAGGTGGTAATGGCCAAAACCAGTCCATTTCTCTCTAAGTTTTTTTCTTGGAGTTTTTTTAAAGCCACTCACTTCCATTACAGAAAGGAGAATGAAAAATGTTATCATCCTATCTGAAGAGTCAGGAGCAAATGAGCTTAGGCAGGTTCTGCAGGAGGCTGAACTAGATGAATCACTCCCTCTAGTCCAGAAAAATCTCTTCATTTGTTTGCCATGTAGTAGCCTGCTCAGATATCTTAGTGCTGCTTCTAATTTAATATATTTTATTCAGCTGTCGCTCAGCTGAAGATGATTCAATAGAGTGGGTGGAAGATCAGGCTGACCATTTCTAGACCAGATCAAAATTTGGGAAATGCAGTTTCAAGAGACAGCATCACAGAACAATGCAGCCTCCTAGCCCGTCTCCCTGTGACTAATGCCCCATTTCTTATTTGTTTTTTTTCCACCAGTTCTCTGTCTGACTATGAATGATATATCTTTCATCCTCTTTTCTTTTTGATAATAAGGACCCTTATTGATTTATGAATTCTTATCTAATTTATTAAAAAAATGTTTTAAATTAAATAATTGCTTTAAAAAAAGCTCCTAAAGAAAATGGAAAAATTTTCTAAACACCCCAAAATGTCACTGATTTTTCCATATTTGGTGATAATATTATGAAAATTGCATTCTTCCATTATATTATCTGCAAAATCAATTTACTAGCACTGTCTTTTTTCTGTAATTCAGGTGCACTATAGTCAAGGAGAGTCTCATTTCTCTTTGTAATGCTACCTACACTATTATTAGTAAGGAACAGCATGTGTCCTCTTCAATTATGGTGTTTACTAAATCCCTTATAAACGCACACATGCTATTTTTACACAGAAATTTAAATATCTAGAACTGTGATGATTTTGCTAAAGTAGTTCTTGAAAGGCCTAACAAAATTTGTAAGATTTAAAGCATTAAATAAAAATGAGGTGTCATTCCTGATGATCAGGCACTGTGTTTAGTCAATCTTTTCCAAATCGGATACAGAATGATCAGCAGAGTATTTTGCAAAAGGAAAATGGATTTATACTGAACTTGAGAAAGGAACCACTTGCTTTCCAGCCACATACACTTCAGAAATATTCCGATCATCACCTGAAATAATATGGTCAAAAACAGAGATTTGAACATGAATCTACGCACTGATTTAATTAATGCAAATTATGCAATCCACAAAATCAGTTTTGGAACACATAATTTTCAGCGACTGTTTACCGCAACAGAGAAAGTTTATTTGGAAAGAAATAGTCAGGGTTACCACAAAGATCAATGGATATTTAAACTACCAATGCTTTTTGTAAGAAATAAACATACCATTCAGTTGCTTCAGTGGTGTCCTGGGTTTTCTATATATTTAGTAGGTTCAAACCCTGAAAATACTATATCTATACAAAAAATGCGTTGTTGCTGAGTACCCAAAATAACCCAGGTACCACGCAGCAGCAAAGCTGGTTTGCCTCTGTCAGTTTATCAAAAAGGCAAAAGCCTAATTAGAGAATAACACAAATATGGCCAGAACTAACACGTAACATCTATATAACAACACAATGGGCAGCACAGCTCTTGGTCCAGACAATGCCCTGTAAAGAATATCTCTTCTCTTAAGGGGGATAGGACTGTTTGGGTTGGGTTTTGTTTGTGAGTAAAAAACCCACAATGTCAATGAATCTGAAGAAGTCCTTCTGAGCTAAACCGGTTCTGAATGGGTGATTAGCATGTCAGTGTTACTTTACTGTGAAATATGATTAACTCATACTGTACATAAAGGTAGGTGTGGTAATACATGTGACAAACTTGGTGTATCTGATCAAGTTAAACTGTCATTTCAACTCTGTCGCAAAGAACAAAAGTTAAACCACTTAATTCTTATGCAGCATTTATAAATAAATATTAGTAAATGTAAATAAGTGTATATTTAATGTAAGTAAATATGAATATTAATAAATAATGTCATGTTAATGTTTATATACACTGTATATCAACACATTCAATTACTGTAAAAAAATTTAATATTAACCTCCCTAATAATTTAAAGCAATTTTTGAAATATTATACAAGAAAATAATTTTTTGAGGGATGAGAATCAGAACATACCTAGATACAGGAACTTCTGGAGAGTGTCCTATGAAATAAATGGGAGAAAGCCAAATTAAGAAAGCAGTATCTGCTATCCCAGATCATAGTTATTTGAAGCTTGAAAGAATTGACAAAAGATAGTTTTCCCAAATATTCCTACTAACAGTAAAATCAAAGCTTAATTTATACATTGTCTCATAAATAACTTTCAGTAAGGAGGCTGTATGTCTCACTGCCCAAGTTTAACAGTATAAACAAATGTATGCCTAAGACACAACACTTCTCCTTCCTCTATTATAAAGTTTTCAAATTCATTTACTTATTGAAAAGAAAGAAAGACAAAATTGTAAGCATTTTTGAAGTCCTAAGAAGTGCTAACTTAGTTACAAAGGCTTAGATTTAAACAGGCCTTTTTTTTTCAGAATTATTTAAATTAGGAAGAAGTTTTAAAATTTAAAGAATTTAATCTAATGCAGATTATTTTGTCTGAAACAGACTGAGGAATCTCGCCAGTTCTGCCCACATTTCTAAGTAAATGGTGGCATCCAGAACAGAGACAGTGACAGAATAGTCTGGCCACACCAAGGAACGGTTGTTCATTACCATTTTTAATAATAAAAGGGTTTTGTATGAGAAAGTGGGCCCATTGCAGAATGCCAATACTGTTTATATATTTGCATAAAACCTGTGCTTTCAACTCAAATTAGGCATCTTGAGTTCTTACTTAAATTTACAATAGCAGTGTAGTCAAGGCAACCAAGCTTTTATCTGAGAACCAGCTGCCATTTTTGAGTTTCAGCTCAATGTATTAACTAAAAACTAAATTGCCTTTTTCTTAGCTGCCACTTATCACTGCATATAGCTAACTCTAATAGTCAGCTTGAATAATAAAACATGCATTAAAAAAGGATATATTCATGGGATAGAATGTACTCTCAGCAACTTTGCTGATGATACCAAACTGGGAGGAGTGGCTGCCACACCAGAAGGCTGTGCTGCCATCCAGCGTGACCTGGACAGCCTGGAGAGCTGGGCGTGGAGAAATCTAAAGCAATTCAATAAGGGTAAATACAAAGTACTGCATCTGGCGAAGAACAATGCCATGTTCCAGTACAGGGTGAGGGCTGTTCTCTTGGAGGGCAGCTCTGGGGAAAAGGACCTTGGAGTCCTAGTGGACAACAGGATGACGATGAGCCAACAGTGTGCCCTCGCGGCCAAGAAGGCCAGTGGCATCCTGGGATGCATTAAGAAGAGCGTGGCCAGCAGGTCAAGAGAAGTTATCCTTCTGCTCTACTCTGTGCTGGTGAGGCCTCACCTGGAGTACTGTCTCCACTTCTGGGCTCCTCAGTTCCAGAAGGACAAGAAACTACTGCACAGGGCTACTAAGATGATGAAGCGCCTGGAGCACCTTCCACATGAGGAAAGGCTGAGAGAGCTGGGTCTGTTTAGCTTGGAGAAGAGGAGGCTGAGGGGGATCTTATCAATGCTTATCAGTATCTAAAGGGTGGGTGTCAGGAGGATGGGGCCAGGCTCTTCTCAGTGGTGCACAGTGACAGGACTAGGGGCAATGGTTATAAACTGGAAAACAGAAGGTTCAACCTGAAGGTGAGGAAACACTTCTTCCCTGTGAGGGTGACAGAGCACTGGAACAGGCTGCCCAGAGAGGTGGTGGAGTCTCCTTCTCTGGACACTTTCAAAAGCCACCTGGACTTGTTCCTGTGTGATCTGCTCTAGGTGATCCTGCTCTGGCAGGGGGGTTGGACTAGATGATCTCTAGAGGACCCTTCCAACCCCTAACACTCTCTGAATCTGTGTGATCCTGTGTACACGGTACATTGCTCCTGCATATATGGGACTGTCACTGAGGACAGCAACATTCTCCACTGAATCTCTTGGTCTGAAACACAGACAGCAGTGGTGTACTACACCCAATTCCTGTTACTAGAATAACTCTCAAGAGACTTACTCTGGCTGTATCACAGACTTTCCCCACATAAGTTCCAGTAATTTTTTGGATCATAACTTCTCTTCTGATTACCTCAAAATTATCAGCAGAGAACAAATCAAAAGGACTATCTGAAGCTTTCATGTTGATTAGTAGTGCATCAAATTCCTTGCCGACCTCAAAGTTTCCAATCACGTCGTCTAGTCCTAGAGCTGAGGAAGAACATAAACTCACAAACAGATCTTCAATGCAAGCCTCTTTCCAACATGTGGAAGCACCTGGCAACTTACTTGAGATGTTCATAGGAAAAACTACAAGAATTTACATGGCTACAAGTTAAAACATGAAAGCAAATTCAACAGTGACTATATTAGCATCTGAGTTCTTATGCAACTTCTCAGTAAAAACATGTATTTTGGTGATTTTCTGAAGTTTGAAATCTGCTAGGGCATCTGTCAAGAGTAAAAGAAATCTGAAAAACAATTTGAATCCCACGTAAGATTTTTTTCTTTGAATGCTATCCATTGATTTTGTGTCACTGAAGATGTGATGTATAGGTCACTGTTTAAAGTGGAATAACAATTGTTTACATTGCAAAAGCATTAAAGCTCCAAAAGGGGTAATAAAATTAGCTTAGAAACACAGTAAAGTATATAATAACACTCACCTTGGTAAGGCAGTATTAGATTTAATTGTTTAAACAGTTTAAGCAATTTTGAAAGGTTGTACAGACCTATTACAATAATAAGATATAATAATATGATTATGAGAGAGGTGTGCAGAGAGGGTAACTAAGAGTAATTAACAAGAATGAAGAACAATATGATGTAGAAAAAAAAATCATAGTCAGATCTGAAGGTCTCATTCCCACCTGTAAGGCTTGTCTTGGGATCTATTGTTTGTCTTGTTATTTGGAAGTTTCATTAAAATCTCTGGCTCTCAGGTCCACAAGCACTGAAATCTACAGCTCCATGTTTAGCAGCTGGGTGCTTGCAAGTTCTTATAATACCTAAAGGGAGGCTTTTGTGTCTTCTTGGATATGATTTAGGCTAGTTTTAAGTTGTACAAGGTATCTGTGTATTAAATCTTTTCCAATACAGTGGAGTTAAACTAAGTTATCAAAGGAGAAAATATCTGCAAATAATTTGTTAACTTGTTTTCAGATTGCTCCTGTTCGACAAAGGAACTTCAGCCTTCAGTGAAGTTTGTGTGTGGCAGGAACTTCACAATGCATTAAAGATGTTTAAACTCCTCTAAATGGTAAGGTATTTTGACTATCTACGAGTTTCAACTGAAATGATTTCATATTTCTTCAGGTTTGTGAACAGAATGCAATTTTTCGATTAAACACAAAAGGGTAACAAGTGGTTAGGAGTCTCAGCAAAACAAATTATTGCAACAAACAATTAATCAAATTTCCGAAAACTGTATTTGTCCACCCTACTGGAAGGTTGTATGAGTAATTTATATTCTATCCTTGAAAGCGGTTCAACTCAAAGTTGTTTTATGTAAGATAAACAAAACCTAAGAACCTAGATAAACGAAGTGCTAGAGAGCTGAGAAGGGAAACCACAAACGAGTTTGGGATTTTTATAACTTTTCCTACCTCAGCTAATGTATTCTCACTATTTATGAGAACAGTATATACTGTGGGGAAAAGATGTCTCATTTCTTGCTCCCTGCCCATTTTCTGTCTTCTCTATTTCCCCCCTACACCCTCCAGAAATTCAAATAAAGTCCTGAGAAGACCTGTTTGATGACATTTTCATCACATCATTCAAATTTCTGTTAATAGTTCCCAATAGTGTTTTCTGACAACTACAAAACTGTTACACTGAAAAGACTTGGGATTGGTTCTCTAGCAGGTAATGAGCTCATTTCTGCTAACTGAAATAGTAATAAATTTTTACTTATGTGGGGATTTGCTCTCTGCTAAATCATACAAGTTCCACTAGAACTTTACTAATTGTTTAAATCAGTATGAGCATACTGATCATGAAGAATCATGCCAGTGAATAACTGATACACTGTGTGACTATATTCTGCAGATGCAACTGTGTCTTAAACAACTAGGTGTTTAAACTTCGTTCTTTTCTCTGACTGAGAAGTGATTTACATGATGTTTTGATTTGCTGGAAAAACAGTGATATTGTTAAAAATTAATAAAGATAAAACTGCCTTATGGAGAGTTCAAAAAGCAGTAACAAAATTAGAAACTGATGACAAAGAGCATGCGTGATTTTATAGTAAATGCACAGCTTTTCCTCTTAAGTGTTGGTGGCTGAGAAAACAAAGTATTTCCAGTTGACATGATAAGCATACAAGCACTAATGGTTAAGAAATCTGAGGATCTTTGTAAAGGAAATGTACAACCCTGAAAGATCATTAAGATTTTATTATTAAACTCTCCACATCAATATGAATACTCTTCTGTAATCAGCCTAGTATGGGTATGAAAGACTGAAGGAGACTGTCTCTGCCCATCAGATGACATTTTAGACTTCACTCTGGCACCAGAAGATCTGTAAATTCAGCCACCTTTTAAAGACAGGGAGACATAATATCAGAAAGACCTATAGTTATTTGTGTACATCCTAAATAAATTTCTTCTTACCTTGGCTTCCTCCTAGAGTGGCTAGTCGAAAAGTTTCTTCAAGAGTTAGTCCTGTTTCATTTACTTTATTGATCTGAAGGCTATTAGATGCCATCATTGTTTTCCTGATGGCATCAAGCATAGATGCAGAATATCCACCAGCAACATCTAGAAGGGATCAGACTCTTAAAAACAAGCTTTGGGAATTATTCTCTGGGTTAAATTTCTGTGAGCTTTAATTAAATGTTACCAAAGGGCAGATGTGGTAAACGCAAGAAGTTTTACTGCTAAGCTCTGTCTTTGAATGTGTAATTCCTAACAAAGGTGGACTCACGTACAAAATCAGCTAAATAAAACACAATACAGCATATCAGAAATCTGAAAAGTTGTTGTTCAAGCCCTATTTACTCTCATGACAGGAACAAAACTTTCTTCGTTCATTTTTTTGCTTTCTTTCTAAACACTTTTGGATCAGCTCTAGATTTTAGTACTCTAGACTTCATTACTACAGAAGCAGTAGGGAAAAAAAAGCAGCTCCATAATTTGGAGAAATGCTGGCTTTTAAATACAAACAAGTAAGCATGTTTTTACATCTCCCAGTGATTCTCAAAAGAAATCATCTTTACAGCAAACTACTAACCTGTGCCAAGGCCAAGCTTCACATTGTGTTTCAGGACATTTTGCACATTTAAGACACCACTGCACAACCTGGATTGGAAGAAGACATGTATTCTATGTGATACATGCAGAGAAGTTCAGGAAGAGTAAGGCTGCAGAGCCATTTCATGACAAAGGCTCTCAGAATGTGTGGAATAGATTGTGTTTATTAAACTGGGATGGGGTATTTGCATTCATACATCTGAAAGGTGGGGTTTAATCATTAAAAATAAAGGCAGTTTTTCTCAATTAAAAACTCTCACAGTTTTATAGTTATCTGCTGAAAATGAGTTCCCATTATACCTGTGAAAAAATCCAAATATGATGCAAAGTATATTCCAGGAGATGGAAGGCCATTTCATGAGCTCCAGTAAGCCATCACAAACAAGACAGATTATGGTAAAGGTAAAATGACCGTTAACATTTAGTACAGTCTCCTGGCTGGATACCATACCATATCTCATTTCTGCTTAATAGAAAGAAGACCACATAGCTCATTCCCATTTCCTCAAAATATACACATACTTTGAGGGGAAGAGAGATGCCATGAATCTGCCACTGACAGAACAATCAAAAGAAATAAAGTTTTTTAAAATAATTTATATATATATATATATATATATATATGGCTACTCTGAAAGATCACAAGTCACTCCAGAGCATACCATGCATGAACAGTCATGCTCAAGCCAATATGTCATTTCTAGTGAAATGGGGTATCACATACATAGCCTTGTAATGGTAGGCTGGACTCAGGGTTCTATGTGAGCAACAGTTTTACTTAATTGTAAACTTATTTTTTTTTAACTTACGAAAAATTAGAGTTGGGGCAATGTGAAATTGCAGCTCCACGAAGACTAAAAAGTTTCAGCTCTTCTTCAGAAAGATAACAGGCATGAGCCATCACGGTCTAAAAATAAACAGATTCACCAATTTACTCAATGTTGTATTTACTTCAGTGCCTGTGATTTATGCTGCAATGCTTTTAATAGCCAAAAGAACTCCTGTTACCATCAAGGGAAATTAACACACTTCTTGAATGAAGCTCTTTAAATCAACAGGGGAGAATCTCCCATTAACTTCAGTATACCTGATATATCACTCCATCAGTTTTTTGTCATTTATTAATGTAAGAAGATAGGGTGCTGACTCTTGCAGTGACTGCTGTGACCTGAGTTTCTGGGAACAAAAGCACAAATTCCCCAGTTGCCCTAGCACTGTAGTAACCTTATGATTTATATTTCATAGTAACACAGAGATTAAGTACTGGGGCTAGAAGTGTATCATATACAATGGAAGATGTATGTATTCTTAGCATGTGTCCCATTGTCTCTCTAAAGGTTTGCACCAGGCAGATGTATAGCTATTTCTCTGGAATATTTCTTAATGAAAATAATCTAATTTGTTATACAATTGATAAATTACTTTTCTTTCACAGGGGTTGAACTAAATGATCTCTGAGGTCCCTTCCAACCCAAACCATTCTGTGATTCTATGATCTCTAATATTCTCTTTAGTACACTGATGCAACGAATCAGTAAGCATAGGACTGTGCGAGAGTACAAAAGTGAATACTGTCTACATACTTAAGCAGTCTGTATCCATTTGTCAGGTAAAATTACTGAAAAAAAGTAACTTACTGGGGTACATTTTTGAAGATAGACATGAGAGTTTCATAGCTAATTCCCAAGGAGTTTTCAGATGACCTTTGTGCCCCTGAAAATTATCTCCTAAAATTTTAAATCTATTTGACTGATGTTTAAGCACCATGACTGCAGTTATGCTGTTCGTACTCACTCTTGCCTGGGCTCTCCACTACCTAGTAACGTGTGCCTTGGCACTCCAAGCTGTACTTAGTGTGGGCTTGCATTTATCTGTCCGGCATAAAGCTTTAATGAATTTCAACTCTTTAGGTTACTGTGCCTCTCAATACTTGATAAAATCAGCTAATGAGATGGGAGTGCTTTTGGATAATTGAAACAGTAAAGTGTACCTGTCTGTATGTGAGGTTCACACACAGAACACAACAGGACAATGTACTTTTCTTCAGGAAATTGCCAAAAAATGAAGTTGGTCCTACCATAACACCATAGAATAAATCTTCAGGCAGAACCAGTGCGCAAGAACGTTGTAATGTAAAGATAACTGGATACTGCCTGAGAATTACCAGCTCTCACAATATCATCTTTACCTACACTCCCTCTGGGAATCCCACTGCCCCAGTTCTCTACAGAACCCTTCGAAAATTGATCAGGATGCATAAAATATCTTTATTGTTCATCTCCCCTAAAATGCTTAGGAAAAGTGTGGGCTTATCTGAAGTTCCAATACCTTGACTAACAGCTGTGCAACGTAGAGCATAAAACAAATTTGCTTTCCCTCAGATGTCACTGACCTTGAAAAAACAATACACATTTTTCAGGTAACCACAGTTAACCATCACATTCTCCACATGGACAAGTCTAAGCTATGCTGTGGCAGTATTTATGCAGCTACCTTGCTGGTAAGCAGCTTGTTTCTATCGTACAATTCAGTGTAATTCTGGTAGGCAGGAAACATGTTTTCCACAAGTTTGAGTTCTTCTTCATTCTCACTTATGTGACTCTGCAATAAGAAAATATACAGCAATGAGTGCTTAAACAGCATTAAACCTGACATTACAATCTTCATTTCCTGTGCACGTCACAGTGTTCTTGCAGACCACCATTAATAATTTCAGAGAAATTTAAAAGACAGGCTCCCAGTTAAGAATGTGGTTTAAGTGGTTTGCTGAAATTATGAAAACTCCCTGATCTGTATGTAATCTACCCAGACTATTTAGATTGTATACAGAGTTCTCAGATCTTACCTGTACATGGAGATCCCAAGCCTGTGCTAAATTGCCAAGTGCACACAGTAAATCCTCTGTGCAGGAGGGGCCAAAGCGGGGGGTTATTACAGGTTGTACCCTCGGATACTGAAAATATTAAAAAAAAAGCTTGAGATTCTGTTTCTGTGTATCAGTAAGCATAATTAAGACAAGCATTTACACAACAATTACATTTTGTCCCCATTGCTTACTGCTCACTGCATCCTTCCCAACTCAAATTAAGCCACACAGTCCCCAAACAGGAAGATTAGAGGTAGCACCAGATATGCTACACAGTAGGAAACAATGGAAAAGATGCCAAGACTAGACCTGCAGATGTTTGAACCTTGCACACTTGGATTAAAATTTTCATAAAATATTGACAATGGCATTACAACTCTGCCTTCAGTCACAGTTGTACATGCGGCACCACTAGAAGACAGTATATAATAACTTGGCTTGCACTTACACCATCTCCCAGACAGAAGGACCTCAGGAGTTCGGCAGATTAGCTGACTTACTCTACTATTATATATAATTTAGTCATTAAATTCTAAGCATCTGTTCTTGAATATTTTGAGATACAAATGTCAACAAATTAAGTCATTGAAAACAAAAGGCTGGTAAGAAAAGTATCCCTGCTTGTAATATTGGAGTATAAACCTCTATCTTTACCACAGAAGTGTAAACCTGAATTTCTTTAGAAACACACTTGAAGACATGTGCTGACCCAAAATATTAATTTGGTAATGGATTAGTAACTGCACTGTAAAAACAATGATTTCTGCTGGTGAGAACTTCTTTTACTCATCTATTTATATACCACAGAATGACTGACTGACTTTCACCTTTCTTTGACAGAAAATTGTCCTTTCTAGGAAGCCAAATATTTTGAAGTCAATAGAGACCACACACAAAATGTTACTCTGTTCTGCTCTGCCTACACAAAACTGAATTTACACTGCTACATGTCCATTTCTCAAGAACATGGTTAGCAGAACGTTTTTCAAACTGATGATATCTGTATACTACATAGAATGTGTGTTTATTGATTTGTCACTAAGCTAAGGGTTTGTCAGCAAAATTAACTATTTCATATAGTCACACAGGATCTTCTGTATACAGAAATGAGTACAAAGGAGAACTCTACTTACTTTCTTCTTCAGTAGTTCTTTAACAAACCTAAAAAAGGGTAGGAAAAAAAAACTGTTATAAATGCCATCTATGTTATACATTATCAAAAATATAGAAGATATTTACTTAGATTTCATATAAAGCGTTTCAGACAGAGATAATTTTTTTTACAGAAAGTTGCACAAGTTTCTCAGATTAAATAAAAAGAAGCAACACAATGAAGTTAGGAGAGTTACACCAAATTATGCTAGTTTTGAATTTGACCTTACATATGCAGAATTCTTTTAATTTGCAATAATTCACATTACACATGTGGTAATTACTTTGAGTTCGCACCGAAACCCAAACACATTACGTTAAATTAATTGAAAACGTAATTATAAACTACAGATGCAACATTAGAGGAAAACATCCCCAACCATACTTAAATTTGTCTGTCCATGAATTTAAATTACAGCATTCAATATATTATATTACATTATATCGTATCGTATCATATCATATAATTTAAAGTCCCATTATTAAAAGATGCTGCAATATTTCATACCTCACTTACTTACATTAGTTGCCTATGTTGTCATGCACTTAAAGGATCTTTGATGTTCTGTAAGTGCTTATATTAATGTTAGCATATAGATTATCTACCTTATGGAAAATACAGTATAGATTTACTTACTTTATTAAATAAAGGAAACTACATCCAAAATCTCTACCAAAACCCCCAAGCAGTCAATATTGATAATGCAGATGAGCAAGTAAGACTTCCTCTGACTTTGCAGGGAAGAAATTCTTTGAAAACTCATATGCAAGGTGTATGCAAATAATTTGCAAAAACCAGTTTGAGATGGATTCTAGACAGGATCTCTGTGAATTTTTATGTCATATTTTATATTCAGAAAAACACTTAATTTTGGTTACAGCAAAAACTGAATCAAATTTGTCAAATACCTTCAGATGGAAAAGAAAATAGTGCTGGAGGCTAGAGTCACAACACTGAAGCTGGTGCTAGATCACCATCTGGCAGTGACAGACCCAAGCTAAACTTCTGCAATGACCAAAGAAGTTTGAGCCCACCACTGTCTAACTCTGAGAGCCAAAATACAATGTGAATTAGTTATGATCTATCTGTCTGTCTCTCCTCTTACTTAATTACGTGATATAATAATAAATTATTCACTGGAGCAGAAACTGTAACACAAGCAGAAATCTCAGGTGATAATCCAAAACCTCAAGATGGATGTTTTCATGTTTTCACTTTCTTTGACCAATGTGAGCATTGTTTCAAAATTCAAATACCTTTCTCAAAATACTCTAAATACTGTTTTGGCTTACGTATTTCTCTATGAGGGAAGAAGCTCAGGTTCAAACCACTGTCTTCCATAGCAGAACAGATTTGAACATGGGTCCTCCTCTTTCCAGATGACTGTAACTATTAGTAACATATAATTTATTCTAGATTTCAGTTCCCTAACTTTTTATTTTGCCCTCTTTGCAGAGCAGGATAGTTAGTCTAAATATATGAATAATTTGGAATTGTGTATTATTTCCCTGCACACAATGTTAATGTTTCTAGATATTAACAGTAAAAACTGAAATCAGTGTCGCTCATTTTCAGATAGTGTAACAGATCACATTTCTTAGGTTCTTTAAAAACAAAAAAAGGTTGCCCTCTTATAGGAAGACCTTTTTAATCCTTCTGCAAGTGTACTGCCTGAGGTAAGGACTCCCAGTTCATGCTGACAAGCACACAGCTCTCTTCTCTAGATGGCTCTGGTGTACTTGTGGCACACTCTCATCCAATGCTAAGAAACAGTTGTTATTAACACAATCACATGAGAAGGGAGTTGGAGGCAGGCAGGTATTTAAAAGAAAGCTATTCAGATCATTCTGAAGCTTTAAAGACATCAGAACTAGAAGTTCTGCCATTTTCAGGCTGTGAGAAATGCTCACAGGCCAGTTACTTAGGCTCAGGCAGGGATTTCAGTGTAGCAGCATTTTATTCATGATTGCAATGGCAGGTGTCCCCACCTCACAGAAGAGAGAGTGCTTTGTAGCAATAGAGTACATAACATATATCCTAATTCCCAACCATTCAGCCTGAGTCCTTTCTAGGACTGGAATTTTCCATCTGCAAAACCACAAGAAAGTTATCTCCTACACAGATTCACAAAGTGTTAGGGGTTGGAAGGGTCCTCTAGAGATCATCTAGTCCAACCCCCCTGCCAGAGCAGGATCACCTAGAGCAGATCACACAGGAACAAGTCCAGGTGGCTTTTGAAAGTGTCCAGAGAAGGAGACTCCACCACCTCTCTGGGCAGCCTGTTCCAGTGCTCTGTCACCCTCACAGGGAAGAAGTGTTTCCTCACCTTCAGGTTGAACCTTCTGTTCTCCAGTTTATGGTCATTGCCTCTACTCCTGTCACTGTGCACCACTGAGAAGAGCCTGGCCCCATCCTCCTGACACCCACCCTTTAGATACTGATAAGCATTGATAAGATCCCCCTCAGCCTCCTCTTCTCCAAGCTAAACAGACCCAGCTCTCTCAGCCTTTCCTCATGTGGAAGGTGCTCCAGGCGCTTCATCATCTTAGTAGCCCTGTGCAGTAGTTTCTTGTCCTTCTGGAACTGAGGAGCCCAGAAGTGGAGACAGTACTCCAGGTGAGGCCTCACCAGCACAGAGTAGAGCAGAAGGATAACTTCTCTTGACCTGCTGGCCACGCTCTTCTTAATGCATCCCAGGATGCCACTGGCCTTCTTGGCCGCGAGGGCACACTGTTGGCTCATCGTCATCCTGTTGTCCACTAGGACTCCAAGGTCCTTTTCCCCAGAGCTGCCCTCCAAGAGAACAGCCCTCACCCTGTACTGGAACATGGCATTGTTCTTCGCCAGATGCAGTACTTTGTATTTACCCTTATTGAATTGCTTTAGATTTCTCCACGCCCAGCTCTCCAGGCTGTCCAGGTCACGCTGGATGGCAGCACAGCCTTCTGGTGTGGCAGCCACTCCTCCCAGTTTGGTATCATCAGCAAACTTGCTGAGTGTACATTCTATCCCTTTGTCCAGGTCATTGATGAATATATTGAATAGGGCTGGACCCAGCACTGACCCCTGGGGGACACCACTGGCCACAGGTCTCCAACTATACTGTGCCCCATTGACCACAACTCTCTGAGGTCTTTCCTCCAGCCAGTTCCCAATCCACCTCACCACCCAATGGTCCAGTCCATACTTCCTAAGCTTGTCTATGAGGACACCATGGGAGACTGTGTCAAAAGCTTTGCTAAAGTCGAGGTAGACCACATCCACCCTCATCCATCCATCTAGTGATGCCATCATAAAAAGCTATCAGATTGGTCAAGACCCTTACAAGGCCCATTCAGCAGGACTCGCGCTGTATTATGAAAACTGGGGATTTACATGAAGGAAAACAAATGTTAGTAGAGTCCAAATTACAAATATTACATGTTCTAAAATGTCTTTAAATATAAACACCTTTAGAAATCCATGACCCTTTCTAACTTTTACTGGCATTCTTCTAGCATAATTTGCAAAAATAACGTAGCAGCTTCACACAAGTGCCATAAAATGTTTATATCACTGCTAGGTATTTTCTCTTTCAGCATGATATTTGAAACATTTATACAAGTAAATAAATAATCATTGTGAGAAAAGCTGTATGTCTGCTTAAGAGTTTTCTGAGCATGGATGAGAAAGATAAGGGAAACTTAAGACAGCAGTCTGCCATACTCCAGCCTTGGATCCTCTCCGCTATGTACATTGTCTTGATTTGTTCCTTCTTCATTCTCTCAGCAGTGAGTTAGAGTAATTTCACTGGTGCTAAGTTGGAGGAGAGAAGAACCACAGCATGTTTAAAATGGGCTACACAAAACCTGAATCCTACAACTTGAATAAAACTTTATCCTAAATGGTAGAAGGAAGTAGCTCAGAAATTAATGGGGGTAAAGGAACTGAATGCCACCCCACCATCCCATGTCAGGTCACATCACCTCCACACACAGTCCTGTGAAGGAAAAAGAGGACGAAGAAAAGAGACAACAACATACACACATTCTCTCCAAACCCTAGAGCTGTAGCTTTCCACTTTCTTTGGAAGAGCTGAAGAGAAACTGCTTGGGCTGTGCAGCAACTGGGTATGCAGGAATTGCCAGAACAGTAGGAAACAATACTGTTGGAAGAAAAAACCTGTTCTTAATAAATTTACAACTCTTAAGTTCTTAGCCAGCTGCACATTCATATTTCAGATGTATTAAAAAGTCTTATTTCTAAAGGTTGTGCCATCAATGTAACCACCTTACCTTTCTGTCTCTTGGACAGAGTCGGCAGTGATCTCTTTGTATTGTGGCACACTGTCATTCACATCCATGCAGACTTTTCCAACAAATGCCCGTTGACCAAATTTATCTGTTGAGATGCATAAGAATATAAATCTCAGAATCACTGGTTCTCAAAAACTGCTATCAAAGCCTGTACTGAAATCAAAATAGCAAATTCTACACCAGACAGCTTCATTTAAGATGAAGAGAATTCATGTCCTTTTCTTATTTTAAGTTGGAACCATCCATGTGACTAAAAAGGAAAAAGAAAAAAGAACAAAAGTTTTAAATAGGAGTTCTCCTTTTCCACATTAGAACTCAACTTATAAATGTTATAATTAAGGACTAGATTACTGTAGTTTAACCACAACCAGGGTTCATAACTGCAGTATATAAAAAAAAACTGCTGCGAAGTAGAGGATGAGAAACACAAATATCAAAGTACAGTAGTTGTAGTATATGACTACCCTGAGCTGAGTAAAGCACAAAGTTCTCAGCAAAACATCTCTCTGTAAGATAAAGGAATGAGGTTCCTTACACGACTCCCATGTGCAGTTAGTTGGATGCAGAAAATTACCACGGCCACATTTAGCCCCTTTCTTGAGATTTATTCACACTAGGACTCAGAACACATGTATAAGACTTAAAAGGAATGCATACAATACTAAATTCCAAGCTTTTAAGCATGCTTACAAATTAGATCTCTTTTGTCCACTTTTACTGTCTGAGTTGTTGCATACAACGGCTTCAAAGTTTTAGGTTTTCCTATCAAATCAGGAAGACTAGGGAATTTTTCATGGCAATTGAGATTCCCCCTGAATTGCTCTGCTTTGAGAGCTGCCTGAGCCTTGAGAAACTGCAAGAAACACACCTTCATGCAGCAGGCATTTGCAGTGGTGAACAGAACGGGGGGATAAGATCCTAACACAACTCCCACTGTTCTGGTTTTGGAGAGGGTGTGAAGATTTTCGACGCTGATTCTCAACTAAAGCTTCAGAGTATCAGGAAATTAAAACACTGGCTTCATCTCTTGTCATTCAGCCTTTTAATCCTCAAAGAGAAAAAGGCTAGAAAGGGCAGAGAATCATAGAATCATAGACTAGTTTAGGTCAGAAGTCATCTTGAAGATCATCTAGTTCCAATCCCTCTGCCATGGGCAGGGACACCCTCCACTAGACCAGGTTGCTCAAAGCCTCATCCAGCCTGGCCTTGAACACTTCCAGGGATGGGGCATCCACAATTTCTCTGGACAACCTGTTCCAATGCTTCAGCATTCTGACAGTGAAGAACTTTTTCCTGATATCCAATGTAAATCTCTCCACTTTCAATTTAAACCCATTACCCCTTGTCCTGCAACCACAGGCCCTTGTAAAAAGTCCCCCCCAACAGCTTTCTTGTAAACCCCCTTCAGGTCTCCCCAGAGCCTTCTCTTCTCCAGGCTGAACAAGCCCAATTCTCTCAGCCTTTCTTCATAGGAGAGGCGCTCCAGCCCTCTGATCATCTTTGTGGTCTCCTCTGGACTCGATCCAAGCAGTCAATATCCTTACGCTGAGGGCTCCAGAGTTGGATGCAGTACTCCAGGCAGGGTCTCACAAGACCTGAGTAGAGGGGAAGAATCACTGCCCTCGACCTGCTGGCCACACTTCTCTGGATACAGCCCAGGATACGGTTGGCTTTCTGGGCTGCCAGAGCATACTGCTGGCTCAGGTCCAGCTTTTCGTCCACCACTACCCCCAACTCCTTCTTCTCTGGGCTGCTCTCATTCTATTCTCCGCCCAGCCTGTATTTGTGCTTGGGATTGTCCTGACCCATGTGCAGTCCTGACCCTTGCACTTGGCCTTGTTGAATTCCATGAGGTTGGCACAGACCAATCTCTCCAGCCTGTCAAGGTCCCTCTGGATGGCATCCCTTCCCTCCAGTGTGTCGACTGCACCACACCATTTGGCATCATCGGGAAACTTGCTGAGGGTGCACTCAGTCCCACTGTCCATGTCATCAACAAAGATGTTAAACAGCACCGGTCCCAACACCGACCCCTGAGGAATGCCGCTCGTCACTGGTCTCCACTCAGACACTGAGCCATTGACCACAACTCTCTGAGTGCCACCATCCAGCCAGTTTTTTATCCACAGAGCGGTCCACCTGACAAATCCATGCCTCTCCAATTTAGAGAAAGGGATGTCATGTGGGACAGTGTCAAACACTTTGCACAAGTCCAGGTGGATGACATGGGTTGCCCTTCCTTGATCCACCAAGGTCGTGACCTCATCGTGGAAGGCCACCAGATTCATCAGGCACAATCTGTCCTTGGTGAAGCCATGCTGAGTGTCACCAACCACCTCCTCATTCTCCATGTGCCTTAGCATGTTTTCCAGGATCTTGCCAGGCACAGAGGTGAGTCTGACTGGCCTCTAGTTCCCTGGATCCTCCTTTTTTCCCTTTTTAAAGATGGGTTATGTTTCCCCTTTTCCAGCCAGTGGGAACTTCACCAGATCTCCACGACTTCTTGAATATGATGGATAGATGTTTCGCAACCTCATCCACTAGTTCTTTCAGGACCCGCAGATGTGTTTCAAAAGGTCACATGGACTTGTGCACCTTCTGGTTCCTCAGGTGCTCTCAAACCTGACCCTCTGTAACCATGGGTGGTTCTTCATTCTCCCAGTCCCTGCCCTTGTCTTCCGTGACTCTGGGGGTATGGCTCGTGTCCTTGCCAGTGAAGACTAAGGCAAAAAAATCATTGAGTACCTCCGCCTTCTCCATATCCTAGGAAACCAGCTGTCCCATTTCCTTCTGCAGAGGGCCCACATTATCCCTGATCTTCCTTTTATCCCGTATGTACCTACAGAAGCCCTTTTATTGACCTTGATGTCCCTGACCAGGTTTAATTCTGTCAAGGCTTTAGCTTACCTGTCCTGATCCCTGACTTGTCAGACAACTTCTCTATAATCCTCCCAGGCCACCTGTCCCTGGTTCCACCCACTGTAGGCTTCCTTCTTTCACCTCAGTTTGTCCAGGAGCTGCTTGTTCATCGACACAGGCCTCCTGGTGGTTTTGCCTGACTTCCTCTTCACTGGGATGTGTTGCTCCTGAGCTTGGAGGAGAAGATCCTTGAATACTCACCAGCTTTCTTGGGCCTGTCTTCCCTACAGGGCTTCATTCCATGGAGCTCTGACAATCAGTTCCCTGAAGAGGCCAAAGTCTGCTCTCCTGAAGTCCATGGTAGCAAGCTTGCTCCTCACACTCCTCACCTCTTTATGGATCTCAAACTCCACCATGTCATGGTTGCTGCAGCCAAGGCTGCCCTTGAGCTTCACATTCCCCACCATCCCCTCTCTGTTGGTTAGAACAATGTTGAGCATGGCACCCCTCCTTGTCAGCTCCTCTATTTCTTGGAGAAGGAAGTTATCATTGATGTTATCATTGATGGAACCTCCTGGTTTGCTTGTGCCCTGCCATGTTGTCCCTCCAACAGATATCAGGGTGGTTGAAGTCCCCTGCGAGGACCAGGGTTTGTGAACATGAGGCTGCTGCTATCTGTCTGTAGAGGGCCTGTGCTGGGTTTCCTCAGGAAAGAGTTAACTCTCTTTACCACAGCTGCTATGAAGCTGTGTTCCTGGTTGCTGAGAGCAGTACTGATAAGTTCTTAGCTGGCGCTGGGGAATGCCTGCGCTGAACTCAAGGTCTTTGTCTGCTTCTGATACTGCAGCTGCGTTCCCAGCTCTTGCTGTCTCGCTACAGGCAGTGTAGGGGACACACAGTTCAGACAGCTGACCCAAACTGACCAAGGGAGTATTTCGTTCCATGGTACGTCATGCTCAGGGCATAGGGGAGGAGGGGGTCCAGGAGCCATTCCTCTCTCTCTTACTCGCTTTCTTGTTTACTTCCATACATTTGCTAACACTCTCTCTGACTCCTGTGTTGGCTGCTTTGCTAACTCCTGTGCTGGCTTGTTTGTGAGGGAATTGGTGGGTTTGTTTAGTTTTACCGGTTGTGCTATCTCTGATAGGGTTCACTTGGAATCTGCTGTGATAGCTCCTGGGCTCCAGCCCTTGGGCTGCAGCTCTCAGGCTCTCTCTCTCTGACTCTCACTACTCAGCACCTGACTGTGCATTGGTCAGTTGGTGGTGACGAACTTTATCGTAATTTTATCATATTGTATCATATGTTTTAATTTCTATTATTTTAATTACTTATTAGTAGTAGTATTTGTATGTATTAGTTTAGATTTAATTAGTAAATAGTTCTTATGTGAATTTTATGAGCTTCCTTATTTCTTTTTCCTCCAATTCTTACCCTCTACTGCAGGAGGGGAGAGGGGATTTGTCAGAGCGGCTTTGTGGTATTTTGCTAGCTGGAGTTAAACCACAACAGGGCCTCACACACTTGCTCATCCTGGCCAGGTGGACTGTAGCAGACTCCCACTACAGCATCCATCCTCCCTGCCCTCCTTTTAATTCTTACCCATAAGCTTTTGGTCAGCTCCTCATGCATCCCCAGGTGGAGTTCCACACATTCCAGCTGGTCTCTGACATGCAGAGCAACATCCACTCCACATGTCCCCTGCCTGTTCTTCCTAAAGAGCCTGTATCCTTCCGTTCTGACACTCCAGTCATAGGAGCTCTCCCAACATGTCTTCACAATCTCAATGAGGTCAGAGACCCTTGTGCATGTGCACGCCTCTAGCTCCTCTTGTTTATTTCCCATGCTCTGTGCATTTCCATAGAGGCATTTAAGATGGGCCCCCGATGGAGTTGGCTTGCTGACTGGAGCCTCTAGAATTCTCTTGTTTAGCTTGCCATGTGCCCTCCTGGTGACCTGTGATTCTTCTCCAGGCTTTGGGCATCTGTTGGTGGCACTAGTGGTTTTGCCCCCTTCCCCCTACAAACCTAGTTTAAAGCCCTCTTTATGAGCCCTGCCAATTCACCAGCAAGAAACCTTTTCCCCCTTTGAGACAGCTGCACACCATGTGTTGCCAGCAGGCCCAGTGCCATGTAAACCTTCCCATGACCAAAAAACCCAAGATTCCACCATTGACACCAGCCTATGAGCCACTTGTTGATCAGGCATGCTTTCCTGTTCCTCCCAGTATCCTTCCCTGATACTAAAGGGATTAAGGAAAACACTACCTGTGCTTCTGATCCTGCAACCAATTGCCCCAGTGCCCGGAAGTCTCTTTTGGTGTCCTAAGCTCTTGAACTAACGCAGTCTGTGCAACATCCTTCAAAACTCTCTGTTAGTCTTACCTACAATTTCAGCAAGAAGCAGTGAAGTATCTGTGTGAATTGTTGCAAAGTAGCAGGCTGTGGTCGTGCCATTCTTTAGAGTTCGTCTCTATAAAAAGAAAGCAGTTTCAACTGTCTGGACAAAAAATAGTCAAGCTGCCAAAATGCAGAACAGGGAATCTGATTTCAAACTGCAAAAACATTTAATTGTTGTGAAATTGTGCAGAAAGGGGAAGTAAAAGGCTAAGAAATACAACCAACCAGTCATTTATGTTATTTCCTAGTTTTGAAAAGCTCTCCAATTTTCACAGTGAAGCACTGTTCACCTAATGTTAGCAAAGCAAGGCTTTTGGGAAAAAGTAATGGTTTTCATTTGGCCACCTGATGTGGCTGGGGAAAACTGCCAGGCTTTCATGTATAAAAACCCTTTGATATCACTGAAGACAAAGTAACAAACTTCAAGGTAAAAGCAAATTGAGAACAACTGCTCAGAGTATAATCTAATTAAGAGTATAATCTAATTATTTATTAAATTATCCATTTGAAAGGAGAGGATGGCTGATAGCTGTTCACATTACTTTTGGAGGACATAACAGTAAATGAAGAGTCATTTAAAGTTTTATTAAGTAATGATGAAATTTACAGCTTCATTTGATTTTGGGAATAATGCATACTATATTGACTACACACCCCACATACAGATTTAAATTACACCTTTAGATTTTGGCTACAATGTAATTTGAGAATTATATTTTATTTTTTCAATGAGATAGAAGGTGGGACAACCAACACAACTCCTGAGAATGACAAACATGAAGCCAAGCTTTGTCTTTTCCATACAATATTCAAATTAAACCTAATATTAACAATGGTTTTAAGGGTTTCCAAAATCAGTTCCAAAATTAACATGTCATTACTGGAACAAACTACCTTCATCTTTCTTGCTTTTAAAACCCAGAATTCTCTCCTTCTAGATTCCTAACATCATTGTTAAACAAAATCCAAACCTATTCTATTTCCAAAACATAAGCATGACTGACTTTCCTAAAATTTGAGGCAACAGAGAAGGTTCCAGCTAAAATGTGGCAGATTTCACCCCATTTGTTTCTTCTACCAAGTACAGAAAACTGTATTGGAAACAGAACTTTGATTTGAAAAAAATCAGTATGTTTTCATTTCAACTCCAAAAGTACAAAGATACATATGAAACACTATCTGTTCCCTGAAGGTTTAGTCCTGTTTCTGAACAGCTGAAGGTTACTATCAGCCCTGTCAAACATTGCAAAGCAACTGCAGCATTTGGGGGTGAAGACATTTTCCTACCCTTGTCCTGTTTGATACACAGGCGGAGAGCCTAACCATTGTGTTGAAGCTTCTACAACTAACTTCCATCTCTCACTGCCAGTTCTTTTCTGAGTGATGTATTTAAATACCTTGCACAGTGAGCACTTTAGCTGTGCTGATGTCTGAACTGATGGAGACAGTAACAGTATGTTGAGGCACACAGTTGGAAAGTGAGATCATGTTTACATTTTAAGTCGCTAAAGGCATGTGTGTTTGTCACCAGAGTTTATGACCAAGCTGCTCCTACATATTTTTATTACAGCAGATGACAGAAAGTAATTTTTTTAAAGATCAGTGTAGCAAGGGCAGTGTAAGCATTTGTTTCAGATTCACTACGTTATTATTTTGACAACACATGTCTCAGTATTAGACAAACACAAGGCAACTTATGCTGGTCAAACCATTTAATCTGTTGGACACATATGAGTACACATATTAAAGGATACATTTTAGTTATAGGAGAGAATAAGTACTCTGCAATGTGACCTATGTGGTTATTATTCATCAAGTGGAATTTGACCTTAAAGCCTTTATATTGCTCAGAACCAGTCTAGCTCAAACACTGTCTCTTTCTTTGTGCCACAATACCATTGACAGACTTCAACTGACAGACTTCAACTAAAACCCCTGCAGTGAAAGATATTCCTTCTACAAGGACCTCAGCTGTAGAAACATCTCCCTTAATTACTCCAAAACACCCCAGATTTGTTGTCTGTGAGAAGCATCTTCTCTTTCATGTGGTCTGTAGAAGACAATTTCATAATAGAGGCATTTTGTGCAGAAAAGAAATAGTCTCTGAATTTTTTTTTTACCATTCTTGGTTATTTCTGCATTGAGGTTGTCAGCACCTGCTGGCTATACTAGCTCTGAGAATGCTCTTAAATGTTGATCATTGTACTCAGATATCAGAAAAAGATGGTAAAAAAAATTTGTTGTTAACCATGTGATTAAATGAACTGTCTTATCAGCAACAACAGAACAAGACTGTAACTAGCAGGGGACAATCTTGCCTGGCAGTTAGAACAGCAGGTATACTGTTGGTTTTATCTGTTTTCGTGACATTAAACCATGCTCTACTGTTTCTGCTGACCTGCAAACATACATGTATTTCACAAATAAGAATGCTGTCAAGTAGGTAAATTACATTTGCTTTACTTACAACAACTCTGGTGTACACTTCTTCTGCAAAATCACTGTCTTTGTATCTGGCTTCTGTTGGGAATGTGTAGGTAGTCAACCACTGCAAAAGAGGTAGATCTACTCTTGTACCAGTAAAAGAATACTGAGGAGCATGAATGTGTGTATCAACCATTCCTGGCATGAAGAATTCACTAGAGGAAGAAAAGAAAATTATTCTAGTCTAAAATGTCACAAAAATTTCCACAGTTAAGTAGTTTTGCCTGAAACAGTATGTTTGAGCAAAATCCACCAGAATAAATGGCAAGGACAGATTAACCCTCCTCTTTCATCATCAGCCTATCAACTCCTACTGTACCTTTACCCATACTGCTTTTACAGTATGAAGCAGTTGAATAATAACTTTTACACAGACTTATATACAGCTGAGAGAAAAGCAATATAAAAGCATGACAAATCCAACTGTCTTTAATATTTACCCAGACTAAATACCAACAAAAAAAGCCAAGTTGACTTCACAATAACTAAAATTATTTCACCATAGAATCCACACAAAAAAAGAGAAGATTTGGGCACAGTCTTGCTTGCTAGTATGAATGTATTTGGAATGTCTTTAGCTGCCAGACCACTGTACTTACAAAACTGTAACTTTCTATATATCAGTTTTCCTCTGGGAAATCTTCTGGATTATATATCTGTCTATATGTATACATTCAATCTATGAATTTCAAGATTTAATGGAAGAACAGCTACTGTGTCTCCAAATGCAGACAGACACTGGTGAAAAAAAAAAAAATCTCTGCTCAATATATTGAAACGAAAGACATGTTTACAACAGAACTGTGATATTGCTTGTTGTCATTTAGTGTTCATGCAATAACAGGGATGAATATATTAAGATTACTAGGAAGTTGCTATGATTATTGTGGTTTGTGCTGGAACTGCATACACTATAAAATTTCTCTCACTCCTCATTCATTCTCTCTGACTACTGAATGAACAGTGATTTCATCTCTTTGTGGTTCCTGTTCTTCCTATTTTCCTGTATGCTAGATATGCTGAAAGATCTTTCTGAATCTGATCCATATGCCCAAAGTCTTCCATTTCCTCAGGCTATTTCAAGTAAAGAAAACATGTGATGACTCATATATTCTGTACAATTAGCCTTACAAAAAAGCATATGGATTTTTTAACAACTGAATACTCTAATGATGCCACAACTGTAGATTCTAAGCTGCAAGTCATTTACAGTTGTGCTACTATATGCAAAGCATAGTTGGTGCAATCCAAAACTATTTCACTTCACCAGAAAGGTGGGGAATTTCACTGGCTGAATTAAAAAGAAACACTCTAGCTCAGCTAGAGATCTGAGGATCTGTGTTTAGAAGTTTTAAATCTTCTGATTTTATTAGGGAGTGTGTCAAAGCACAAGCAGATGAGTTTTATATCTGCAGCATTAATGTTACCTACATTTACTACGTCTTGAGTTTAGAGCTAGCCAGGCACAGCCCACCGTTGTAAATATAAAATGTAATCTCAAGAAAGAATGTCATTTACTTCTGTAAGCACGAAAAAGCTCATGTATGAAAGCTAAATACGGCATTTTGTCCTGTGCTGTGTAAAGCAACCAGTACAATTCAGCTATGGCTGCAGTCCCAAAGCAAGGAATGTAAAAAGCACATCAACCATCCACTCTCCAAGCCCCACCCAGGACACAGGCAGCTCTTGAGTTAAGAGCTCTCACAAAGCCGAAAGGGAGTCTTGCCCATGAGATCAACTTAATGTTCTCGCTGACAAGATGTATCCACAGAGACTTGCATTACTTTCCTTAGAGAATAAACCACATTTGCTGAAATGAATCTCAACATAACACATACTGGTTACTAAGTTCTCTTATGTTGGACGTTTTGAACCCCCACTTCTTAGCCAGTTGCTCTTGCTGAGCAGTCTGTTCCAAAAACACAATCTAGAAGAAAGAAAACATAGTTAGATACTTCAAACCTGTATCCCACATCAGCTTTACATGAAGGCAAAATTAGTCATATCTTAAAACAGATTTTACACACTTACTATAAAGGTGATATGTTTGCATTAAAATTCTTGTTCTTCCTGACTATCCAGGATGATTTTGAAATACCTACTCGTGATCCAGTGAAGAACCGCACCCATTTTGTAACTTGTAAGAAGACAATTCATTCTCAAGTAACACATGGGCAGAACTGCACAGACTTCATTGTATACTGGCATTTCTGTAACATACCACCATGCTAGTAGTACAGTCGTTCACTGTGGATGTCTGCAAAAGCCTTATGGGAACTCAATAACAGTATTCAAAAACAGAGGGGCAAAATTAGTTGTTTTGCCTAGGACTGACTGGCACTGTGCTAAGTATTTTCTGATTTTCTGCTTCTGTCATCAATGTTGGGGGTTTTGTAACTTGTAAGTGCCTAGGAAGATAAAAAAAATTGAGGGGAAAAATGCAGATAATATTTTAATTTTCCAGAACAGACTAAAAGCACTCAAAAATCTTTGTTTATTTCAGACAAACTGCAATCTGGAGCCTAACTCAGACCCATTTGACTCATAGAGGACATGGACATTCACGGGTCCTGAAAGAACTAGTGGATGAGGTTGCGAAACATCTATCCATCATATTCAAGAAGTCGTGGAGATCTGGTGAAGTTCCCACTGGCTGGAAAAGGGGAAACATAACCCATCTTTAAAAAGGGAAAAAAGGAGGATCCAGGGAACTAGAGGCCAGTCAGACTCACCTCTGTGCCTGGCAAGATCCTGGAAAACATGCTAAGGCACATGGAGAATGAGGAGGTGGTTGGTGACACTCAGCATGGCTTCACCAAGGACAGATTGTGCCTGATGAATCTGGTGGCCTTCCACGATGAGGTCACGACCTTGGTGGATCAAGGAAGGGCAACCCATGTCATCCACCTGGACTTGTGCAAAGTGTTTGACACTGTCCCACATGACATCCCTTTCTCTAAATTGGAGAGGCATGGATTTGTCAGGTGGACCGCTCTGTGGATAAAAAACTGGCTGGATGGTGGCACTCAGAGAGTTGTGGTCAATGGCTCAGTGTCTGAGTGGAGACCAGTGACGAGCGGCATTCCTCAGGGGTCGGTGTTGGGACCGGTGCTGTTTAACATCTTTGTTGATGACATGGACAGTGGGACTGAGTGCACCCTCAGCAAGTTTCCCGATGATGCCAAATGGTGTGGTGCAGTCGACACACTGGAGGGAAGGGATGCCATCCAGAGGGACCTTGACAGGCTGGAGAGATTGGTCTGTGCCAACCTCATGGAATTCAACAAGGCCAAGTGCAAGGGTCAGGACTGCACATGGGTCAGGACAATCCCAAGCACAAATACAGGCTGGGCGGAGAATAGAATGAGAGCAGCCCAGAGAAGAAGGAGTTGGGGGTAGTGGTGGACGAAAAGCTGGACCTGAGCCAGCAGTATGCTCTGGCAGCCCAGAAAGCCAACCGTATCCTGGGCTGTATCCAGAGAAGTGTGGCCAGCAGGTCGAGGGCAGTGATTCTTCCCCTCTACTCAGGTCTTGTGAGACCCTGCCTGGAGTACTGCATCCAACTCTGGAGCCCTCAGCGTAAGGATATTGACTGCTTGGATCGAGTCCAGAGGAGACCACAAAGATGATCAGAGGGCTGGAGCACCTCTCCTATGAAGAAAGGCTGAGAGAATTGGGCTTGTTTAGCCTGAAGAAGTGAAGGCTCCACAGAGACCTTATAGCACCTTCCAGTACCTGAAAGGGACCTACAAAGAAGCTGGGGGGGGGACTTTTTACAAGGGCCTGTGGTTGAAGGACAAGGGGTAATGGGTTTAAATTGAAAGTGGGGAGATTTACATTTGATATCAGGGAAAAATTCTTCACGGAGAGGGTGGTGAGCCACTGGAACGGGTTGCCCAGAGAAGTTGTGGATGCCCCATCCCTGGAAGTGTTCAAGGCCAGGCTGGATGAGGCTTTGAGCAACCTGGTCTAGTGGAGGGTGTCCCTACCCATGGCAGGGAGGTTCAAACCTTTAAGATCCCTTCCAACCCAAACCATTCTATGATTCTATGACACTACTGCTGCTGAGTTTCTGTTGCCAAGTCAGAATTTTAGCATACTTCCTGCTTATTCTTAAATTCTGTGGTATTTTAACCTACAGTGTGACTCTTGGCAGCTGAATTCTCAAACTTTTAGTTCTCTGGTCTGGCACTAACAGGCACAACAACTCTCCAATAAACAGAGCAAGGATTCTAGGAACTGAAATGTCCACTTAAGTCAGGATCTGGCTTTCTGCAACACTTCACAGAGTAGAGGACCCTATGACTTTCTGTCCTGGGCTTTCAGGAATCCTTGCCTAACCATGGTTTCTGCCAGAAACCAACTCATGGTCTTCTAAGTCTCTTGGTATCAGAGCTTGTTCCTCTAAGTTCAAGGGAGTAATCTTACTCTTATTGGTATTGTTCTGCTCCTGTGAAGATTCCCACACTGAGGGCCTATATCACTCTCATGACAGCAGTTTCTAAGGCACCAGTTAAAAATAACAAAAGAAAAAAAAAAAACATGTAAAGGCAAGATCAAATAGTTGTAAAATGGCAAGAGGACGGCAAGCAAGAGGACCAAAAGAGCACTGTTTAGCAGTTATTTGCATGCCCATTTATTTATGTGTTTGACATAAATTTAGCATGCTTTATTGTTTCTATAGAGACAAATAAGCAAAATCTGCTAAACTGTTGATAAGAAGTTTATGGATGCCTAGTTATTTAAATGCACTTATGGCTTATATGTTTTACATTGTCTAAAGAGCATATGTTTTAGATTTTTAGTCAGGAAAAAACCCTATGAAAATTGAACCATGTAAATAAATATCACACTAACAATTTTCAGAATATTGTAGTCTGTTAATACTTCACATGAAATGTGAAGTATCTCTCCCTCCTTCTAAAGACAAGTATAGACAGCTTAATTAGGTATATATATGAAAAGGGCTTGGAATACAGACCTACTGAAATTTCTGATGAGCAATAAAGAAAATGTCACTCAGATGCTGAAGTCAAAATGGATGCAGAATGAGTAATGCTAGAGCTGGAAAAAAATAAAGAAAGGAAAGGGAAAAAAAAAAAAAGAAAGAGAGAAACATGAAACACCAGATGGCAAATTCTGGAAACAGGTGTTGCCATGGAAAAGAAGTGGCTATTATATACTCTTAGGGTGCAGATAAATAGAACATTCAAATCATGAAAGAATGAAGAAAATAGGTTTCAAGGGAGTTGGACACCTGAAATCAACCCTAAACCTGACACCTGACACATTATTGTTGAATGCAGCTATGGCTGAAACAGCAAGGCATCTATACTGGAACTCCTTGGTCACCCAAGAGATGTTTTCTATTGCTTTAGGATGCATGTGCCCTGTCTGCCTTTCTAACACTGAATGCTTTAAGGTGTTTGAGGTCCCAGGCTTGGATATTTGCTTGACTGTTTCTTGTACATTCTAAGTAACAAACCCAGTGCACTGGTCCTTTAAATTAGTTCTGGACCTTGATATGGTAAAAGCAAGCAAAAACTTTACATCAGAGTCACTACAGAGTCAAGAGAAGTACACAGGCAAGACTAAGACCTTCAGCTTGTAAAGAATAAAGTCAAGGACAAGAACCAGCACTTTGGGAATGGTGTCTCAGAAAAGCAGGATCAAAGGCTCCTAACATCAGTACCCAAGCACTTCAAACAGTTCTGATGTGTCACCCAGGTGATGGGGCTAAAGGATCCAAAGAGCTGGAGCTGAGACTTCCTTACCCTGGTGCCTATTCCCAGCCCTTCTTTATTTCAAGTGATGCTCAAAGTTCCTCCACTGACACATGGCTGGTCCACTAAACTATGCAACAACACTGATATAACCATAACTCAGACAAGTTAATTACACAATTTAATGACACAAGTTAATTTCAACAATACCTGACATTCACACCTGCCTCTATTTTCTTTACCCTGAGGAATACAACTCTATTTGCCATTTCTCAAGAGTAGCTCTACGTTGCTCTATGAACAGCTCAGTTAAACACAGTCCTTATTTTGCTAACTTAGTGATAACTTGAGTCTCCATACCTGACAGCAGCATTTTCATTGCTAAAGCTCCCTTTTCATCCACAGGCAAAGCACAGACAGCTGGTATTTCCTCTGTGGCCTTTACCAGCCAAGTATCCCCACGTGCAGTGGGCGTCTGGGCAGTGTTTCTGTGGCACTGGTTGTATGCTCCTATCCCTTAGAGGACAGACAGGGACTCCTGCTGGAGAACAGGACCTGGCTGTTCACAAAAGCTGATCTGCTCACCCTGTCAAACACCATGCAAGATCTTTCCATGATGGAGTCTGCAACATGAAGCAAAGGAACAATACCTGTTTATTTAAACTCACTTCTTTGGGACTAATACTGAAACAGTTTTGGTTTAAATTTGGACAATAAGAGTAAGCAGTTTTCTAACCACTGTGTCCCTATAGAAAAGTCAACTCTTACATAATTGCAAGGGAAGTTATGCACGAGGTTGAAATATGAGTAATAGGCTGAAGCGTACCAAAACTCACTGTAGCAGACTCTGGAATAGTAAAAAGCCAAGCATTTGTATTAAAAAGAGAAAAAAAATGCACTCTGGTGAGAACCTTATTTTTGGACAACAGTGTTTTACAAGAAAACATTTTTTCAAAAACAGAAGCATGGAAATGTGCCAAGTCATGAAAGAAAAACATATCCAGTGAATCATTTTTCACTAAAAGAAGGAAAGAGGGAGTGACAGCACAAATCCTGTTACTATGATACCTGTTTTTCAAGAAAAACACTTAAAGGTCTTGATTTCCTAAGAATGCTGAGTAGGCACCCTTTCCCAGAAATCGCATTGGAGAGAGAGGGATGGGGTATGAATTTCTTCCTCCTGCACTTGAGTTAAACAACCCCTTTTTTCATTCAGCTCTATCATTTTTAGTTAACACCAACCAACACATAGTTATGTAAGTATTTATTCTCCTCATGTACATCAGAAGACAACTTCTCATTTGAGTTTGCTATGCCTTGCACCAGACTCCTCAAGAGCTGTTAAGAGGACTGCCTTCAAACAGGCCCTCATGGACCTGTATGAACAGAGACAATAAAATTTATAAAGGCTCAAAGTGTGCTTTACACAGATTTGAAATGCTACCGAAGCCTGACACGCTGATGCCTGTTAGTGAGCTGCAAGAAAGAAAATTACCTTTTTAAAAATTAGAGTACTTACACGTTAATGAGTCTGTAAGAAATTACCAGACTACCTACACACTGTGCACTATGAAACTGAGTTTCATCTGTGATATCGTTAAGGGAATGATACAGCTTCCCTGCCAGACTCGATCCTGCATTATCAGTAACAGCAATGTTTGTTTTAAATGTGGCTTGTACCGCTAAGATACCCAACGTCAGAACCTTCCTAACTCTTTCATGGTTTCCCCTGTGACAAGAAAAAAAAGCCTCACTCAGAAGGCTGTGCAGGGGGTACACTGCAATTACTCACAATCATTATTTTGATACTTCGAGGATAAAAATGCCGCTTGTGAAACTGAAAGGAAAAATGAAAGGAAACTGAAAGACTCTGAAAAGACCTCCCGGTCCAGGACCGCTGCTGTTTCGGAAACATTTAACAAGCTTCAAAACCAGATTTAGGCTACCTGCAGACCTGTCCCAAGGCGATAATGCTCCATCCCGGTTACCTCCAGCTGCTGCAAGCATGAAATCCCTTCTCCGTGGCTCTTTTTTCGACAGCCACCGAGGTCTTCGGGTGCGAAAATTCTCCACTTTCTGCCTACCGACCGGCGGAGACGGCCCTGCTCCTCCCCAACCCTGGATCGGGACTCGTGATACGTTTTCACCCCGAGCCAGGGGGACACTGGGAGAGAGCGGGACACCTGGAGACCACCGCGGGGGCGGAGCGGCTCGGGCAGGTCCCCGCCACTACCCCGGCCGCCCGGACCAGCCACCCCCGCAACACCTCTTCTTCCTTGGCCCCGTGCTCACCGTCCCGCTATCGTCCACCCCCAGCAGGTGTCCGTGGAGGATCTGCATGGGCGTGGAGGGGCTGGAGTGCACGAAGGTCCCCTTGAAGACGTGGGCGAGGGGCGGGCGCTCCGGGGAGTCCATGGCGGCGGCTGGCGGGCTGGTGGGCTTCGGCGGGGCTGGCTACGCCGTGTCGGAGGCGGCTGGGAGCACGTCGCTGTTTCCCGGTGCTGGCGACGGCTTCCTGGCGCTGTCACCATTTCCCCACCCCTTAGTGACTTTCTCTTCGGGGCGTGGTTTCGGCGGAGGGGGGTCGGAGGCCGGGCCACCCCCTTTTCCTACTTCCCCCCGACGGTGCTGGGCGGAAAGCGGGAGGAGCTGTCGGGTAGCCGGCTCGCGGCAGAGATGCGCACGGGGTGGGCCCCCCTGCCTCAAACCCTCATCCACCTCCCCCACCGGACCTCTCCCGACCCCCGCAGGGATAGGTCCGCCGCCGCGTAAGAGGCGCAAAAGCCTAGAGCGGTTCCCGGTGGATTTTGGGGTCCCGGTTACTGACTGCCAAGCGATGATACATCCGACGAGGTGCCTGGCAATTCTTTACGAGTGTCTGCCAACTAACTTTTGAAACCAACCTGAAGGTTGTAACCACTTTCAAAAATTCCGTACACAACAGTTTGAGTTCGTAAGCTTGCTTTGCCACAAGCTGCCAGCGGTTTGTAACCTGTTGCTCTGTGCCTGGAGCACTAGGAAATCTACTGGACGTTTTCAGAAGAACAGACCTAATTTTAAAGTATTATAAACTAAACATGAATTCTTAGGTGACAGTTACTGCTCTGTTTCACCTCTTCTGTTGTACTCTGTGCTCCATGATCTTTTTCACAGTGTCACCTCAGTCCTTGGCCTCTACTGCAGTAGGGTCTAGGAACAGAAAATAGATGCCAGCTGAGGCACCAGAACTACCAGAAGAAAGCAGCCAAATGCCTCATTCAGTGAAGAAGGTCCACAGAAAAAACTGAAAGCAGCCTCAGGAAAATGAAAGGCAAAGAAAAATTAATTTTATTAACCCAGAGAACTGCGTTTCCATGACCAGACTCTGCTTCAGCAGCCTAGGTGAAAGTGCATCATGAACTAGTGAGAATACTGGGATAAGACTTCATGGGGCCAGGATGATGTACATGGATAGGGTAACACCATGAGTGTCCTCTGAATTTTTATTTGAAGGTGACTTTCTTCATGAGGCTGTCAAGTGACGAATGAACTTGGCACTTAGGCAATAACACGGTCATACTCAAAGCTGGATTGCTAAGTTTGTTGCATCGTAGTTTGTCATTAAAAGACCTTTGCACACCCTACTGTGCTGACGCTATACAAATGCATAGCAGGTTCTCTTTCCTCCAAGCTCTCCAGATCAATGATGGCAAAAGAGAAAGTCACAGTGGGAAAGCACAGAATGAATTTTACTTTAGCCCTCTGTGGGCAAGTCACCAGCCTTTATCTTGCCTTCTTCACATAAGAATGATTTAGGTTGATGTGAAGGAAGTTTAAAATATAGTGGACATTGTCACACACCAGTCAAAAGGCTGGGGCAAGGTTTTGCCTGTATTCTTGGGAACAGAATTAAGACTCAAAATGGAATCAAGTGCCAAAGAACTTTATTTGCACAACAACAGGTTTGCAGGTGCAAAGGGAAAACAGAGAAAGGAAGGAAAGAAAGAGTTAGTTGCGATAGCTACCACCGCAGAGCTGCGGCATCCCAACAGTCCAATCCATTTCAAGTCTGGTGGGAGAACAAGAGTTCTGTTTGATGTGGGTTGTTTCTGTTCTTTTATAGGGCTGCCTTATTGCATATTCAGTTTCTTTCCAAGAACCGTTTAGCATATTCCATGAGCTGTTTTGCTTAACCACACCCACCACCCAGCCGTGGTGCACATGCCCAATACCATCACTGGAGGAGGGTCTCCAGACCTCTCTTCTTCCTGCCCCCAGGCCTGGACACATGAGCCAGGGGTTAGGTTAAGTTTCTTGGAATTAGCTCTACATCAGGTTCCTCAGAAGGCAGGAAACCTCTAGCCTTGCGGTCCAGTTATTCAACGCAGTGAGAGAACAGGGAACCTCTGACCTTGCCGTCCAACTGTTGCTCGGTTCGATGCAGTGGTGTCAGCTGGGGGCCCCATGTTTCAACAATGTTGAGACAGAACATCAGACACTGTTTTAAAATGCCTGCTGCAGTCTCCTACAGACATGCTGATGCCAACTGAATAATCTTACCTGGACTTTGCTGTCAGCTTAGTCAGGCCATAGAGAGTACTCAGAATAAAATGGACATATGTAAGTGACTCCTACATGCTGATATTGGCACCATTTTATGAGACCTCCTTTAGTTTAAGAAGAAACCTAATGAGATAAAATGGATTTTTTAAGATACATGACAGGTTTTTATTGTATTTCTGATCTCTGACTTGAGAAGCTAGCAAACAAAACAAGACACAAATTGGTCTTGCAGGTTAATGTAGTTTGGAAAAGAAACTGATATGAGAATCCTTCATGTGATTCAGTTTGCTTACAACAATGTAATACTTCCTGCTTCTTACAACAGCAGAGTAATTATTTTAAAAATATTGCACCAAAAGTCTTTTAAGTTAGCACTTGCAAAAACTCTGTCAGAAGGATATTTCTGAGGGTGATACTGCCGTGTTTATTAAGGCTGCAGATGAAATGATCTGTATTCCAAACTGTGACCCTAGGTGAGGAAAATTGTCTTTTACTGTATGAAGGATAAAGAGAGAGAGATAAGCTTTAGGCCACTGTTTAATAAAAGGTAAAGGGAGTAGAGCTGTGAAACAAGGTAAACAGAGACCAAAGCCAGCAGAGGTAAGCTCACTTGCTCTTCCTGGGAACAGAAGAGTGAAACCAACTTTCGCCCTCTATAGCTACTGCTCCGTGCAATTTGCCCCTGCCCACATGGCAGCAGTTAGCCCGATTTTTCAAGATAGCTGGGTCGTACTGTATGCTGTCCTCTCCATTATGCTGCCCTAGGCATCTGTGTGTTTCACTTAATTCACATCAGGCTACATGCAGCTTTCAGCTTCAAATCATGAGCTCTTAGCTGGCTGCTACCCAGACACAAGTACACTGCTATCCACGTAATATACAGCAGAGCTCACTGTTCCTGAGAAACCTTTGGTGGTAATGTGGGCTGCTCCTGGGAATCTGAGATAGCTTCAATCCTGGTTTTAAAGCCCCTAATTTAAAATCTCAGGGGTTTCCTCCAGCTAACTTACATAAAGAGTGATACTTACTCCAGTGATTTCAGTGGGATTTAATCCAGATGGTATTTATGCATGAGAAGAAAAATGGAAACACTGACAGTTTCTTCATATAGTAATTTTAGGGAGAAATGTCAGTTACAAACACTGTTAATAATAAATTTATTGCCATAAGTAGGTTCCAAACACTGAAGTATTATAACTTCATTATTAAAAGAACTAGAGCTCTCCTCTGCTTTTTCCATCTGTCATGTGGTAGGGCATGGGAGCCTCCGAAGAGGGCTGTTGGAAGAATGGTTAACACCTTTCCCTCCTCACAGAGATTTATTGGTTATTTGCAAGTTACATGTGCATGCCCTAGATATTGACATGACTCAAGATGACATCTCAGCCACTAATGAAAAACTGAGTAATTCCCCCCAAGATACTATAGGAGGATTACACTGATGTATGTTTAGTTTCACTGGGAAATGCTGGGATAGGCACTTTATCTTCTTGGGTAGAAACAGAATGCTCTGATGTGACTGTTATAGACTAATTAACTGAAAGAGTAATTGAAACAACTTGTTCTTTTTTTAGCAAAATGGTTGAGGATCTGGAGAGATTTAGCTTCTTACAAATTGCACAATGTTTTGTTTGAATAACATTTTAAAATTTAGCTTTAGAAACTTCCTGAAATCATCATACCTGGATTAACATATTTACATTAAAGTACATAATCATTGTACTTTGATTTTTTGCTGTTAAAAAAATAGCCAAACAACTTCAAGACTCAAAGAATAACCCATCAATGTACTTCTAGGTACACAGGGACAGATTTTAGCAGGATTAGAGTGTCTTCATTCTCATTAACACTTCCACTTTTTGATCTTTTGTTTTGTTTGGTACACTATACAAAGTAGGAATTCAATTCCTCATTTCCAAGTTTCAGAGTACCTAAGCTTATCCTTCAGCATCTGACAAATATAAGAAAAAGGACCTTGTTTCTTCCCCCAAGCTTTCAAAACATAGTTGTTGCGGTCCATGGCACTGAACAGAAGTTGCTCTCATCAGAACTCTGCTGAGGCAAGTGCCTGAGAACCCTGAGCATCAGTGTACAATGATTATTGTTCTGATGTAGAAATTAATGTTATTTTATGGTCAAAATGTACCTTGTATATAATTTGTAGCATAGCAACTAAGTTAATGGAGAGACAAAATATAATTGATTTATCTGCTATTGAGTGATTTTTGTCTGTAAAAGAAAGAGCTGAGTATGCAGCAAATATTCAGGATTATTCAGAAAAAGAAAGTGAAGCATGATAAATATCTACTCTTAAGTGTGAAATTAAGTTGGGAGCTAGGGTTAATACAGCACAAGCTACCTCAAGCACCTCATTTTCTCTGAAACATTTATATAATCAACATCTGTTTACAAGACCTTATTTTTCCAACTCCATCTAAAACTGAAGATATGCCTTTGAGACACAAAGTATGCAGGGGCCTGATGGGATCCACCAGTCCCGATGGGGAAAACAGGCCTTTGGGCATAAGCTGACAAGAAAGAACTCGAAAGAGCTTTAAACTGGAATTGGTGGAGAAAGAGGATACCAATAGGACTGCAGTAGATAAGTCAAGGGTTGGCATGATATTACCTGAGAGTGGCAGTGCTAGTGGGAACTTTTACACTGTTCCTGAGAGCACAGAGGGCTCAGGAGTGTATCTGAAATGCTTGTACACCAGCACGGGCAGTATGAGAAACAAACAGGAATAACTGGACGCGTTGGTCAGCTCCCAGGGTTACGATATCATTGCTATTAGTGAGACCTGGAGGAAAGAGTCCCACACTGGATTGCTGGGATGGAGGCCTATAAGCTGCTTGGGAGGCATAGGCAGAGCAGGCAAGACAGAGGTGTTGCACTCAGCATAAGGAAGAGGTTTGATTGTACAGCCCTTGCAGTTACTGATGATGTGGTTGAAAGCCTCTGGGTGAGGATGAGGAGGATGGAACACAAAGATGTTTTAGTGGGTGTCTATTACCCATCATCCAGCCAGGATGTAAGCACTTGTGAGTTATTCCATATGCAATTACCAGAAATTGCTGGATCAGTAGCCCTGGTCCTTATGGGAGATTTCAAGTTCCCAGACATCAGCTGAGAGTATCATACTGCTGTGGCAAGCAACTCTTAGAAATTCTTGAAGTTTGTACGAGATAATTTATTATCACAAGTACTCAGCCAACCAGGAAAGATACCCTCCTAGGCTTGCTGTTTGTGAACAGAAAACTTGTGGGGGATGTGATAGTAGGTGGCTGTGATGAGTTCCATGACTGTTCCCTTCACCCATACAATCAGCTAAATATAAATAAAGAAGGGATAATTGTGATCCTGTGGTCTGATCATCTATGTAATATGCACCATTGGAAATGCCTGAGGTTGTGTATCTTTGGGTATATTTCTAGGAAAATCTTGATACATAATTGGCTGGTGTCATGGTTTAGGCTTATCTAGCAATTAAGTACCACACAGTTCCTTGATCACCTCCCTGCCACCTCTCACAGTGGAGGAGAGACAGAGGAAAAGACAAGGAAAGCTCCTCGAACCATTCAATAATATAAATGAAAATTATACTGATACTATTACTAACAATACTATTATTACTAAGTAATTAAAAGAATAGAAAATAGAACATATGACACAATAGCTTACCACACACCAGCAAACACACAGCCAGGTCCCAAAGCAGTGAGCAATCCAAGACTGGGGAGAAAAACCACCGGGCCCTGAAACCACTAACAAAAGAATCAGCCCTATTGCTAACAATGAGGCTAACAAAAGGAGTACACACCCAGCTATCAAGCTAGCCAAAAGCCTTAACGACCTCCTCCAGACCACCTCCCACCTCAGAAGGATGCACATGGGCACAGTCAGCCTGACCACTGAGCCTGACATACCAATGGAATGAGACAACTCTCTTGGCTGCTCTGAGCCAGACAGCACTGTGTAGAAGAGGAGCTTGTTCCTGCCTGAATCCAGCACATTCTCCACCCCTTGTTTTATACCATTTACCTCATGCCCAAGTCCCACACTATTCCATAAATTCTCATTAACCAGCTCCTCCTTTCCCATCCCATCCCACACAGGTATCATTCCCTTAGTCTATGGACCGTCTTGGCAAAATGTCCATTAGGTTCCATCAGGTGTGGGGTTCACACAGGACAGGAAAGGTGGAATGTTGCATGTGATCATTGGGCACTGATGACAGCTCAGGTCTGGTCACTCCTGCACTTCTTGCAACCTCTGTAGATTCGGGTGTTCTATGCTGTAGTGATTCCTACAACATAAAACTCAAAACAGGGGTTAGTGGCAGCAATTTATGTCCCTCATGCAATTTAATTCATGGTCTATTTTCTCCCAGAATCAAACCTCCTTGAGGCACACATTGGACTTCCTCATCTTCTCTCATTACCTACCAAGTGTGCCCAGGTCCTTGAGCAATGGGTCAAATGAGCAAAACCACGAATGGGTTTGCCTTTCCCCAAGGCAGGAGTAACCCAGACTGTTTTTCCCAACATATTTTTAAGATGCACTACAGGGACTTTATCTCCTTCTACAGTATGTAGAAGTTTTGGTTGGGCAAGGCCAGCATGATTGACAGATCCCCTAGTATTGACTAACTAGATGGCCTTTGTTAAATTGGTGTCCCAGTACTTGCAAGTTCCACCCCCATTGCTCTCAGGTTGGCCTTTAACAGCCCATTGCACTGTTTGACTGGGGCTGGCATGTGGTAGGAGATGAGATACACCCACTCAATGCCGTGCCCTTTGCCCCAAGTGTCTGTGAGGCTGTTTCAGAAATTAGTTCCATTATCTGCTTCAATTCTTTCTGGGGTGCCATGTCACCATAGGACTTGCTTTTAAAGGCCCAGGATGGTATTTTGAGCAGTGGCATGGGACACAAGATATGTTTCTAGCCACTCAGTGGTTGCTTCCACCATTGTGAGCACATGGCACTTGCCCTGGCAGGTTTTAGGGAGTGTGATATAGTCAACCTGCCAGGCCTACCCATACTTATATTTCAACCATTGCCCCCCATACTAAAGAGTCTTTACCCTGTTGGCTTGTTTAATGGCAGCACATGTTTCACATTCATGAATAACCTGTGCAATAGTGTCCATGGTCAATTCCACCCCCCAATCACAAGCCCATCTGTATGTTGCATCTCTACCTTGATGGCCCAAAGTGTCATGAGCCCACTGAGCTATGTTGCCAGTCCAGATCCACCTGAGCCACGGCAATCTTAGTAGCTGATTATGTTGATGTTCTTCTGTGCATTTGCCACCATCCACAAGTCAGTATGGAGATAAAGCACCGGCCATTTCTCTCGTTCAGCAATGTCCAGAGCCAGCTGGATGACTTTCACCTCTGCAAACTGACTCAAGTCACCTTGGCCTTCAGCAGTCTCTGCAACTTTCCACCTCCGATGTTTCCCTATAATACAACAGGGCCCATCAGTGAACAGCACATACTGCTTCTTATTTTCTGGCAATTTATTGTACAGAGGCCTCTTCAGTTACTGTCACCTCCTCCTCTGGTGACATTCCAAAATTGTTGCCTTCTGGCCAGTCCATGATCACTTCCAAGATTCCTGGGTGACTGGGGTTTCCTGTTTGAGCTGCTTGTGTGATCAGGGCAACCCATGTATTCCAGGTGGCATCAGTGTCATCATAGTGTAGAAGAGGCTCTGCCTTTGAATATCCAGCCCAGCATGGATAGTTGAAGTGACAGGAGGAGCTGTGCTTCAGTTCCAGACACTTCTGAGGCAGATGGAACTCCCTCATAAGCTGCTAGTACCTCCTTTCAATTGAAGTATAGTGGGCCTTGGATCCTCTGGACCCCCAGCTCCAAAATCCTAGGGGTTTACCTCAAATTCCCCCTGGTTCTTTCTGTCAGAGACCCCTGGTAGGGCCATTCTTCCCAGCTGCAGTGTAGAGCACATTCTTTACCTCTTGCCCTATCCCAACTGGTTAAATAGCTACTGCATGCACTATCTCCTGTTTAATTTGTTCAAAGGCTTGTCATTGTTCACGGCCCCATTTCAAGTAATTTTTCTTCTGGGTCACTTCATAGAGAGGGCTTACAATCTGACTGTAATTTGGTCTATACTTCCACCAGAAACCCACAACACCTAGGAAAGCTTTTGTTTCTATTTTGCTTGTTGATGGGGACATAGCTGATATTTTATTGATCACATCCATTGGGATGTGGTGGCATCCATCTTGCCATTTTAATCCTAGGAACTGGATCTCCTGCTCAGGTCCCTTGATCTTATTTTGTTTTATGGCAAAACTGGCTTTCAGAAGGATTTGGATGATCTTTTTCTGTTTCTCAAAAAATCCATCTGCCATGTCGCCCCATACAATGATGTCATCAAGGTACTGCAGGTGTTCTGCCATTGTATCCTGTTCCGATGCGGTCTAGATCAGTCCGTGGCAAATGGTAGGGCTGTGCTTCCAACCCTGGGGCAGTTGATTCCAGATGTACTGAGCGCCCTTCCAAGTGAAAGCAAACTGTGGCCTGTACTCTGCTGCCAAAGGAATGAAGAAAAAGGAATTAGCAATGTCAGTGGTGGCCTTTGACTCCAGTTCGTATCGGAGTTCTGACATGTCCGGCACATCAGCACTCAGTGGTGGCGTGACTTCATTCAGGCTACGACAGTCCACTGTCAGTCTCCACTCTCTGTCAGACTTAACGTACTGGCCAGATGGGGCTCCTAAAGACTGAGTAAGTCTTGCTGATCAACTCTTGCCTCTCCAGTTGACAAATCAGCTTATGGAGCAAGAAGTCTCGGTTGGTGTGATATTTTCGCTGGTGTACTGTTGTGGTACTGGTAGTGATTAGCACCCGTTGGTCTACAACCTTTAGCAATCCCACAACAGAAAGGTACTCTGAGAGACCAGGCAAGACAGACAGCTGCTCAATTTCCTCAGTCTCTAAAGCAGCTATCCCAAAAGCTCACCCTTTTGCGTCCTTAAAGTACCCTCTCTTGAGATAATTTATGCCAAGGATGCATGGGGCAACTGAGCCAGTCACAATGGGGTGTTTTTGCCACTCCTTCCCAGTCAGGCTTATTTCAGCCTCCAATACAGTCAGTTGTTGAGACCCTACAGTCACACCAGGAATACTGATTGGCTGTACGCCTCTATAGCTTGGTGGCACAAGGGTACACTGTTCACCCGTGTTCACTAGAACTTTATACTCCTGTGACTCTGATGTGCCAGGCCATCAAATCCACACAGTCCAGGAAACACGGTTGACCCTTTCCTTCCCCTGGCTGGAGGTAGGGCCTGTCTAATACCAACATGCTTCACTCATGTCTTGGAGGAATGGATTATTGGTCAAGTCAGATCCTCCATCCCATTTGGATATAAGAGCAGTAATTTTACTGGAAGAATCCCCACTGGTGACTTTTTTCCCTTTCAATTCACATACTCCTTTTCAAGTGAGGTAGATTTTCCATCCCACTTCCTCATGTCTTCTCTGTGATCACGTAGGTAAAACCACAGGGTATCCCATGATGGATACCTGCTGTATTCCCTTCTTTGAGCAGAGGAATGCTTCCTCCCAGTTACTGAGATACTGGCTCATGCAATTGGAGTGGCGGAACATCTCCTCTCCGAACTGCTTAAACTCCTGACACAGTCTCTCTACAGCTGAGACACAAACCTGTATGGAGAAAGAGAGGCTTTCCTCATACTCCCAAAATTGGTGAATCATCTCATCCACTGTCAGTCCCTCATCCTCTTTCCATGTTATTACTGCAAGCACACTGGCATATGAGGATGGTGCACTCCACATTAATATCTGCCACATGGGTCGTGTGCACTGAACTTCATCTGGATCTGTGGGTGCGCGAGCATTGTTTGGGTCACCATAAACTATCTCTAGCACAGCTTGTTCTGTCAGGTACTGGATACCTTTCTCCATGGTGGTCCATTTGCATGGCCGATGTGGCACACTTTCCTTAAAAGGGTACCTTTCCTTCACACTTGTCAGGAGTCGTCTCCAGAGGCTTACATTTTGTGCCCTTCTTCCAATTGTATTGTCAGTGCCACCTTCTCCAGCAAGTGACCCGAACCGCTTGGGCTCTCCCCCCTCTAACTCCATGCTACCGGCCCCATTATTCCAGTAGCAAAGCAGGCAGGTCATAGTATGTCCATCTGGACAACGGCTAAAGTCTCTACAGATATCACCTACCTCCCTCAAGGATAAAGATTTAGTGGTCACTACTGCTTCAACCTCTGTCTCTGATTCTTGGGATGGTCCTGCTCCTGTCTCCTCATTCATCTGTCTCTTGCGACGGCCCTTCTACCTCATCATCAGAGGTACCAGACAGACTGATTTGCATGTCCATTTTTTTTCTGTACTGGGGGAACTGACACTGGTGCCAGGTGACACTAGCAATGGTGCACAGAAGTTTGGGAAGTGGAGTCACTGTGGGAAGTGGATTTTCCACGGTGGCAGGTGACATGGTCTCAGTGGGAAGTGGAGTTGTTGTAGTGGGAGGTGACATAGCCATTGTGGGAGGTGTCGTGGTCACGGTTGCAGCTGCATGGACTCAGGCTGTCGCTCTGCCCCCCGTGCAGGTCTGCACCACTGCCCTTCACATTAAGGTGATTTGGGTGGCCGCACAGAGCCTGCCTCTTCCCCAAGCATTGGTAGCAGATGGGGCAGCATTCCCAAACAGTTATTTAACTATAAACACGAACTGAAGAATATTCAGAAGCATGCTGATCCCTAACCATGTCACCTCAAGCCCATGAAAAATTTTCAAAATATATACTTTTGCTATTGGCCCAAGAGGGAAAAAAATTGAATCATTTCTCCACATCCAAGCCAGCATTGAATAATCTCTCCTTTACAGGCTGCGTTCCCAAGGAGAAGAAGGGAAAGGTGTAATTATTGAAAGCCTCCATGTGATAACTCCCAAAGTATCAGAGGACTGACAATATTAAATACAGATACAGATATAGGATTCCTCCCAACATCAGCAATACGCTGAACAGCCTAATCAAACACCTCAACCCAGTTCGAGTATATAAGTTCAGGATAATAAGGAACACGCAAGGCAGTAGATCTCACCATTCTGTTAGCAACTTTAAAATGACTGATAAAAATAGTGTGCAACCAAGCAGCAGTATCTGCGTAGATCTGGTAGAGACGCACCATAATGTACTTTCACGTTTATAGCGTGCCCAGAGAGCTGTGTGCTTTCTCATATGAGTTGGTGTGACTGTCCACAGCTGACTGTGTATGGGACCCAGTCTTTCATTTCACCTGATAAAACAGATTTGCTAAACATTCAGTGTCAATTTTTTTTTTAATTTTCAGTATTTTGAAAACAGAATTGCTTTCCTTTTTTTTTTTTCCAATTTATCACTTCATTATACCAGAAAATTTTTATTAAAAAAAAATCAAAACCACTATGGTAGTTGCTTTCTGTGCTTTTTATTCATGACTTCTTTCAATACTTGTGGAAAAGAGCAGTGGGATCTCCACTCCAAGGCATCTGCGTGCATCAGCTGGCACACATTAGTGAATGTCATCTCTGAAATGCCTTCAGAATCAGTTAGAAAAACATATGAAGCCACCTGTCAAACTGTCACAAATGAGGCAGACTGAATGACAACCATCAAGGATCTGGCTATTGGGGTTTGTATAAGAGCCAACAGGATTAATACATCTTCACACACTCACTCCCTCACTTACCTCAGCATTAGGTCTCGATGCTGGTTCCCAGCAGGGAGGTCTCTGTTGGGACAATACATGAAAGTCATATCTGCTCCTACTGTGACGCTGCTGGAAGTTCCCTCTCTTGGGTGTTACTGACTAAGCATGCTGGGCATCCCCACTTATCTTGACTCAGCTGTCTGATCTCCAGATCTTCCCCCACTTTCAGGATTTTTCCTTCAGCCAGGATCTTCACCTGCTCTTTTACAGGTCCCAACTTTCCTAGCCTGAATAGTCTGTGTGCAGAAGCAGGACCTCTTAAGTGAGTCTCATGACCCTTAATCAATTGGAGGATTCAGGACTTGCCACCTGCATTTAGGCCAGGTGTTACCAACATTTGCAACTGTCCCCCATGCTAGCTGCAACTAGCTAGTAGCAAGATTCTGCTTGGGAGTGTAAAAGTTCCATTTTGGACATCTACTGGCATAGATACACGCACCTAATTATCTGCCACCAGCTAACATTCACAACTAAGCTATTTTTTCATCTATGGCACAAACAAGATTTTTTGTGATTCAGAGATACTGTAGTGAGTCATAGGCCCTTTTGATATACAACTATGACACTTTAAATAGTACACTGTGGCAGAAAGACAGAGCAGGAAAAATGGCTTGTCTCCTTTGAGAATCTTGGTCTGTGGTAAGTGGTACTCATTCACAGAATTTAAGTGTTTGTAGTTTTTTGGATTAGAAACCACAGAGACAAAAAAAAAAAAAAAAAGAAAAAAAAGTAAGACTTTCTAAAAGGCAATTAGTTTATGCAAACCAAACAGGCTTCTCTTTCTCAGTCCTCCACAGTCAGAGTGGCAGAAAAAGTCAAGGCACCTATAACAGGTCCTTGGTGAGTGCTTCCCGTAGTTTAGCCTTATCTGGCAATTAAGTGTCAGTCATTTGCTCACTCACCTCCAGATCAGACAAAAAAAAAAAACAAAAAAACAACCAACCAAAGCTCTCAAAAGCCAAGAGAAGAATTATTTAATATTATAAGTGAAACTTAGAGTGATACTAGCAATGCTACTATAAGTATGTAATTAAAACAATGGAAAATAGAACATATGATCACCATCCACCAACCAACACGCAGACAAATCCCCAAAGCAGCAAACAAATCCAAGCAGAGAGAAATCCTCAAGTCCGAAAACAGGAAGAAAACACCACCGAGCCCAAGAGTAGGGAGAAAAAAATATGCCAAACCCCCAAACCACTAACAAAAGAACCTGCTTCTCTGCTAACAGCCGTGCCAAGAGCTTACAAAAGGAGCTAATGACCCAGCTATCAGCTGGCCCCAAAGCTTTAACAAACTTCCCACCCCCCAGAGCCACTTCTCTAACTATATGTGCCGCCAGCCTGACCACTAGGCCTGACATACCATGGCATGAAACAAAATCCCTCTGCGTCTGTGGGCCAGTTCATCCCTGCCTTAAACCGGCACAGTACTTCATCATGGAAGGTAAGACCAGTTTTATCTCTGAATAACAGGCAAGTATCAGCCAAAAGCACTGTTTCTGCTCTGGCTATGTCGTTTGACTCATTGACCCTACAGCCACACTACTTTTGATGTGTCCCTACCCTACAGCTCCCACAGCAGATACTGGCAAAAAAGACCTGCTGAACTGAGAGATAAGGAAAGAAACTCCCATACATTCCCAGGAGAAGTTCTGTAACTCCCACAGTACGAACACTGATTGCTAGTTTTGTTCTCAAAATAGATGTTATGTAAAATTCTTCACTCTACTTTTTACTTTTTAACTGTTCTATTTTCCCAAGAGATTTAGGTAAAACATTACCTGCTGAAAGGTGAAAGGGTGAAACAAAGAGCTCTTAGCTGTTCTTGAAGCAACTGTATGCCTCCAAAGGAACCTCCCAAGGCTGCTAGATCAGGGGTCACATATATGTCTCATTCTTCAGTGAAGGCTCTGGGTAGATGGATTACATGATAAAGTCAAAGAGATTTTGAAACTGTAATATAACTGGACTTCAGGGTTGCAGCAAAGTTTCATGATGCAGAAGTGTATTGCCAATATCCAGAGAGAATCCCAAGTAGCTACTGGTCAATTAGTTAGTGGTCTGGGCTCAAGAGATGTGTCATAAATTCTGGTTTTCTAGGCATCATACAGTATGTTTCAGGAACATTTACATAGCACAGTCAGCATGCCAGAGGACACTGAGAGACTAAAGTTGGATGTGTGGGGGCTATTCCAGAGCCACGTGCTAGCAGACTCTGGAGTGCTTTCAATAGGAATTACCATGCTTCAGTGGTGCCAGATTTGGTGTGTCACACCAGAGGAATCATGCAAAAATATAAAATATCCAAGCCAACTGGATATTTTCTGACTGAAATGTTTCTGACAATAAAGTTTCATGAACCTCTTAGTTACCCTTATTAATTACTTGATATGACTGGTGATCCTCCCCAGACTCTGACTTCAAAGGATGTTCTATTGCTGCAAAAGCTACATCCCATGTATGTTTGGGTATCCTGACGCATGCTGGACCTGTCTGAACTAAAGTAATGGGTAGTGATTCTGAAATGATTACTGTTATGCTTCCTGATCTTACCTTAGCTATGTAATGACAAAATTGATTTAAAAAAAAAAAAACAACAACAACAACAACAACAACAACAACAAAAAAACCAAAACCAAACCTGGGAATTGATAATGAAAATGGATCTGCACAGGGAGCCTAAGCGGTATCATTCCCTGAACAGTCAAACAGTCACGTTTGAATTGAAAAAACATTGCCACAGGCAAACTACAAAAGAAGTGGTCAGTTTAGGATCTTTTTCATCACAAAACAAAACTGGGGGTTACATTTTCTATCCTTTTGGCAGTAAAGAATTCAAAATACATGATTTTGTGTGTATTAACTGTTTCTTTTGTTGCTGATCAGAACCTATTTATTTCTCCAGGGAGAAGAGTCATAAGGAATGCTTGTATTGTGAAACAACTTTCTACAGTGAAGGAGTTAACCAGGAAAGCCAACATGTACTTCACTTTCTAGACAATTTAACTAGATTTGAAACTGAGCAGATACCTTTTTTAGTAACCTGTAATGGTTAAAGATTTAGCAACTGATCAGTTGAAGATTGTATTTAACTAACTTGCAACCTCATTGAGCTAAACAAAAATAGCAACACCCACAAGTATTCGTTAACTCCTCACTGCCAGATACTTTCACTTCCCACATGCAGCCACCCACTTTGTTCATAACTCATTCCTTTAAATCATGCCCAGATGCACCAGATTAAATATAGTCAAGGTTTTTTAAGAGGGATAATGCACTATATATTTTCACAGTGAAAGTCTGTCTACTAACAAAATATCTGATTTCACAGGGAGTGTAGGTAAGCTTGTACATGCAAGTTTAATTAGGGCTTTTGGGCCTCTTTTTCCCCATATTTTCTGTTTTAAACTTGTGAAATTACGTTTCACTTAGCCACAATTCATTTTGTTTTCCCTGTGCAATCTCTACAGGGTGCTTGCTTTTACCTCCAAAAAAAGAGAGTTTTAATAGTTTTCTGCTTAACAGACTGCCAACTGAGGTATAAAATTTACAGGTTTTAATGCAGAGGATGTGAAACAGCTCACTCTACTAGCCCTGTGACTCCTGCCACTGAAGTGTTTTGTTAAAGGGCTTGTGAGAGTTGTACTTAAGAATTTGAAAGTTTAGTTTTACCTCATCAAGACAGTTCAAGGACTGTGTAGGGAATGAATGTGTAGGTCATCCTGCCCCTTATAAAGAAGTGGCCTCTACAATTAGTTGTTCTTTCAGCTAGCTCTTTCAGCTAAGTTGTTCTTCCTTAATCATTGTTCCTTTGGACTCAAAAGCTACAGCAATTTCTGCTGTGTCAAGATCCGGCTTCTGATCATATGCTTGTTCCTTAAGACATTTCAAGGCCCTAATTACAATAATCTGTATTTGATTAACTTCAGATTAAGATTCTGGGTTTTCTATAACTTGAGCACAAGAAGATAAGAGAGAAGAGAAAAGCACAAATGTAACTCTCACCTGCTGTGCACTTGAATCATAAATTTCTGCAGCTGTAATAGTAAGGGTTGTTTGATTAAGAGAGCATTTATAAGATTTCTGACTAGTACAATGCATAGCACAGCAAAGAAAGATCAAATAAACAAGTTCACTGTGTTCTTCTGGAAAAATCAGCCCAGTGTCCTTGAAGAAAGGGAATGGAAGTTTTCCTTAATATAGCTACCTTGGGACTCCAGACACAACTGCTTCTTAGTTCTTCCCCATCTTACTTACATAGATGCATAGGTAAAAATGTTTGAGCAAATAGGTCATTTTATATTTGAAAGACAGTATTTGAAAGATTAGGGACTGCTTTTTGCAATAGGGAATCTCCCTAGAATTTCTAAGTGTGTCATGTGTGTTTCCATACCATTCTTCTACTTCACAGTAACATCATTTTTGGTATGGTTTTTATTTAGCTAACTATTTGGAAAGTATGATTAAGTCTTAATTTCAGTTCTTAATAATGGGGAAGGTTAGTCCTTCTCTTATGTCTTATAGCAGCTCATAAAAAGAAATAATTTTCATGGCTATACTGAATTTTCCTTCCAAAGACCCTCAGCATTGCTTATATACTGGACTGACACTCACAGGCTACCTTGCCTCATAGATCGGGGTTTAATGGAGCTGGCCTGTCTCCCATTTGTTGAAAATGAGGTCTGGTTCAATCAATCAATCACCCCCAAGACATCCTTAACACTAAGGGATGAATGTACATTCAAGAATCTAAAATATCATTACATTTATTTCTTTCTGGATCTTTGTCTTCCTTAACAAACGAATGTGTTTTATTGAGTCATGACTTTGCAAGCTGTGCAAAAGCACTTTGCCTTTTACTGCCTGTAACTATACGGAAATGAGAGTGGTTAGTGCTGCTACTAGGATGGTACATATTGACTATTTCACAGAATGATCATTCATTGTATCCAGGAAAACTTAGTGGAAAGTAGCATAAGAGATATTCTGCATAATATGAACCCTAAGCATTCATATATTATGCAAGTATTTCAGCAGCCCACATAGTACAGACTGCATTCAAAAGAATAAAAAGCAGCAAAAGATCATTCTGGTTGAATAAAAAAAATCAGGTGATCTTCCATCTAGTCTTGGCTGTTACAAGAATTTGGTATTGGCTCAAACTTTCCAACTATTGAACCTCCAGTAAAAAAATTAACATTTCACAGCAGAAATTAACATATATAGCTCAATATTTTTTACTTCAGTAGAATGACTCATTTATTTCTGCACAACATAAATTCCTTGGATTAAGAGTTTTACTGCAAAACTTTCTCCTGCAGCAACAAATATAATCCAGAAGAGACACTGTAAGGCAATAAAAGCATTTGGTGCTGACATGAAATCAGCTCAGTGCAGTGTTTACTGGTTCCCAGGCAATGGATATTTCAATGAAACCATGACTAGTTAATGCCTATGGCTTATTCTTCTCTTTTTCCCATTTTTAACAGCATCGCTTGTTTCAGTCAAAGAACACAACTTTAAGAAAGACAGCTCTAGAACCTGCTTCTTTCATTAGTGTCAGCTGTACTGAGGCTTGCAGGCAGAAGAGCTTCAGGACCCTTGCCACAAAGAAGACACAAATCAGGGGTAAACATTGATATTTCACCAAATGAAGGGCTTCCCTTCTTGCATCAGAGCCCATATGAACTAACCTGTTCTACATCACTGGTTTTGAGCTATTCACGCACTAAACTATTGTGAAGAGCAGAACCGACTCCGCTGTATGTTTTCAGGGCTGGCTTAGGCATGTGTTAGTAACTGTTTAAGCCAGTAGAACTTGATATGTGAAAGTTATGACCCATTCAATCATTGCTCCCACCAAGGCACATTTCAATTATTGCACTGTGTTTGAAGTAACAGTTCACAACATTATTAAGGAACAGTTGGAAAGATTAACTCATAAAGTTATGAGCCTTGTCATACTGCCCAGGCAATGAAAAATCTCAGTGAAGTGCTTAAAGGCAGATAATTCCCATTGTCTTTTACAAACCTTGAATAACTTTGTACTTATTTTAAACTAGAAACAGTCCTAATATATCTACAGTTAATGTCACCCCAGACTGAATTCTATAATTATTTAAAGATCTATTTTATTTATGATAATATAGCAGCAGGAAGGACCTCCTCAGTCACTAGGATCAGCCATATGATAACACCTCATGTAATCCCATAAACCCATGCAATATTAATTTCCATCTTAAAGATAGTTAAGATGTCAGTACTGACTCTTGTGAGGAGGCACCCATTCTGGATCCTCATTTCTCTAATGGAGAGGATTTTATTTTGATTTCTAGCCTAAAGGTATTCATGGACATCTCATAGATCAGATGAGTACAGTCTCCTAGTTTATGGATGAAGTAAAATTCCTCAGCTACAGATATATTGTTTCCATGAACCAGTATGTTTTAAAACTGTAGTTAAGTGTCCCAGCTTGCTTCCTACAGGTTTCCAAATTTAAACATTTCTATCGAAATTCACACATTTCTTATTTGCTTTAATTTTTATGAAGGGAGCACTAACAGAGATATGAATGCTTACAAAACATAGTATCAGGATACAGAGCCTCTGTATGCTAGACTCCTAATAGCATGTATTATTCCCTGAAGGAAGCAGTGTATGGTAGAAAGGGGATTTTTGGCCTCAGTCTCCATAATTATGGATGCCATATACTGTCAGCACTTCAGAGGCTACACTAAAGGGCAGAGTGGGGGACCTTGCTCTGCTACCACTCTTGTGTTCAAGAAACAGATTCGTGAATTCTAAAATAACAGTGGCAGCTCAGCACTGCCTATGTGCCTGGTGTATTTATTCATATTATCTTCTGTTCTCAGGCAATACTTATTTTCTTAACACTTTATTAAGTAAGTATATTACTTTTACGTACTAAAAGAAAAAAATTTTCACTATTTTTTCTAAAAGTACATTATTTACTAAAGCACTGAGAGGTTAGATTAAAGGAGATATAGGCTTGTAAGCACAAAAAGGGCATGCATTCAGATCGTGCTTTCAGAGACTGAAGTGAGTCTGTTATATGCTCAGAGGTACAGTCTGTGGCTCCAGAACTGTGATTGGATTTCATCTGTTACTTCCTTCTGGTTTGTTCAGGGGCAGAAGGCACATAACCAAGTCTTCTTTTTATTTGTTTAACAGCCAGGAGGACACATAGTTACAACTGCTAACATAATAAACAATCAAAGAATCAGGGTGGACATAAACTCATTTTGTTTGACCCGCAGTCTGTGTCTCCATGACAACGATGACTGAATAAAAACTGAGATTAACTAGTCAGATTTAAATAAATAGTTCTTACCAGGACATACCTAAATAATACCCTAAAGAAAAGCTACAAATGGGATTTGCATTTTCTGGATCCGCATAAATCCACCGTTTGGTTTGGCATGCGCCAACCACAGGTTGTTGTCTGAAGGGCAGTTGAGGGCTACAGCTTTGCAGTTTATAACTTTCAGGTTAACGGCAGCAGTGCCCTTCTGTCAGTACATAGTAATGGTTATCAGTCCATAACAAACACCTTCACAGTTTATTCTTCTTATTTATACAATACATTAACTGGATCCTTGAATGAAAAGTAGGAAAGGGGTTGGGAAAGGAGATAATACACAGAATGGAGTGGAAATCTCCTTTATAAAAGTAACGGCTGGGCCAGTGTTAATCAGGAGAGATAGCTTCCTCTCATTATGCTTCTGCTGGGTGGACTTCCATCCTGCTTCAACTACCAAGATCTCCAGAGTGGTCTGCAGCTCATACTTCCTGAGGAACAGTTACGTACAGCACATCTGCAGTGCAAGCCCAATGTGAAAATCTGTCCCAGTTGTGGTTGCAATGGTAGCCCAGTTTTGTAAATATTCAGCATGCAGTCTAGCTTTTTGTGAATTAAGCAGCTCAGTCTGCTGCACCTGCCTTGAAATTATTATGCCTGGTTCCTTCAAATGTAGGATGATGCCTTTAGCAGTGCTGTTTGCTTTGGTTGGCCTGTGCTCCTTCTGATCCAAGTTCCAACCCAGTCTTTCACCATTTCCAAGATGAACATGGATGACTGAATTTATTCTTAGATACTTTTTAACTGCTGTTTTGGTTATTTGAAACTGCAGATGATGCCATAGGACATATGGAAGAATGGTGAAAAAGCAGACAACTCTTACTTGCAGGACTCGATACTTTTTCTCTGGTGGAAAATACTGCAGTCTCAGGACTGGGGCTTTTGCACTATCATGGTAGTTGAAATACTAACAATGGGAAGGGGCATTTCTCAGAACATGAAAGTTGCAGACAACTTGTTAGGATGATGGGATCTTGGGAAATTCAGGTTGGAAGGTATTTCAGGATTGTCTAGCTGCCTGCTCAAAACAGGGACAGCACTGAGATCAGATTTTATCAGGGCTTCACCTAGTTGGGCATGAAACTACTCTAAGGCTGGAAATGAACTAATCTCCCTGGGCCCTGGCTCCATTGCTGGGCCACCTCCAGTCCTGAAGCCTCTCCTCACAGGGCAGGAACATCAGCCGTATCATCTTGGTGGCCTCCCCTCACCTCCCACCACTTTGTCAGTGTCATTGGAGGGAGTACCCAGGTGGGGTCTGGCAGGCATTGAGCAGAGGGGACAGTCCCTGCCCTCCCCTGCCTCTTGAGGACATGTCCTGCTCACACCAGCCTCTGGGCAGTATCCATCATACACCAGAGACATGGGCAACAACCACCACACTGTAAGCCCACCATCCAACCAGGTCCTCACCCACCAATGTGTCCTACTTCCTAGACCATGATGTCCCAAACCAGGTGTAAGAGTATTGGGGAAGGCACAACCGAAAGCCTGTCTAGAGTAGAGGTAGGTGGCATCTGCTGCTCTCTTCTCATCCCCATGATTTTGTCGCAGAAGGCAGTCAGGTGGGTCAGGCATGTTGTACCCCTTGGTAAATCTTTTCTTACTGCTCCCTGTTGCAGTCTTCTCCCTGCTGTGCCTAGACGTGGGCTCCAGGAGGTTCTGCTCCTTGATTTTACCTGGGACTGGTTGGAGTTCAGTCAGGCTGTGAATCTTCAGCTTGTCTTTTGCCCTTTTTTGAAGGCAGGTATGACACTTGCCTTTCTCCAGTTGTTGGGGACCTCCCTGATCTCCACAACCTTTGAGACCTGATGGAGACCAGCTGCACAAGGGCATCATACAGCCTCAGCACCCTGTGGTGCAGCCCCATGAGTCCTTGGGACGTGTGTGAGTCGAGTGCTCCTGAGTGACCCCTGACTTGACCACTCTACTGGTTCCAGTCAGGCAGGATTTTGTTTCATTCCATAATACACCAAACTGAGCGGTCAGTGTCACCCCCATACCAGCAGCGCTGGGAACTGGCAGGGTTGGGGGGAGGTACGAGGGGTGTGTGCAAGGTGCTCAGATTTTGCAAGGTGGCGTGACGCAGAAGATGTGTGGGGGTCAGCTAGGAGGTTCATGACAGCAGCACGGTCTTTGTTTGGACCTCATGGTGCGTGATTAGAAGAGAAGGAGCATCTTTTGTCAGGAAAATTGATCTGGGAAAGGGCATTGGAAGTGTCTTTCTTCCTGCTCTCTGCTCCTGGGCTCAGGTGGGGGGTTTTCTCCCTCCACTTTTGGGCTCCGGGGTTTTTGGGGTTTTTTTGCCTTGCTGTTCTGGAACCTGGCTGTGTCAGTCCATGGGTGATGAGATCCTGTACTATATGTTCTATTTTTTGGTTCTTTTAATTACTTACTAGCAATAGTATTGTTAGTAAATCCATAAGTTTCATTTATATAATTAAATAGTTCTTAACTTTTATGAGCCTCCCTTGTTTTTCCTCTGACCCTTCCTCACTGTTAGCGGGGGGGAGGGTGAAGTTGTAGAGCAACCGGTGATGCCTAATTGCCAGACAGGGCTAAACCATGACAACCACCAGCCCCAGCTGGTATCCCATCTCCTCCTTGAGCCGTGTCAGCACAGAGGCCTGGCTGACCTTGCTAGTGACAACAAAGAAGGGGGTGAGGACCTGCTTTATCTGTGTCTGCTGTCACTGAATCACCCACCTCATCCTGCAATGCCCACATTTTCCTTGGCCAATCTTCAGTGACTAACATAGCAGTAGAAGTTCTTACTGCCCTTCACATTCCTTGAAAATCTCATCCCCAGTTGAATTTTGTCTTCCCTGACACTGACCTTACCTGCCTGGGCAGTGTTTCTTGATTCCTCCTCTGTATCCTGCTCTTGTCGCCGACCCGTACATTGCCTTTTCAAGTTGGAGGTGTGCCATGACTTTCTTGTTTTGCCAAGCTGGCTTCCTGATACATGTCCTTGTTTTGCTGAGGATGGATGATTCTTGCATTTGGAGAATGCTGTCCATAAATGCCAACCAGCTTTGCTGGGGTCCTTGGCCTTCAGAGCTGCCTCTTATGGGATCCCACCTATAAGACCTCTGAGTAAAGCAAAGTTTTTGTCCTTGAAGTCCAGGTTCTGTGCTTAGATGCTCACCTTTGTTTACATGGAAAAAAAATGCACTATTAATGTTAGACACATGTTTACGACCTTTTTAAAAGCTAGACCAGCGATTGTAACTCCAAAAGAATGTCATCTTCAAAACACTTAGTTGTGAAGTTTTCTATTCCTGGAGGGAAAATAGAGCACACTGTATTTCTAGAGAGTTATTTTTTGTTTGTTCGTTTTTCCTATCAAATCACTCCAATTTTCAATGCCAAGCATGTGAAAAGGGAACAGCTATGCAGAACATTAAGAATAATAACTACCTAAATTCAAACTGGAAAATATATGTGCAAGCATTTGTCCTCCACCAAGAACTTTCTGTGAAACAAACAACAAGCTAATTTCCTATTATTATCTTGGCTAAGTTTGCCTAGGAAATAAATCTGTGCTTCACATTTTGTTCAGGATTTGAAGTGATATAGTAGTTGCTTAGATAATACTAATTTCCCAGAACTGATTAAGGCACACTGAATACACATAATTCATCAGCTTGACATTCTGACATTATCCTCCCTCATTTTATTTTAACACAAGAGGCTTGCATTTTCTACTTTATTTCTGAACATACAAATGTAAAACATAATCATTAAGCCAGTTGGTACTTTTATTTGTTCATTTAAATGTACATGATAGGAGCTGCCTATCACATGGAGTTCACTAGACTTATAGTAGTCAAAAAAGAGAGTTATATGAAAGAAATATTTTCCTAAAACATTTCTTTCCTGAGTATGATTTAAGGTAAAGTGGGCAAACTCTTTTACCTCATGAGCTTTATATAAGCATAACTTGGAATCACACTGAAAATTTTGCACAAGGCAAGGCTGAAAATTCAAATAATATACATTTTGGATTTTGGATTTTGGTTTTTGGTTTTGTTTGTGATTGTTTGGTTTTTTTAAGGGACACTGATGTATGGCCATTCACAGTGTGTGTTTTATACTTGTAATCATGAAGCCACACATCCTAAAGATCTATCTACCTATAATCTATCCATCCCATTTTCTCAGATCGTTTCTCTTCCTTGGTCCAGACCTGGTGTGCCCAGATAGCTGTATACTGCTCTTGCTTCTTGGAGACCAAGCTAAAAATCTATTTCTTCCCCCCCCCCCCCCCCCCCCCCCCCGCCCAGTTCTGGAGTTTTAGGAATGAGAATGCTCTTATGGCCATTGACATTTGGCATGTTTAGGGTAGAGATGGCAGAAATGGGGTTCTTCCACAGTGGCTCAGAGCAGCTAACAGGGTTGCAGAGTTGTCTCACTGTGTAGCCAGGCGGCACAGTATTGTCATTGCTAGTTATAAGCCTTACACTTTGTACTGCATTTGCAAAGCCTTGGGGCTTAGGCTTGCCAGACTTCTGTCTGAACTTACTTTGACCTACAGCTTTGTTTATTTGGCTTTGCAAGGAAAGCTGTTTCTCTAACTGACCAGGTGCTGACAATCAGTCTAGTTTACTTACATGTAGTACCACTGTAGGCAGCGGTCTTGAGAAGGAGAAACGCACAATATGGCACAGAGGGAGTACTAGCATGGGGTGGTAAGAGATGAGGAAGAGGCTTGACACTGTTGATAAACTCTGTGGCTATGAACAACTTCCCTGTGATCAGTTCAAGAAATGCAGACCCACAGAACTGGCCAGAACTGGTTTTAGTGATAGTGAAGAGAACAAATAAATGGCAATTAACATATTTAGAGGTCACCATACATGGTAAACTTGGATGTAGCACAGCACTACAAACCACTGAAGAAAGAGGAAAATATATAAAAAGTCATGTTAGAAAATGTATACAAGTGACTTAAGTGGATCCCTGGGCAGAGAGAGAAAAAACCGGCAACTTCAACATCATTTTCCTCCCAAAGGACTTGGAGGGGCGGTCACAATTTCTCTATTATTCTCTCTAGGACCCCAAAGCTATTGACTCCAAGTCATAGGGAAGCAGTGGAAAGGTGAGCATAACACTAGGAAAAAGGGGCTAGAAAGTACAGAATGCGTGTGTTTCAATTTTAATTTTATTATTACTGAGACTTGTCCATAAAGAAGCAATTCAACTGCAATATTCTTTCATTTTCTGTAGTAATTAGATGACAAATGACTAAATATTCTTGAATTTAACATTCAAGTTTTCAACCATCCGCACAAGAAATTTCTGGCTTTACTTGTATGTAACGTAAGATCCCTCTTTCCCATAAACAGGGTTTTGAGCATAATGCTGCACTGACCCCATGGGCACAAACAACTGAGATATCCCAGAGGGACATAGTGCTGGTTGCAGCAGGGGTGCAGCAGGCCTTGGGGTGTTTGCTGAAGGCTCCACTGTGATGGTGGTGATGGGGTCCATGGCAAAGGGAACTTGCTGTGCTAGAGAGAGTTTATCATGGCATGAACAATGCATGGATATACACAGATCCAGATGAAGTAAAATGCACTCGGACCATGTGGCAGAAATTAATGTGGAGTGCATGATCTTTGTATGCCAGCGTATTTGCAATAATAACTTGGATGAGGCACCAGCATCCATTGAGATGATTCACCAGTTTCGGGAATATGAGGAAAGTCTCTCTTCTCCCATGCATGCCTATGTCTTGGCTGTAGAGAAACTGTCCCAAGAGTCTAAGCAACTCGGAGAGGAGATGTTCCACTCCCTACCTGTGCGAGCCAGTATCTCAGTGTGCTGGTTTCAGGCACGGACAAGCTGCTCTCCTGTAGAGAGCTGTCTGGCCCATAGGATCTTGTTTCATTTCATGATACATCAAGCTCAGTGGTCAGTTTGCAAGGTGCGAAGTTTTGCAGCAGTGTGCAAGGTGCAGGTTTGCAGCAGTCTGCAAGGCACAAAAAGCGACAGCAAAAAGTAGCCCAGAAGGGGTGGGAGATTTTGGCTTTTGGGGGCTAGGAGATACCTTTGCCTGATAGCACTTTGTTCATTTCATGGTGGGCTATTCGTAGAGAAGCAGCTTCTTTTAGTAGGCTGATTGGTCTGTGAGAGGGGTTGGAAGTTTCTTTCTAGCTGTTCTCTGCTCCTAGGCTGGGGATTGGGTGTTTCTCCCCGCTTCTGGGCTCAGGGTTTTGGATCTTTTTTTTTTTTTTTTTTTTTTTTTTGAGTTCTTATCTCAACTTTTACAAAATTCACTTGCTATTTTCCTCTGGCCCTTTCCCACTGAGCCAGAGGGGGGCGGGAATGGTAGAGTGACTGGTGGTACTTAATTGCCAGATAAGGCTAAATCACAACACTCAGCTATTAGGAGTAAGCATTCCTCTGCTCAGAGAGGGGAATACAGAAGGTATCCATCACAGGGTACCTTGTGATTTTACCTACATGACCATGGAGAGGACATGAGGAGGTGGGATGGAAAACCTACCGCATTTGAAAAGGAGTATGTGAATTGAAAGGGAAAAAAATCACCAGTGGGGATTCTTCCAGAAAAATTGCTGCTCTTATAACCCAGCAGGATGGAGGATCTGACTTGACCAATAATCCATTCCTCCAAGAAATGAGTGAAATATGTCAGTGCTAGAGCAGCCCTGCCTCCAGCCAGGTGGAGAAGAGGGACAACTGTATTCACTGGACTATGTGGATTTGATGGCCTGGCACATCAGTCTTAGGAGTACAGAGCTCTAGTAGACATGGGTGCAGTGTACCCTCATACCATCAAGCTACAAAAGGGTACAACCCATTACTGTTTCTGGTGTGACTGTGTGACTGGAGGGTCTCAACAACTGACTGTATTGGAGGCTGAAATAAGCCTGACTGCAAAGGAGTGGCAAAAACACCCCATTGTGACTGGCTCAGTTGCCCCATGCATCCTTGGCATAAATTATCTCAAGAGAGGGTACTTTAAGGACGCAAAAGGGTACCAGTGAGCTTTTGGGATAGCTGCTTTAGAGACAGAGGAAATTGAGCAGCTGTCTGTCTTGCCTAGTCTCTCAGAGTACCTTTCTGTCGTGGGATTGCTAAAGGTTGTAGACCAAGAGGGCCTAATCGCTACCACAACAGTGCATACATTGGAGGATGACAACAGCAATCATTCCCTGACACTGGATCGGGACATCTCCTCACAAAGAATGGGCTAGGTCCAAAGTTGTTGCTCCTGCTTACTTTACCGTGGAAGACTAGTTCAGAGCCAAACAGGAAGGGCTTTCTCCTGGCTCTAACCCCTAAGTCCAAAGAGGCCACATAATCTGCCCACATGCAACAGGCTAGGATAGAAATTGTTGCTCCTTCTTGTTTTGCCATGGCAAACTAGTTCATGGGACATATGCAGGGCTCCCTATTGGCTCTAACACCTAACTCCAAAGATGACAGCTACTCTGTACACAGACAACAGGGTAGGACCAAAATCTATCTTCCTTCCTTCCTTTCCTTCCTTTCCTTCCTTTCCTTCCTTTCCTTCCTTTCCTTCCTTTCCTTCCTTTCCTTCCTTTCCTTTCCCTCCTTCCTTCCTTTCCCTCCTTCCTTCCTTTCCCTCCTTCCTTCCTTTCCCTCCTTCCTTCCTTCCTTTCCTTCCTTCCTTCCTTTCCTTCCTTCCTTTCCTTCCTTCCTTCCTTTCCTTCCTTCCTTCCTTTCCTTCCTTCCTTCCTTTCCTTCCTTCCTTTCCTTCCTTCCTTCCTTTCCTTCCTTCCTTCCTTTCTTCCTTCCTTCCTTCCTTCCTTTCCATCCTTCCTTCCTTCCTTCCTTTCCTTCCTTCCTTCCTTCCTTCCTTCCTTCCTTCCTTCCTTCCTTCCTTCCTTCCTTCCTTCCTTCCTTCCTTCCTTCCTTCCTTCCTTCCTTCCTTCCTTCCTTCCTTCCTTCCTTCCTTCCTTCCTTCCTTCCTTCCTTCCTTCCTTCCTTCCTTCCTTCCTTCCTTCCTTCCTTCCTTCCTTCCTTCCTTCCTTCCTTCCTTCCTTCCTTCCTTCCTTCCTTCCTTCCTTCCTTCCTTCCTTCCTTCCTTCCTCTCCTTCCTTCCTTCCTTCCTTCCTTCCTTCCTTCCTTCCTTTCCTTCTCTTCCTTTCTTTCCTTTCTTTTCTTTCTTTTCTTTCTTTTCTTTCTTTTCTTTCTTTTCTTTCCTTTCTTTCTTTTCTTTCTTTTCTTTCTTTTCTTTCTTTTCTTTCTTTTCTTTCTTTTCTTTCTTTCTTTCTTTCTTGGCAGACTAGTTCATGGCCCATAATGCAGTGGTCTCTTGTGGTTCAACCACGAACTCCAAAAGGCTACCTAATCTACCTACACACAACAGGCTAGGACCGAAGTTGTTGGACCTTCAACTTTTGATTTTGCAGACTAGTTCATGGCCCATCAAGCAGGGCACTCTTCTGGCTCTAACCCATAACTCCAGAGAGGCCACCTAGTCTGCTCACACACAATGGGCAGGAACCGAAGCTGTTGCTCCTTCTTCTTTTGCCTTGGAAGACGAGTTATGTGTCCACCAGGCAGCCGCTCTCTCCTGGTTGTAAACCCTAACTCCAAAGAGGCCAACAACTCTGCCCACACAGAACAGGCTGGGACTGAAGTTTCTGATCCTTTTGCCTTTGCTTTGGCAGACCAATTCATTACCCAGCAGTGAAGGATCTCTCCTGGCTGTAACCCCTAACTCCAAAGATGCCAGAGGGTGTGGCCACAAAAAATCAGCTTGCAGTGAAGCAGTTGCTCCTTCTTCCTTTGCCTTTGCAGACTAGCTCATGGCCCATCAGTCAGGGCTCTGTCCTGCCTATATCCCATAACTCCATACTGGCCATCCAGCCTGCCAACACAGAAATGCCTAGGACTAAATTTGTTGCTTCTTCTTCCTTTTTCCTTCACAGACTAGATCCTCACCCATCACAAAGGACTGTCTCCTGACTCTAACCCCTAACTCCATATCCACCAGCTACTCTGCTGACACAGAAATGGCTAGGATTGAAGTTGTTCTCCTTCTTACTTTCCCTTGGCCAACTAGTTCATGGCCCACCAGGTAGGGCTCTATCCTGGCTCTAACACCTGTCTTCAAAGAGGCCAGCTAGTCTGACCACAAAGAAATGGCTAGGACTAAAGATGCTCATCAGGCAGGGCTCTCTCCTGGCCCTAACCCCTATATTCAAGGAGGTCACCTGTTTGCCCACACAGAATGGGCTAGGACAGAAGTTGTTGCTTTGTCTTCCTTTGCATTGCAGACTAGTACTTGCTGCATCAGGGCTAGGCTGTCTCCTGGCTATAAGCTCATCTGCCCACACAGAAAATGCCTGGACTGAAGTTGTTTCTCCTTTTTTTGTCTTGGCAGATAAGTTCATGCCACAACAGGCATGGCACTCTCTCGCCTCTAACCCCTAACTCCAAAGAGGCCACACGCTCTGCCCATACAGAAATGGCGAGGACCGAAGTTGTTGTCCCTTCCTTCTTTCTTTGCCTTGGCATACTAGTTCATGGCCCATCAGGTAGGACTCTCATGGCTGTAACTGCTAACTCCAAAGAGGCCAGCTAGTCTGCCAAAACAGAAGGAGCTAGGACTGAATATGTACCTTCTTCCTTTGCCATGGCAACCTACTTCACAGCCCAACAGGCAGACTTCTTTCCTGGCTATAAACCCTAAATCCAAACTGGCAATCTAGTCTTCCCACTGGCTAGAACTGAAGTTTTTTCTCCTTCTTCCTTTGCCTTGGCAGCCTGGTTCATGCCGCATCAGACAGGGCTCTCTCCTGGCTCTAACACCTAACTCCAAATAGGAAGGCTAGTCTGCCCAAACAGAAATTACTAAGACAGAAGTTATTCCTCCTTATTCTTTTGCCTTGACAGACTAGTTCATGGCCCATCAGGCATATCTCTCCTCACTCTAACCTTTAACTCAAAAGTGGTCACCTCATCCGGCCACACAGAATGGGCTAGGACCGAAGGTCTTGCTCTGTCCTTCTTTTGCATTGAAAGACTTGTACATGTGGCATCATGCAGGGCTCTCACCTGGCACTTACACCTAAAACCAAAGACAGCAGCAAGCCTGCCCATACAGAAATGGCTGGGACCAAAGTTTTTGGTCCTTCTTTCTTTGCCTTGGCAGACTATTTCATTGTCCCTCATGCAGGGCTCTCTCCTGCCTGCAACTCCTACCTTCAAGAGGCAATCTAGTCTGCCCACAGAGAACTCACTAGGATCGACGTTGCTCCTTCTTTCTTTGCCTTGACAGACTACTTCATTCCTCAGCAGGCAGACAAGGCTCTCTGTGCTCTAACACCACTAACTCCAAAGAGGCCAGCTAATTTGCTTCAGAAACAGCTAGAACCGAAGTTGCTGCTCTGTCTTGCTTTGCCTTGGCAGACTAGTTCATGCTGCATCAGGCAGAGTTTTCTCCTGGCCCTAACCTCTAAGTACAAAGAGGTCAGCTAGTCTGCTCACACAGAACAAACTAGAACTGAAGTTGTTTTTCATTTTTCCTTTGCCTTAGTAGACTAGTTCATGCTGCATCAGGCAGGGCTCTATCCTACCTTCAATGCCTTATCTTCAAACAGACCAGCTAGTCTGCCCAAACAGAAATGTCTCAACCAAAGTTGTTTTTCATTCTTTGACTTGGAAGACTAGTTCATAGCCCACCAGGCAGGTCTCTCTCCTGGCTCTAATCCCTAACTCCGAAAAGGTCACCTGTTTGCCCACACAGAACAGGCTAGGACCAAAGTTGTTGCTCTGTCTTCCTTTGCATTGGTAGAATAGTTTATGGCCCCTTGAGGAGGGCTCTCTCTTTAATCTAACTCTCAAGTCTGAAGGAGACAGCTAGTCTCCCCACACAGAACAAGCCTGGACCAAAGTTATTGCTCATTCTTTCTTTGCCTTGGTAGACTAATTCATGCCACATCAGACAGGGCTTTCTCCTGGCTTTAACCCATAACTCCAAAGAGGTCAGTTATCCTGCCCAAACTGAAATGGCTAGGACTGAAGTTGGTGTTCTTTCCTCCTTTGTCTTTGTAGATTAGTCCATGGCCCATCAGGCAGCGCTTTCTCCTGGCTCTTAATCCCTAACTCCAAACAGCAAGCTAGTCTGCCCACACAGAATAATCTAGACCCAAGTGGCCTGGGGGTGTCATTAAGGCTTTCACTAGCCTGATACCTGGGTTGTTACCGCCTTTGTTAGCTCTTGGTGCCGTGGTTAGCGGTGGATCAGGAATCCTTTGTTAGTGGGTTGAGGGGTCGGCTGGTTTTTTGGCCCAGTCGTGTTGTCACCCTGAGACTCTGGCTCTGGGGCTCTCCCACTCAGCCTCTCACTTCTCCAGACCTGATTGTGTGTCAACTGGTGGGTGGTGAGCAACTGTATCATATGTTCTATTTTCTATAATTTTAATTACTTACTAGTAGTCGTATTGTTAGTATTAGTAATATCAATTTAATTTTCATTTATATTCAATTATTAAATAGTTCTTATCTCAACTTTATGATCTCCCTTGTGTTTTCCTTCAACTCTTCCCCTGCACTGGGGAAGGAGGGGAGGTAAGCAAGCAACTGAGTGGTACTTAATTGCCAGATAAGGTTAAACCATGACAGTTCCTTTTGGTGCTCAACTTGGGGCTCGAAAGAGAACTGAAATAAGGACAGATCTGATTAGTGCAAGATAAGTATTCGTTATAGCAATGTGGCTGATCAAGACATTGAGTTCTGGGCTCCTTAAGTTGCTGACAGAACGGTGGGATCTACTGCATTATGTGTTTCTTATTATTCTGATCTTATATGCTTGAACCGAGTTACAGGGTTTTTGTAAGGCTGGTTGGTGTATTACTGATGTTGGAAGGAATCCTATATCTGTACCTGTATTCTCAGCACCCTAGTATTTTGCAAGCTATCTCCTGGAGGCTTTCAATAATTACACATTTCCCTTTTTCCCCTTGGGAACTCAGCCTATAGAGATTATTCAGTGCTGGGGTAGATGTGGAGAAATTATTTAAATTTTTCCCTCTTCTCTTGGGCCAATTACAAAAGTGTATGGTTATTTTGGAAATTTTTCATGGGCTTAGTGTGACCTGTGGCCAGGGATCAGCATGCTTCTGAATGTTCTTGTGATCTTGTGTAAAGTTAAAGAACTGTTTGGAAATGCTGCCCCATCTGCTACCGGTGCTTGGGGCAGATGCAGGCTCTGTGCAGCCACTCAAATCACCCTAACATGAAGGGGGGGATGGGGGGGACGGGGTGGGGGAGGGTGGCAGTCTGAGCCCACATGTGTGGCTGCAAACTTGTCTATGTCACCTCCAACCATGTTGGCTCCACTGCCCAACATGGATCCACCTCCCACAATATCTTCAACCACTGCATGGTGCAATACACCCATGCAAACCCCCATGTGCCAGTGTCAGTGTCAACCAGTGCCAGTGTCAGTGGCCCCAGTAGAGAAACAGAAATGGAGACACAAATCAGGCTGTTTGGTAGAGGATGATGTGGTAGAAGGGCCGTCCCAAGAGGCAGAGACAGAGAAGGAGACAGTAGTAACCACTCAATCTTTATCTCTGAGGGGGCTGTGGGATATCCATAGAGAATCCAGCGAATTCGGCTGTTGTCCAGGAGAACATATTATCATCTGGCTGCTCTGCTACTGGGATAATGGGGTCAGTAGCATGGAGTGAGAGGGGGGAGAGCCTAAGCGGTTGGGGTCACATGCTGGAGAAGGCGGCACTGACAATACAATTGGAAGAAGGGCACAAAATGTAAGCCTCTGGAGACGACTCCTGACAAGTGTGAAGGAAAGGTACCCTTTTAAGGAAAGTGTGCCACATCGGCCATGCAAATGGACCACCATGGAGAAAGGTATCCAGTACCTGACAGAACAAGCTGTGCTAGAGATAGTTTATGGTGACCCGAACAATGCTCGCGCACCCACAGATCCAGATGAAGTTCAGTGCACACGACCCATGTGGCAGATATTAATGTGGAGTGCACCATCCTCATAGGACAGTGTGCTTGCAGTAATAACATGGAAAGGGAATGAGGGACTGACAGTGGATGAGATGATTCACCAATTTTGGGAGTATGAGGAAAGTCTCTCTTCTGCCATACAGGTTTGTGTCTCGGCTGTAGAGAGACTGTGTCAGGAGTTTAAGCAATTCAGAGAGGAGATGTTCCCCCCCCCAATTGCGCAGGCCAGTATCTTGGCTATTAGAAGTAAGCGTTCCTCTGCTCAAAGAGGGGAATCCAACAGGTATCCATCACTGGATACCCTGTGGTTTTACCTACGTGACCACAGAGAGGACATGAGGAGGTCGGATGGAAAACCTATTTCATCTCATAGAACAACATGAAATGACCACAAGTTGTGCCAGGGGAGATTTAGACTGGATATTAGGAAGCACTAGAACAGGCTGCACAAGGAAGTGGTGGAGTCACCATCCCTGAAGGTATTTAAAAAAGGTGGTGCCTTAGGGACATGGGTTAGTGGTGGACTTGGTAGTGTTAGGTTTATGGTTGGACACAATGAGCTTAAGGATCTTTTCCAAACTCAATGATTCTATGGTTTACACAGACATAACCTGCTCAGAGTCCATTCAGAGTTGATCCCTGACGCCCACTACTGGCCTCCAGCTAACAGGGAAGCAGAGTTCCTACAGGCTTGGGGAAGAGTGGCTGGAAAGCTGCCCAGGAGAAAAGGACCTACGGTGCTGGTTGATAGCTGGCTGAATATGAGCCAGCAGTGCGCCCAGGTGGCCAAGAAGGCCAACAGCATCCTAGCCTGCAGCAGAAATAGTGTGGCCAGCAGAACTAGCAAAGGGATTGTGCCTCAGCACAACTCGGCACTGGTGAGGCCGTACCTTGAATACTGTGTTCAGTTGTGGGCCCCTCACTGCAAGAACGACATAGAGATGCTGGAGTGTGACCAGAGAAGGGCAATGAAGCTGGTGAAGGGTCTGAAGAACAAGTCCTGTGAGGAGCGGCTGAAGGAGCTGGGGTTGTGTAGTCTGGACAAAAGGCAGCTGAGGGGAGACCTGATTGCTCTCTACAGCTACCTGAAAGGAGGTTGTAGGGAGGTGGGTTTTGGTCTCTTCTCTCAAGTTACAAGCGATAGGATGAGGAAAATGATCTCACGTTGTGCCAGGAGGTTTAGACTGGTTATTAGGAAAACTTTCTTCACTGAAAGGGTTGTCAAGCATCGGAATAGGCTGCCCATGGAAGTGGTGGAGATACCATTCCTGGAAGTATTTAAGAGACAAGTTGATATAGTGCTTAGGGACATTGTTTAGGGTAGACTTGGCAGTGCTTGGTTGACAGTTGGACTCTATCATCTTAAAGGTCTTTTCCAACCAAAACAATTCTATGATTGTTTTTTCATATAGAACCATCAAGATATTTCCCTGTGATTTGTGTTTACCTGGTAAAGTGTTAGTAGCGGGTCAAAGGCTACAGGCATGGCTTTTGTGACAAGACGTCAGAAGCTGCCCCCTTGTTGGACAGAGCCAGTCCTAGTCAGCCCCAAGGTAGACCTGCTACTGACCAAAGCTGAGACCATCAGCAATGCTGTTGGGGCCTCCATGAGAACATATTTCAGAAATGGTAAAAACCCCTATGCAACAGCTGTGAGAGAGGAGCAAGAAAATGCAAGAGAAACAGCCCTGCAGACACCAAGGTCCGTGAAAAAGGAGTGGAAGTCATGTTCCAGGTGCTGGAGCAGAAAATCCCTTTCAACCAGTGAAGAAAAGAATGGAATCCCATGCTGAAGCAAGAGAAGAGCACAAGAATAAAGAAGCAGCAGAGACAAAGCAGTACGGACTGACCGCAATCCCCGTTCGCTATCACCCATGCTGCTCAGAGGGCTTGTGGTAATACAGCCAGGAGTGAAGCTGAGCCTGGGAAGAAGAGGAGTTGGTTTTGGTTTGTTTTTATTTCTCACTAGACTACTGTATTTATTAATTGGCAGTAAATTATATTAATTTCCCCAAGCTGAGTCTGCTTTGCCTGTGATGGTAATTAGTGAGTGATCTCCCTGTCTTTACCTCAATCCAGAAGGTTTTCATCTTATTTACTCTCCCTGTCCCATTGAAGAGGGTGAGCAACAGAGCAGCTTAGTGGTCACCTGGCAGCCAGCCAAGGTCAGCTCACCACATGATGTAATCACTACTCTGCATCTTGAGTCTCACTCTCCTTTGCCTTCTACATGTTGTATTGCTGAGGACCCAAATGAGGACTAACTCATCTCCATTCACGGTGAATATATTTTTCCTAAGACTTTCATATCTTTTAGCATCTTCAGGTAAGCCATTTCTTACAAACAAGCATAGAAAAAAAAACCCACCTGCAGCAAAAGCACAAACAAAACCAATAGAAGTAACAATAAACCCTAAACCTTAGTTGTCCGAGAGGTTGGAGATCAGGTTAGGAGACCCAAAGCCCTGACTCAGTTAAACCTGGCCAGGGACATCAAGGCCAACAAGCAGGGTTTCTATAGGTACATAGAGGATAAAATGGAGATCAGGGAAAATGTGGGCCCTCTGCAAAAGTAAATGGGAGAGCTGGTTTCTCAGGACATGGAGAAGGCCAAGAAGTTCAATGGTTTTTTTTTGCCTCAGTCTCCACTGGCAAGGACACAAGCCATACCCCCAGAGTCACGAAAGACAAGGGCAGGAACTGGGAGAATGGAGAGCTACCCATGGTTAGAGAGCCACCCACTCAGGTTTGAGAGCACCTGAGGAACCAGAAGGTGCACAAGTGCATGGGACCTGATGAAATACATCTGTGCGTCCTGAAAGAACTGGCAGACAGGGTTGCAAAACCTCTATTTGTGATGTTCGAGAAGTCATGGTGGTCTGGTGAAGTTCTCACTGGCTGGAAAAGGGCAAATATAACCCTCATATTTAAAAAGGGAAAAAAGATGATCAGGGGAACAACAGGCCAGTCAGACTCACCTCTGTGCCTGGCAAGATCATGAAGCAGATCCTCCTGGAAATCATGCTAAGTCACATGGAGAATGAGGAGGAGATTGGTGACATCCAACATGACTTCACCAAGGGCAGATTGTGCCTGACAAATCTGGTGGCCTTCTACAATGGGGTCACAACCTTGGTGGATAGAGGACAGCCAGCTGACATCATCTACCTGGACTTGTGCAAAGCCTTCGATACTGTCGCACATGACATCCTTGTCTCTATATTGGAGAGGCATGGATTTGACAGATGGACTGCCTGATGGATAAGGAACTGGCTGGATGGTGGCACTCAGAGTGGTGGTCAATGGCTCAGTGTCTGAGTGGAGACCAGTGACGAGCGGCGTTCCTCAGGGGTTGGTGTTGGAACTGGTACTGTTTGACATCTTTGTCGGTGATATGGACGATGGCATCGAGTGCACCCTCAGCAAGTTTGCTGATGACACCAAGCTGTGTGGTGCGGTTGTCACACTGGAAGGAAGGGATGCCATCCAGAGGGACCTGGACAGGCTGGAGAGGTGGGCCTGTGCCAGCCTCATGGAGTTCAACAAGGCCAAGTGTAAGGTCCTGCACATAGGTCGGGGCAATCCCAACTACAAGTACAGGCTGGGTGGAGATGGATAGAGAGCAACGCTGAGGAGGACTTGGGGGTACTGGTGGATGAAAAGCTGGACATGAACCAGCAGTGTGCGCTGGCAGACCAGAAAGCCAACCTGGTCTAGTGTAGGGTGTCCCTGCCCATGGCAGGGGAGTTGGAACTAGATGATCTTTAAGGTCTCTTCCATCCCAAACCATTCTGTGATTCTGAAAGAAACCCTGGGAGGTGTGTTACTATTGCCTAAGATCAAAAAGTCCTACGCTGGATTACAGTTACACTTAAATGTTAAGAGAACAAGCTGCTTAAAAAAAATGAAACATTATCCTAGCATTGACTGCACATCACGCAACTGATTGATGTAACCTGAAATGACAGTCAGAAGACTCCTAATTGGAGAGTTTAAGTAGGACTGGATTTGAGGGCAGAAAATTAAGAGATCACATTCATCTCTGAAGGAATATGCAAAAACAGGAATTAAATTTTTTGTTGAATTCATAGAAAATAATTTCTGGTTTTGTTTTCTAGCCACAATGACGTGAAATCTGTGGAAATTTGTGTAAAACTTTACTAATGAAATAGCACTTCATTTCACATATAGACCTACTTATGGTCAAATTTAAATACCAGTATTTCCATGATATGCAGGTCACGTTCAACTCCATTTGTTTCAAGGGATGCATCAGACCAGTTTATTATGTTGCACTTACTGAAAAGCATTTCAGAACTAATGTTTTGTAAGAGACAAGCATATATACCTTGTAACATGAGAAAATGATATATATATCAAATAAAAAGTATGCTAAAGCTGTTCTCGTAGTTATGTGCATTAACGCTCATCTGATACAAAAGAACTAATCCTCCCCTAACTCCCACCCCCAAAGACTCCATTCCATTACTTGTAGGAAAACATAATGTGCTTAAGCCGCAGCATTACATTGCAGCTGTACAAATACAAGCATTAACATACTTTACAGTTTTACAGAAACAGTGGTTAAGAAGTGGACAGGACAAACTACCAGAAAAAGAAAGGTGACATACAATTTTCCAAAGCTGTCAAGCATAGAATCGTAGAATGGTTAGGGTTGGAAGGGACATTAAAGATCACCTAGTTCCAACCCCCCTGCCATGGGCAGGGACACCCTCCACTAGAACAGGTTGCTCAAAGCCTCATCCAGTCTGACCTTGAACACTTCCAGGGATGGGGCATCCACAGCTTCTCGGGGCAACCTGTTCCAGTGCTTCTTCACCCTCTCCGTGAAGAACTGCCTTTTGATACCCAATCTAAATCTCCCCACTTTCAATTCAAACCCATTACCCCTTGTCCTGTCAGTACAGTCCCTTGTAAAAAGTCCCCCTTCAGCTTCCTTGGAGGCCCTTTCAGGCACTGGAAGGTGCTATAAGGTCTTCCCGGTCAAGTAGTAGAAGTTCATATCACAAGATGAAAGTTACTAAGAATGTAATTAAGTATGCTAGGAAAAAATTCTGAATCAATCTTCTGAAATGCAAACTTAAAAACCAGCAACACTACCTTAGGTGATACAGAGTTAAACAGTATTATATTTTGTGATATCCATTAAAATACAAGCCAGTTAATTACTTCTGTGTCTTAATCTCTTGACTGTAGCAGACATTTGAATTGCATAAAACAATTACATTGTCAGGGAAATCAGGTAGTTATCTCTGGTACTTACAGTCCTAAAATACTGAGGCAGTGACACTATGATGAAGAACTTGGGCAACTACTAGTTGCAAAGCCTCCAAGGTTCTGTCCATCTCAAGTCTGCTTTTCCAGAAAGCATTCACAATCCTCCTCCTACCTGAATTAGTTGAGTCCTGTACTGAATTTATGGAGTATACTGATGCACTGGATTCCTAAAGAATCTCCCCACGTCTGCCAATCAGATACTGCCTCTAACTCCAAGATCCTTCAGTGGGTCCACCCTCCTGGATTGCTTATCTTTGCTGTAAAGGCAGAGGTACAGGCTCATTCCCATTGCTTTCTTTTGTTATACATACCCAACTACAGGCTAGGGAGAGAAAGAGTTGTTGCATCAGAATATTGATGATGTGCTGAAGCAAAGACCATTCTGGTTTCTGCCAGATGAACAGAGACTCCCTTGCTTCTCAAGACACAAATTCTAGGGAGAGACTGAAAACAGAAGGAAAAACAATGTGAAGTGGTTAACTCGTTACTATGAAAGTAGCATGGTGACTCCTGCTTAAATAGTGAATTAATTAAAAGGTATGCTTCTCTTTCTCTTTCATTTATGTAACAGGAACACAAACTTTGGTACTGATGGCAAATGGAAAGTGAAAAAAGAAAAGCAAAATTAAACTTGTGATGTATTAGTTTAACCCAGTTTGAATCTCTTTTTCTGGAATGTAGTTTCCAAATCCATGTACAGTGAAGTGTAATAAAGTGCCAGTGAATTTAACTATTTACGTATAAAAGAACAGGGCCTGGGGTTGTTCAACGGTCTCAAGGGGCACTACATACCTTGATTGCAATCACATATGTACACGATTTAATTGGACTTCCTTCTGTCAACAGACTTTCATGAAGCTGTGATGCTAGAAGTAACACTTAGCTACTGCATCTCTTCATTAACCTGCCAGGGTTTTAAGACCATACACAGCTGCTGGCTGAGACTAGCTCTTACATTGTTACAGGGAGAAGACAAACTCTTTGAAAGCAAGCGTGTGCTACAAGAAAGAACAGCAGTTGCAATTCTTAAACAGGCTAAGGAAGGTATCAGGTACACAGGGCAAAGAACACACGGTATCAGATATGCAAGCAGAAAACAAAAAGTCAAAGCCAAAGTTCCTAATTTCTTTTACTCAGGCAAGTAAAAGATGTAACATTTTCCAAACCAGAGATTGATAATTTTAACTCTAACAAGTTGTCCTTCCCAAGAAAGGCTCCACCTCACATCTCAAGCACGGATATAGTGGATAGGTTAAAAAAAGAACAAAGAAAAATTTAAACTGTTCTTTCTTGCTTCAGTGTCCACACACACTTCTCTCCTTATTATGTGTTTCTAAATATAAACACCAATTAATTGTATCACTATATGTACCTTGCTTAAAATAATTAAAAAAAAAAAAATCAAGATACTTGTTCTTCTTCTAGGTCTTCAGACTCCAAGGACATAGCATAGTAAAAGTCATGGTAGTATTTCTGAAAAGAGAAATTCCAGGATTCTCATCACATTATGTATGTTACTAGATAGAAAGTAATTAGTTTTTTGGTAACTCTGCCAGCACATTAAAAATCTGACTGCTTGCCAGGTTTGTACAAAACATACTACTTATTTTTCTGGGCAAGATTTATATGAGATCATGGAGTGAAGGAAAAAATAAATGAGAAATGCTGCTGTCAAAGAATGTGTCTTTCTCATAATATGGATTGCTCATGTTTCTACAGGCATAAAAGAAAACTTGAGAGTACTAACTGCTATCATGTTCCTATTTGTGATTTTAATTAAACCAAACAAATATCTGTTTATAACATGAGGGCAACAATTTAAATTTCCTGTCATTGTAAAAACTGGTTTTAAAAATTCCCTTTCTTCCCTCTTAAGAGGAATCCTCTGGACAAAAGAAGATTCTTAATCTAAACACAGTAAAACTGATTTACAAGAAGATAGCGTGGGAAATTACTGTAGTTAATTGATCTTAAGCAGTACTACTGATCTAATATACAGTAAACGGTTTTAAGCAGAAACACAAAAGAAAATCCCCCAGTCAAAACCACAGGAACCAGATGAGGTTTATTAAAGTCCAGAAAAAAAATCTACTTGTATAGAAGAGATTATATAAAAGAATTATTCGTTATCAGCATAATTATTTCATCTGCATACATTATGAGATTTCTCATGTTCTATGGAAGCTTTAACAAATTAGCCCCAAAAACTAGCTGCATCCAAGCTTGACTTAATGTTGTGCATATTTTCTCGACGCTGTTTGGTATACATATTTGCCTCTCCTTTTTGCAGCCGCTGTCTCAGGGCAGACTTTTGATGTTTGGTCAGTTGACGTCTTATTTTCTGTTTCACCAGTTCCTACAAATAAGCAAACAATTTGTAACAGAAATGTTTGAAGATCATTTAGTACTAAGACATGGCACAACAACAGTGCATTTTCAGTACCAACATGAATATGCATGATCCTAAGTGGAAGACCTCTGTACATTGAGAAGTTAGTGATCTACACAATAGTTAATGTAAGCAAGCCCAGGTCTGTGCTGTTTTGCACCAGGCTGCATCTACACAGTTGTCTTCATACCTGTGTTGTGCTGCACAGATCTGCTGGCAGTGGGATAAACTAAGCCAGCTCCTCTCAGTACTGGCAATTAGGACTCCTGTGTGGCTGCCTTTATCTAAAAGTGCAGCAAGAAGCACTCATGCAAATATTTATTCAGCTTGACTGTAGAAATGATGAGCACACTTGTTTCCTTCTAAGAAAATCATAAAATAGCTTGACTGACTGAAAAAGAGAGATTCTCCGCTACAGACAAGGTCTGCATGGCATGCTGCATGCGTGCTGGAGTCTTCTTAAATATTACACCCTCTGGGCTCCCAGCATCTAAAGCAGTGTGGGATTATCTGTGCTACTGTCTTTTAATAGTCTCAGCTGTAATAAATAGCATTTTAAATCATACCTTACAGAGTTAAAGTGTCTTTCTTACAGGGACCATAAAGGACCAGCAACTCCCAGTGCAAAACACGTGCCTTCTACAAAAAAGCAAAACCTGGCAATATTCTATGCTTGAAGATTAGACAAATGTCTCTTATTAAGGGAAAAAAAAAAGGAGCAACAGAAAATTTCACGTCCAGCAGTAATTATTTGGTTTATGCCTAATTTTTTTTTAGCATTCTGGTTTTCCTGAAGTTTAGATCACAGTATGATTCTAATGGAAAACAACTCCTTACCACAAGTGTGGCTAAAAAAGACAGGCAGTCAGGAGTGATTTACAATTTCTTTTCCAGTCTTCCCATTACGAGGCACTGTCCTGTTAAGATTCACAAGGTCAGGACTGTCTCACGCCTCTACAGCAAAAGTACTGAAACAGCAACAGTGACTGTTATCTCCATAAAACTACAGCAGTTTTATGAATTTCATCTGTTATTTACACCTAAGTTTCTATTCTGAATTCTGCTCTCCATTATGACAGCAATAGCTATCAATAATAAAAATGAAGCCATGATTAAGTAGATTGTGGCTGTGATTTTGTCATTTGGAAAATGATTACGTCAAGCTATTACACTGATACTGATTGCATACTTGCATATCTTGTCTTGGTAGAAAAAGAGATCTTGCTGCAAATACCAAAGGAGTGTCTTACTTCTTTCCTAATTAACAAAGAACTAAAAAAAAAAAAAAAAAAAAAAAAAAAAAAAAAAAAAAAAAGGTCGTATCAAGAAAGAAGTCTGCCCTTAATAAAAGGAAAAAAAGAAGAAAAAAAGATTGCATGGACCAGAAGCTAGGGAATTCCTGGCAGGTCATCCTGCCCTAGTTTAACCTAATCTTTTGTCTCCTTAAGAAGATACAATGTCATCCCCTAAAATAAGAACTGTGATGACAAAGATCAAAGTTGAGGGTTTTTTCCCCTCGCATGAAGTCCCCCAAAAAAAAGTCTTCGACAAGATGCAAACATGCTGCTCCTTAATACTTACTTAGACTTGTAACTTTATTGTTTATTGGTGTACCTTTAAAATACCTGCCTTAGAAGAAAGAAGTCCAAAGATGAAAGAGTAAAGCAGCCAACTATTCCACGAATATTATAGCCACCTTGTTGAAAACAAAGCACAAGATGCTTCACAGGATAACACAACAGTTAACAGGACAGTAGCAAAGCCTTTGTTAGAGAAGTACTAAAGCAGTAAGTAGCAGGTGGAAAATACCGCAAACCAAGGAGATCAAGTGTAACAAACAAACCACTCTTGCCAACACTAGAGGTTTCAGACATAGTATTTCTAGGACCAATACTCTAATTAAGCAATAGAAATACACTGAAAAGACAAAAAATGAAAAAGTGGATATTTACTTGCCGTACACGTCTTGAAAAAGCTGAAACTACACTAACGTTTTTCTGTTTTGTACAGAATACTTTCTGACCAACACAGAACATTGGCATTTCAGTCTTTTAAAATGAAAATGCACTTTTAAAAATGTTGCATACTGGGGTTATACTGGGTGTATAATCTGGGGTTGAAGAAGAAGACATTAAATTCTGCTGTAAAATGTTCTGATTTATATAATGCAGAAAGTCAAACAAATTCACACTGTCAAAGAAATCACTACTGAAGTGAGTTCACGTAAATGTTTCAGCAAACAGCGTGAAGAAGTCTCTAAGAACACGGGGCAAAACTAAATTTTGACTCAAGCATCCACTGTTACAATAAAACCTGAATTGTGGCTAGCAAGTGAAATGAATGAACGGATTATACATTAGTACAGTAACACACATTAAGATACATTAGCCTGTTAAAGGCTAAATGAGAGTTAATGCTGATGTAGAGCTTTGTAAAAGAGCAAAGAGCAATACATTAAGGAAAGTGCTGGATATCGTTCCCCGTTAAACAATTACGGAACTATCAGTCCTATTTTTCTGTAGCATGGAAATGCAAACTAGAGAGGTACATGGTAAGAGACAATTAATGCTAGAAAACATTTTTGAAAAAAGGTACTAACAGCGATGTGCAATTTAACATGGTTTGAGTGTAAACTGGATAATAACATAATAACATAGTAACAATAATATTTACTGCTGGAATTGTTGAACAGCTCCCAAGACTTCTGACTGATGTGATACTTTTAGTCCTTGTTCTGGGCTCAGCAATATGAAGGATGCCCTCTTCATTTCTAAGATACATAAATCAATGTTTTATTCCACTAGCAAGATAAACAACCTTTGCTTTTATGAGTATCGTGGTTTAGTCTTAATTTTTTGAGATATAATCTGAAAAATCAAAACAGAACATGCAAGTACTACAAAACATTTATGTTTTAAATATTAACATTAGTTGTTCAAAAGCAGAATTTTATGAAAGCAAGAATTTATTGCACAATAGCCACCTGTGTACCAAACACATGAAAAGAAGCTTCAGAATACTGAAAAAAAAAATCAGATTTTGCACAATGTTTCAAAAAATCATTTCACTTAAAAGCACAAGCAGATGTGTGGGGGAGTATGAGCACGGTATATGCATCCAGGTACATGGTGGGCTGGCAAACTCAAGAGTTAGAATTTCATGCACAAGAGGCTAGCCGTAAGCAGGAATTTCTAAGTATGTCAGGAAAGGATTTAAAAGCTAGAACAAGACATAGTACAATATATTTGAATAATAAACTCCAAGGAGCTTGATCTTGCTAAGTTCAGCTCTGTGAGCGGCAGAATAATTTGGTTTAGCTCAATGTAATTTGAACATTCAAATTACAAACTTTTATTCCTAAGTGATTCAAAAGTAGTATTTTATTATCAAGAATTCTTTCACTACCAACATTAATTGAAATAAAGAAAAAGGGAAAAAATTCCACATTAGCAAACAGGTTGGTCTATGAATTAAAACCAAGATCTGTTCTATTAGACATTACTACACAGCTGGACAACTGACCTGTCACACATTACATATGAAGCATTACATGCCAACCAACAGGTCACCTATCATAAGACCCATAGGAAAGACATTCACTGCAATGTTTTCAAATATACTGAATTTGTAGTCTTCAATTTAAACAAGGGTAGCTGAAGAGCAGTCTTTCCTGAGCTACTTGCAATATTTTACACCTACTGGGGGGAGGGAGGAAACACGCTCCTAGATAGGAAATATGAAACTTTACCTGGAATGTCCAAATTTCTCATTCGAAGTTGACAGGTCAACCAGATCAGGACATTTGTCTTCATTCTCCTTATCATCACAGCACCCTCTTTGACTTGTCTGATTTTTTACTTCAGCAGCATTCTCAGTTATGCTTTTGCCCTTAGACAATGGAATTGCACTACTCTCTGCATCTTCACTGGACTTCCAAAGCATAGCTTGCCCTTCAACTTTTTCTAACGCTGAACTCAACTCTGACATATCCAGCCTTTGTGTATTTTCACTATGTTCAGTTATATCAACCTCTTCATTGCTGCACATGAGGTTGCTAGAGGTTCTGCTTTCAGATAAATCATCCACTTCATACATCAAGTCTCCATTGTTTTCTTTATTTTTGCTGAAGAAGTTGGGCTTATTCTCAGCATGTTCTACAAATTCTGATAATACAAGAGAGGTATCATTGTCATCAGAATCCGATGGGTAAACAACTTCATCATCTTCCTGCATTTCTTTGGTATAGCCGCTGGCAGCAATCTCCCTATCAAGGGAACACTCTCTCCTGTGAAAGAAATATGCTTTCTTTTAATACGCTGAATCACCAAGCTACCAATATGCTACATTTTCAATTAAAAATATTAATTGGGCTAGACTGTATTACCCATATTATTAACAAAGAGGATGTACTGTCCTTCAAAATTATACTCTTTTCATTGCAACAGCTTCAGTTTTAAAATAAATGTAAAATAACTTTATTTTTCCAAACGGACAAAATACATTAGGAAGAATACTTTGAGCATAATAGTGTTTGAAGATGCATATTTATCAGCATTTTAAAAAAAGAAAACTTCAAATTGAAAACCAAATGAATCCTCAATATACCAAAACTGTCACAGAGCCTTTGAGAAGTGGGAGAAACTGATTCCGCATCACTGTTAACACTTTGTATATATTTACCAGTTGGATTAAGCTTGTGGATTGTTCTCTATTCCTCGGCTGCAAAAGGAAAGACAAAGGAGGAAGCAGCAGATTTTAAAGCACCTTTTCGCTTTTGGAAACTACTGAAGAGTAACTTAGGTTGAAGAAAACACAATAGGAATGACAAAAATATAATTTTAAATTGCACATTTAGGCCTGTATTTTTATTTCTTCTACAAGCGTCCCTCACAGGCACCCATTCTTCTCACAAAACCCACACAAATACCATAAACAGGAGAACTCAAATTCATCTGGCAGTTTCTACCTGATGTCTTCGAATGCTGGAAAGAGCTCACTCTCATAGTTGAAGCGTTTCTTAAAGAACTCCTTAATACAGCTAACATCTCTGTCAAAGTACCTGCAAAAATGCAGAATTGTTCAAACACAAAATCAAGGTAATTAAGTCTCCTGCAATAACAAACTTTTACCCTCCATTTCTTGTCCTTCATTGATTTTATTTCTATTAGTGATTCTAAGACAGAATGCTAGGGAGACAAACTGCATGTAGTTTATTTCTAAGCACTTCTTAACTCAACATCATTCTCTCTGAGAAGCAATTAATTACATATTTATCCTAAAGAGACTTTTCTTCTCATTCCTAAATTAAACAATGTTTGGAACATTATTTGTGCTGCATGACAACTATGGTAGAAAAAGAATCAGAAACAGGCTTATGGAAAGAAGGCATGGTTCACTATATGCTGTCATCAGCACTTGTCAGATTTACTTTGAAAACATCTTGAAATTTGAACCTACCATTCAGCATTTGCATGTGATGTTGAAATCATCTGAGGGAAATCAATCATGGTGACATGGTCATCATTATCCAATATGAGATTAAATTCATTGAAATCACAATGAATCAAACCATGATTGGCAAGTTTTACAATTAGGTCCATTAATTCACTGTAGACAGAGGCAGGATCTTCCATTTGGCGCACCTGGCACCTAAAAAGTTAAATAATAGAAAATAAAATATTCTGAACCTTGAAAGACTTCATTTAAAAATACAGACAAAGTGTATGAAATACATCTGACAGAATGCCAGGGTAATTCAAGTTAAAAGGGCCCTCTGATCTCTAGTCCAATACCCTCCTCAAAGCCAAGTCAACTCTGAGATCAAACTAAACTGCTCAGACCTTTGTCTAGTTGAGGTTTGAAGAATTCCAGGGATGGAGAGAAACTGTGCAACCCCCCACAAGCATCCTGTGCCACTACCTCAATGTCATCAATGGAAGAAAATGATTCCTCATATCCAGGCTAAATCTCATTGCAACACAGGCTCACTGTCTCCCATCAGGCACTACTGTCTTAATGCATTATTTAAAAACTGGACCCATAAATTTTTATGTCTCTCCTGTTTTAGGTAATCTTAAACTCTCAGCAGAAACTAGTTCTTCCTGTATTCAAATTCAAATGCCCCATGACATTTTCTTTTACAAAAATGTATTTTCTAGACTAAGTTAGGAAAATAAAAAAAGCTTAAAGCATTCCTGAAAGTAAGCCTCAGAAAGCAAAGTATTTTAAGTGGTAAAATACAAATCATCTCGTCTTTAGGAACAAACCCAGTAAAAAGGCAATTTTTATATTGCACCATAAAGTGTCAAGAAGTGGTCAGCATTGACAGTTATGTGAGATATTTTGGTCTAAATGCAGCACTACAACATTACGAGAACGGATCATTTGTACAACACAAAGAACGAACAACACAGGCTCCTGCTGAACAATTTCACACTCATACCAAAACTAATTGGTGATACTTCTCATAGCCACCAGTCCGTATCACAAAATGTCCCACTTGCTCTTCGAATCTGGAAGTCATGTTAACTGCTATCTTCCAAGACAGGAGTCCCAGGGACCGGAGTGAAGGATTGGAGCAAGGAGGATGTACCCTTGGTGAAAGAGCAACAGTTCAGGGAATACTTAAGCAAACTGGATATCCATGAGTCCAAGGACCCTGATGGGATGTATCCCCAAGCACTGAGGAAGCCGGCAGGTGTCACTACAAGGCCACTCTTGATAAACGTTGATCAATTATGGTGACTGGGAGAAGCACCTGAAGACTGGAGAAAGGTAAATGTCACTCCCATCTTCAAGAATGTCAAGGAGGACCCAAGAAACTATAGGCTGGCCAGCCTCACCTCAAGCCCTGGGAATGTCACAGAGCTGCTAATCCTGCAAACCACTCTCAGGCACATTAAGGACAAGAAAATCATCCAGTCACCTTCACCAAGGGGAAGTCATGCCTGACCAACTTGATAAACTTCTGTGATGAAGTGACTGGCCTGCCAGATGGAGGAATATCATCTACCTGGACTTCCATAAGACTCTGACAGAAAAACTGTTGATGTACAGTCTGGATGTGCAGACTGAGATGGATTGAAAACTGCTTGAATGGCCAGGCACAAAGTTTAGTTGGAGGCCAGTGACAAGCACCCCAGCAGTCAAAAAGAGTTCCAGTACTGTTTAACATCTTCATTAACATCTTCATGGAGCAGATCCTCCTGGAAATCATGCTAAGGCACATGGAGAATGAGGAGGTGATTGATGACACCCAACATGGCTTCACCAAGGGCCTGACAAATTTGGTGGCCTTCTACGATGGGGTCACAACCTTGGTGGATAGAGGACAGCCAGCTGACGACATCTACCTGGACTTGTGCAAAGTCTTCGATGCCATCGCACATGACATCTTTGTCTCTATATTGGAGAGGCATGGATTTGACGGATGGACCGCCCGATGGATAAGGAACTGGCTGGATGGTGGCACTCAGAGAGTTGTGGTCAATGGCTCAGTGTCTGAGTGGAGACCAGTGACAAGCGGCATTCCTCAGGGGTCGGTGTTGGGACCAGTGCTGTTTAACATCTTCGTCAGTGACATGGACGATGGCATTGAGTGCACCCTCAGCACGTTTGCTGACGACACCAAGCTGTGTGGTGCGGCTGACACACTGGAAGGAAGGGATGCCATCCAGAAGGACCTGGACAGGCTGGAGAGGTGGGCCTGTGCCAACCTCATGGAGTTCAACAAGGCCAAGTGTAAGGTCCTGCACATAGGTCGGGGCAATCCCAACTACAAGTACAGGCTGGGTGGAGAACGGATCGAGAGCAGCGCTGAAGAGAAGGACCTGAGGGTACTGGTGGATGAAAAGCTGGACATGAGCCAGCAGTGTGCGCTGGCAGACCAGAAAGCCAACCGTATCCTGGGCTGATCCAGAGAAGCATGGCCAGCAGGCCCAGGGAGGAGATTGTCCCCCTCTACTCTGCTCTTGTAAGACCCCACCTGGAATAATGCATCCAGTTCTAGAGACCCTAACATAAGAAGGACATCGACCAGTTGGAATGAGTCCAGAGGAGGCCATGAAGATGATCAGAGGGCTGGAGCACCTCTGCTGTGGGGACAGGCTGAGAGAGTTGGGCTTGTTCAGCCTGGAGAAGACAAGGCTTTGGGGAGATCTTATCGCAGCCTTCCAGTACCTGAAGGGGGCCTACAAGGAAGCAGGGGAGGGGCTTTTTACAAGTACCTGTAGCGACAGGACAAGGGGTAATGGGTTTAAACTGAAAGCAGGAAGATTTAGATTGGATATCAGGAAGAAAATCTTCACAGAGAGGGTGGTGAAGCACTGGAACAGGTTGCCCAGAGAAGCTGTGGATGCCCCAACCCTGGCTGTCTTCAAGGCCAGGCTGGACGAGGCTTTGAGCAACCTGGTCTAGTGGAAGGTGTCCCTGCCCATGGCAGGGGGGTTGGACTAGATGATCTCTAGAGGTCCCTTCCAACCCCTACCACTCTGTGAACCTGTGATTCTATGATTCTACTGCAGACATCCACAAGGAACCTGAAATGCTCAGTGTACATGATGGATGTGGAATCAAGTAGCAAATGAAGGTGGGGAGTCAGAATATAATGAGGCCTCTTCCATGTTACTCTTCAACTCTTACATTTTGGGATTAATTCCATTTTGATTGAACTGCCCACTTGAGATCTTGATTACCACAGATACAGCATGGATTGGTTTGCTCTAGAACCAGACACTTTAAATCCCTGGATAAGCACCTAGGTTATTCTACATTATCTTGAGTATACAGGCCTTCTGCATTCTGCTTTGCAAATAAAACAAACCATCCCTTCATGTACAAACTTCAGTGATATTTAATTTTTCTACATGTTGAACAACTAAAGCAAATTAATCTTCCTTGAAGAACCACAAACAGATTATACATGATATTCTATGTAAATAGAGCAGAAGTTCTAGAATAGTGAGTTATTATCTCACCTGAATTACCAAAGCAAGGATCACAAACTGGAACTCTCAATGTGAAGGATATTGTATTCAATACTGTATATATCCAATAACATACAGAATATGCAACTTCTGTGTAGATAACAGTTGCAGTGGTAACTTGTGTCACATTGCTCTTGTGATGTATCCTTACCTAAAAACTGGTCTATTTCACCAGTTTTGTTGCAATAAGAAAAAAAAAAATCTCAGAATAAAGAGATAAGAGAGGCAAGACTGTAAGTAGGTAGAATGCTAGTGAGTGTAGACTAGAGAGTATTACTCAGCATGATGAAGTCAGCATTCACTCACATGAAAAAGAAAAACCCATACCCTTGTTCTGTAACATACAGAATTCAAGCTCTGGTACTTACAAAGGATAGCCATCAATAAGTTCCATAACAACTGCATGCCTGTTGTAGTCTACAGGTTTTGGAACAGGAAATTTTCTGTCATGCAAAGCCTGGAAAGAGACAACACGTTGAAAAATTAATTCATTAAGGAAAGATTACATATATTGACAAACTCCCATCTAAGATAAGCAATGAATATTACTGTGGAAGCAGCATACATTACTCAAATGCTAACTGGAAACATCAGATCACTTGCTTCAGTTCACAACAGAACTTTCACAGCAAAGACAAATAAAATTCCTAAATTTAGACACTAAATGCACTGCTATATTGTCTATGATTTAATTATCGTGCATCTGGAAGGAAAACACAACAGAATGGAAAAATGACAGAACCATATCTGGTCTGTAAACCCAAGTAATCAATAGCAGATAATTGGGAATGGAGTGTCAGGCATCAGAAAAAAAAATCCACACTAAGTTGCTGCCAATACAGTTCTGCCTGACTAGTTAATCTATACTCAGTTGCTCTAAGACAAAAGTTTATTCTTTAATGTTAATAACTAGCATTACACCACATTAAATATTAACCAAAGGTAGGTTATAGTATTTTGAAGCTCTCCTATTTGCCTTTTCTAATGCAAATTTAGTCATTCACTGGATCCACACAACTTCTTTCACTGAGGGGTTCATTCTCTTTTTACTCATTCTATTGTTACCAGTGAATTTTTCTAAGATAAGAGTTCTAAGTTAAAGCAGCATAAACACAGCTTTTATTACTTAAATATTATACTATTATTACTCTTCAGCACACAATGAATCCCCCCTCAACTCTCTTTTCAGCAAAACTGATCCCCATTATTATATGCCTGCAAGTCCTGACCACAAAATGCCTTACCAGCTGGACCAACCATACCAATACAGAGATTCTACACAATGGTAATATTTCTTTCCCTCTCTGTGGAAGTCACTGGTAGAACCTACCTAGGTTTTTTAAGTTAAATAAGAAAATAATGTTTAATGTATATAGTACTGTTGAATAGAAAAAAAGTAGAAGGGAAAACTAGCTTTTTATAATTATAATAATTAATATGATTAGGTCTCCACTACTAATTTTCAGTCACTATATAACATCTGCATTTCTTTTTTAAAGCAAGTCAAAAATCTGGAACTCTAAGAGTAGCAATATATTTATGGAAATGATATAGATTCCCACAGTATTGAACAAAGATCTTTTTCAGATCAGTACACCAGCCTGGATTGAAAACTTCCCCTCAACAGCACAGCAACAAGTGAAAATATGGCACATTAAAAAATAAAGAGATTAATTTAAAAAAAGACAGCTAAATGAAACAAGAAAATAATAATTCTGACAAGCAACTGTAAATTTCCGTACTTTTTAAGGTGTTTCTGCAAGGTTACGCAACAGATTTTAAAGGACAAATAGCAGAACTGGTGATATATAAATTATCTACCCATAAACAACAAAGTTATTTTGAAATTCTCTCATGACACCTGCTTCTGTTCCACATGGTTTCCACAGCAAAGTTTTATTTTGTAATTGGAAAACACACAAAAACATATAGCACTGAAATTCTCTGAAAAGTATACTTAAAGTCCATTGCGGGGGGGGGGAGGGGTAAAACCTACCAATATGGCAAATATGGACTGATCAAAAGACAGTCTGAAAAGTATCTTCCAGTCTATTCATTGCCTATATTGTCAGAATCGTCACCTACCTTCATATAGGCAAATTCCTTCATTGCTGCTAGCCGGGACAAATACAGCCATGACATTTTATGTCTGTGCTTGTGGTAGTCACGTTTATTTTTCAGATTGCGAAAGGAAGTTCTGCCAAGCCTATGTAATTTCAATGCAAACTGTTGCTCCTCTTCATTTGCAACAATATAAATATCTAGAAGACACATAAAGGCATAGATCTAAGAAAGAAATGCTATCTAACCAGCTAGGATCGGAAGCAGTGGTAAGTTTGTTGCTTCACTCCTCATAATTACTATTTCTGGCATGGTAAGTTATACTACAGTTAGTGAAGTCAGCTAAATTTACGTATTTTTTATTAGAGATCTGAACAAGAAGAAATTATTGTTAATAAGGCCATGGTACACCATTAGAAGAAATACTGATGTGATCTAAAATATCTTTCAGATGTTAAGAGAGATCTTAAGGTTGCTATATTCCGGTTAACATCCCCAGGCTACCTGCACAGCAAAGAACAAATAGAAGCTATCCTTCAGAGGAAGCTAGGGCAGATACCAGAGTTTTTAACCACACTCTGGAAGAGCCTTTTTCTTTCTACTCAGTGGACAGACAACCCAAGGACTAGCTCTTTAATTTAAAATGTTAACAAATAGCCCATGTTTCATTTCTAGCATTTGCCCCCAATAATCCCCTTCTCATTCATCAATTACACAAGTTACATGCCATGTCAAATTACAATCTACATGGATGTAAGAGGAATCAAGACAGCGTTCCAACAGTTTTAAGCCTATTTAATATCTTAAGTGGATGAAAACGCTGAAATTATGTTTTTGCTAAAATGCTGCAAAGCTCTTCATAAAGCACGAGACAAACAGCATCTGTCTGCAAAGTACCTTTTTAAGCGATGAACCAAGAATCAGACAAAATGGTCAAAGAAGAATGACACTTGAGAAGAGATAGCCAATACAGCCAGAAGCCTCACACATTTCAGTAAGTGACCCGTAAGCCTTGGTGATTGATAGATTAACTGATATAACAATCCAGAAGAAAACTTACCTAGTTTTTACCAAAACATTTGCAACATTACTGCAGCGTCTGCTTAAAAATAATACAAAAATCTTTTTTTTTTTTTCTAAATTACCTGATTCTTTGCCAACACCCATCTGGTTTCCAACAGAATTTATCACTTGTCGGGAAGACAGAGTTTTCAAAGCAAGGTAATCATATCCTGCATTAGTTAACCGATAACCCTGGACAGCTAGGTAAGAATAAAACACAAAACATTTAATTTCTCATTTTGTATACAGTACATTTAAAGTAAGTCTCAGTTTAGTCCTGTTTCTTGTTTCAGTTTACAGTACACAACCACCAAGTAATATTTCACCTGTTGCCAAATATTAGCCCAATTTGACAGAACAGTAAAGATGTTTAAATTCCTGCAAGTTTTATGAAAATTAAAAAATGGGCAAAAGACAGACATGTTGTTATCCCCCCCCTCTAACAGAGGCAACAGCAGTATTTAAAGAGCCTGGGAAAACCCAAGGAGCATTTTGGAAGATGCATATAAAGGAGATACAGCAGGGATCTGGGATTGTTGCAATGATCTGCAGCAACCCTTAATACCCCAAAGAACTGAGAAAAAAAAAGTATAGGAATTTCCTGTAGACGCCTACAGTATGTTTGCAAAGCTAGATGTAACTAAAAAGCTGAAGGAAATGTGGAAAGGCCTGCACAACTACTACTTGTCACACAGCAGAGAATAAGAACTACTTTAGTAGCTGTTTCTGAGCGGGGGAAATGTACACGGCTTTTGCAGCCTGCTCCAGCTTGTGTACTGTACAACTGTAACTCATTTGGGTTGATTCCTGTGTGCATTTGAATACTGCCTTAACTGATGATTCTTTATTTTTCATTACTTTGGTGACTGAGCAAAAAAGCAAGTTAACTGTTGGTCTCTTTTCTGTCTGTTCTCTCTATAGGCACAAGCAGCTCAGGGGACAGCTACAACATTTGGTGCTGCACAAATCTATATTCCCAGGGCAGATCCCACAGAAGGTAAGGCTAGAAGTGCTCTGGACACTCACATGTGCCAAGCAAGTGGTAATTCTGCAAGTACCAGTGTGAGGCACTTGGGACAGAATGAGAGAGGGCACTCAACACAAAATTCAAACTCACTTTTAGTTCGTTCATAAGCTAGAAGTTTGTGCTTCACCAACTCTCTTAGAATTTTATTACAGCCACCATGTTTAAGGCTCGCAATGGAAGCAATTATGCTAGCAGGAACTATTTCATGGTTCTTCATGCCCATTTCCACCTAAAAGAGTAAATAAAAATAGATTTGTTAGCCCCTGTATTCAGTAATAACATCAGATCCCGTTTCAGTCTAAAATCACTTTTCATGGATGCATTATTAGGCTTTTAATGACTTCACCAAACCTTTTAAATACGCATCCCTGCCCCTTGATATCCTTTGCATAATTCAGCCTTGAAACTTCTACAGTACTGATCAGAGGACAAAAATTTCTGGAAGACTCTCTTTCTCACACTCACACTGCATGGCTCAAACTGCCTTTCCCCTAGCACTCCGGCTGTCAGTACAGTCAGGCCGGCCAACTGCCTGCAGCCCGCGTTTAACATGCAACATGCAGGCAGCGTGCCGCACGCTGGTAAACCCTAGCTCAGTCCTCATTAGACAGGGTGCCAAAAGCTATCAGTACGTGTAGGGAAACTGGTGACGATATCTTACCGGGAGGCCAGCATCTGAGTAGTCCCTGAGACTGCCCTGCCGTTAACGATCCCTCCGAGGCGACCGGCTGACGGCAAGACCGGCACGACCTCGGCCCTCCCCCGCGAGAAACACCGACACCGAACCCTAAAGCAGGCAGCGACAACAGCAGCTGGTCCCGTTCCCCTGCAGTCTTTCTTCCGCTGCCGTTTGCGACACAACCAATCCAGACTTCCACCTGCGCAGGGAACGTGCCCGACCGCACCTAATTAGCCAACTCAGCTCCGGCCATGCGGAGCTCCGTGCGCAAGGCTGGGCTAGGCAGCCCGCGCCTCCCCTCACCCGCCTGTCCTCCCAGCCAGGCCTCCCCACCGGCTCACCGCTGTCAGGACCCTGAAGTCCTCCCTAGAGAGGTACCGAAGCATCACCACGTTCAGCTTCCCCATCACCGCTGCGGCCGGTACACGTTAGCGGCGCGTAGCTCAGCTTGGCGAGGAGGAGAGCTCACCACCCCCTCCCCCGTGCAGAAACGGGCCACTACCGTCGCACCACTCCGCCGCATGCGCAGAAGGCTCGACACGGCCGCAGCAAGCACCTCCCAGGCCGAGGTTACTGCACTTTTGGGTCCTGGCAGCTGCATCAGCACGCATAGCCTCAGCCAGGTCTTTGTGTGCTTCATTCGTCACTGAGCCATTACTGAGTGAAAATCGAAACACAACAAGCCTATACTACGAGATTGGCCTGACCTCCCTCCCTACTGCGAATGAGTTATTTGAGTGGCGTGTGCATCTGCCAAGACCGATGCAGGCAACGCAACCAGGTCGTTCCGCAGCTGCTCAGTGGGAGCAGCGCGAGCACCACCCCCCCGCTCCGCGCACCGACTACGCTCCAGGGGGCCGCAAGCCTCAACTGCGCCTGCGCTTGCGTGCAACCCGGGAACGGCCTGGGGGTGTCGGACGCAGTGAGTTGGGAGTGCATGCCGCTGCTGCAGGACAGTCGTGCGCGGCGGTGCCTCGCTCCCAGGTGCGGGCACGTGAAGCCACTCCTGTGATTTTTATTCTTTGTAACTCATCTGTGATAGTAGGGGTGGAAGAAGTAAAAATACCGAGGGGACAGAAAAACCCCAGACCTGTTCGCTGGGGAAGTGCGGTGGCTTGTCCTCCTCCCCCAACCCCTGTGAGGAAGGGGTCGTACACGTTTAGAAACTGGGAAAGGAAGTGGTTTTGCTGCCTCGGTGTCTACTCTGCGTTGTGTGTTAACACTCCAGTGGTGAGACGTTAATTATTTCATTCTGTACCAGTAATGGGAAACTATACATTTCCCTTTGCAGCGTAATGAAAATATTTTTGGTGAACTTTATCGGATTTTTCAGATTCTTTCAAGGTCTTTGGGTGGTGAAAAGGGTATCTTTCTGTCTTTCTTGACTTAAACCAGAAAATCCTTGCTATTTCTTTTTTTAATTCTCAGACCTTAAAATTGCTATCAAATGTTCCATATGTTCCCTCCCCCCCCCCCCCCCCCCCTTTTTTTTTTTTTCTTTTTAGCCTTTCTGACGTGGCAAGTCAGGTGGATGTTACTTACTAATCAAGTATCTTTGAGAAAAATTTTCACAATGGTAGCAAGATCTGTGCATATTTGTCTGTTTTTCTTGTAATAAGTTGCCAGCAATACAGGCAGAGACCATATATAAAGATCTGGCGGCCTACAGGAAAGCTGAGGGGCATCTTTTTACAAGGGCCTGTACTGACCGGACAAGGGGGGGAGATTTAGATTAGATATCAGGAAGAAGTTCTGCACGAAGAGGGTGGTGAAGCCCTTGAACAGGTTGCCCAGGGAAGCTGTGGATGCCCTATCCCTGGCTGTGTTCAAGGCCAGGCTGGATGAGGCTCTGAGCAACCTGGTCTAGTGGAGGGTGTCCGTGCCCATGGCCAGGGGGGTTGGAACTAGATGATCTTTAAGGTGCCTTCCACCCCAAACCATTCTCTGATTCTAGGCAGCACACTAGCCTGATCCAGTGCTCTCCAAGTAGTGAGGAAAATGGATTATGTGGAGGAATGCCACATGCTATATGGAAATTTTGTACAGCAGTGGTGTATGCGCAAATCTAATAGGTAGGTCAGCCTCATTCCATGGATATGCGCCTTCTACCAAACTCCTGATTACTATTCTCTTTTATTGATAACAGAGCGCCATGGTTCTAACTTTGTAACACACTATCCTCATCTTCTAACCTCCACAAGCCCCAGTTCCATATCCACACCTGTGGTGGTACATTTTTTCCTCTCTCAGCTCCTGGACTGCCCTGTGGCCTTAGAGATTCCCATCAAACTTTAGCCATTGTGCAGGTAGTTTGATGGTTAAGCACCCCTTATCACATCAAAACACTCTTGCACTGCTGAGGTGGAGAATGGTACTGCCCCTACTAGGGGTCAGTTGCCTGGTTGCAGTGGGGGATGAGAGTGAAATAATTCATCCCCTCCCAGCCCTGAATGTTATGCAGTTTGCGTAGATCGGTACCAACCGGGAATACCAGAAACCACCTACGCCTATTAAGGCCAGGATGTAAAATTATTTATACCTAAAGTCAATTATCCCATGACCCTATAAACAGCGGTTCCAAGGATGACCCTTTCAGCTCTCCTGGACCGCAGCGGGCTGCACCCAGCATCTCCCATTGAGTGGGACGCTTCTCCCAAGTTTACAAACTCTCAAGTTTGTGAAATCAGAGAATGGTCAACACAACCTGGGCTGAAATCTCCTGAGGGCCAACTCTTCGCTTGTTGAAAGATGCATTGACATTTAATGTGAATATTTTCAAGAAACTCAGGAAATTTTAACAGGTACCTTTATATAAATATATATATACCTATCTCTATTTCTGTATGTGTCTATGTCAGTGTATGCATGTGCTTCATGTCGATGACTTTGTTAAGTCTTTGATTAAGTTACTGTACTGATTTATTAAGTTCTGCTAGGGAATTATATAATCTAATTGTGTGATATCTCAGAGTAGTGTTAAGGAACTTTGAATTATTGCTGTCCCACATTGTTACTATCCCAAAGTTTCTCACCAAGCACAAAACTCCACACCCCATGATCCTTTCCATAATTTCTCAGGCATAAACTGTTGACCAGGTCTGGGACAAGGTGTGGATTCAGCTGCACCTGGACTTCTCTTTTGAGGAGTTCAGAAAGTAAGGGGGTCCACTCTGAACCTCATGACCAAACGGGAGGAAATTGTTATAACTATCTTGACACGATCAGCTTGACTGGGTTTTAAACCAGCCCTGGGTAGGTCTGTACAGGGGAGCCAGACTGAACACTCTTCAGGCCTGTTGAGCAACAACATTGGTTGCATAGTTATATTTCTAATACTGTTACAAAAGCATCAAATCTTACCCTAAGATAATAAATTTCTTAAACGATTCCCTCCTTTTGTTATTATTTGCATACCTGCCATTACTATGTAATTCCAAGAATATTCTCGAGTTTTAGTCATTTGACTAGTTAAACAGTCAATACAGCATTGTAATAGCACTATGCCACATACTAGTACTAAAATCACTATGATTGCTATTACAATTCCCTTCTTTAATCATGTGGACAGATCAGGGAACCAAAAATTTAACGATGAAAAGGTTTCTGAAAATACCCAAGAAGTGTTAAGGAACTGTAAAGACTGGACTGGATAAATATAAATTAAAGTAACACCAGTCTCTATCTGGCCTTTTACCAAAATACCATAGATGCTGGTTCAAACAGCATGTTCCTCTTCCAGTCAGTGGTTCCCTGATATGTACATGATAAGAACAGGGATTCCAAGGTCTTAGTTTTGACCTTGCACCATATTTTCCCCAATTATCTGAGAATCTAACAGTAACACAAAATCCAACAGCCGTTGAAAGATCAAAGGAATAATTCCGCTCGGTTTTGGTATTTTTAGTAAATACAACATTCTTGACAGATTGAATCTGAAAACCCCTCATTTCACATAAGGTTTGAGGTGCGATTACTATGCTTCACCACAGTCTCATTTGTCGTTGGATCTTGATAGTATAAGAAAACTTTCGGCCACAGGGTGTCAGTCGAGGGCAACTGAGAGTATATCAGGATGAAAACGTTAAAGTAGCCCTTCATTCTGGTGTGGAATCTTGACGCACATGTGAATGATGGATCCAGGTTTCTTTCCCCTGCACCTTCACAACATAAAAAGAGGTTAGTAACACCATATAAGGTCCTTCCCATTTTGGTTCAAATCTGTTCTTTCTTTTAGAATTTTTTTACATAAACTTTATCACCAGGTTTTATACCATGTATTTGAATTTCAGGTGGACTCCCTGATACCAATAAGCATGATTTCTTAATTGTGAAAAAGAATTCTGTAAATACAACAAATAACAGGTTACCTGTTCATCTCCATCCATCAGGCTTGTCTTAGCTGGAACAGTTATAATTATCCCAAACAAAATTTCTGCAGGTCAAAGTCCTATTGGTTGCCTGGGAGTGTTCCTAATATCCCATAATACTAAGCTTAATGCCTCTGGCCATTTTATCCCTGTTTGTTTACAAACCTTTACTAATTTTTCCTTAATTGTTCTATTCATGCTCTCTACCCGACCTGATGATTCTGGATGATAGGGTGTATGTAACTGTGTTCGGATGCCTAAGGAGTGATTCTCCTGAATTAAAACAGCTGCAGTAAAATGTGCTCCCCTATCGGAATCAATGATTTCAGCAACTCCATATTTAGGAATAATTTCCTTTAAGAGAGCTTTCACAACCACCTTTGAGTAATTTTTCCGAGTGGGAAGGGCTTCAACCCATTCCGATAGTTGATTGACGATAACAAGTAAATATGTAAGTCCCATTGCTTTAGGCATTTCAGCATAATCAATCTGAAGTTTTTGGAAAAGATATGTTGCTGGGGGTCGTTTTCCTAAGGGCGTCTTGATCCTAAGGGATGCATATTCTTTGCAAAGTTGGCAGCCTTCGCAGATCATTTTGGCTGCTGAATAAATTTCTGGGGCCGCCCAGTCTCTGAATCCTCAGTGCAATGATCTCAGGACCCCCATGCGTTTTCTCATGGTCTAATGTGTGAACGGCAATAAATACCTTTTTGGAAGTAGCGGTTTACCCCCTAGAATCCACTGTCCACAATGTTGGGCCCCAAGTTTCTCCCACAGTTGTTCCTCTTCTTCCAGGAGTTCTTTGTAAAGTCTTTCTATGTCAGGCAATTCAGTACTTAATTCCTTTTTCAGAGTCAAAGTCATAGCAACAACCACTTGTCAAGCGGCGGCTTTCGCTGCCTGATCAGCAAGAGTATTTCCTTTGGATATTTTATCCTGCTTGTTGGTATGAGCCTTAATATATATCACAGCCAGCTCAGAGAGTAGTTGTATTGCCTCCAGTAAGTCTTTTATCTGTTTTCCATGTCCAGTGGTTTTACCTGGGTCTCCGTGGTAACAGCATATCCAGTGACCCTCCAACCATTTTCATAACATGATGATCCATCTGCAAAAAGGTTCAAATCTGGGTGATCCAAAGGTTGATCTGTCAAGTCGTCTCGCTTGCTGGTGGTATTTACCACTTGGGTAGAGTCGTGGTCGTACTTCTCACCGTCTGTAGGCATCAGGGTGGTGGGATTCAAAGTATTGCACCTTTCCAGCTTCAGATTATCAGGAAGCAAAAGTATTAATTCATGTCAGTGTGCCCTCTGTGGAGAAAGTGCCTTCTCTGCATATTGTTTGAAAAGGACTTCCACTTCATGAGGCACGGACACCATGAGGGGATGTCCCAGGGCTATATTTTGAGTTCTACTAACTCAGCAGCTATAGCTCGAATACAAAAGGAGTTCCTTTGACTGCTGGATCTAAAGAGCAGGAATAATACGCTACAGGTCTTTCATATAGACCTGAAGTTTGAGTCAAAACTCCATTCGCTGTTCCCTTATTTTCAGTACAATAAAGTTTAAATGGTTTAGTATAATCCAGGATTCCTAGAGCTGGGACTTTTAACAATGCTTCCTTTAATGCTTGAAAAGACTTTCCCCTTTCTGGGCCCCATGTTATCAGTTCCATTTCCTCATTTTTTGTTGCCTCATATAATGGTTTAGCTATTTCACTAAACCCAGGGATCCACGGTCTGCAAAATCCCACTTGACCTAGTAATCCCCTTAACTGCTTCTTAGTCACGGGTCTCGGTATTTCTTGTACTGCCTTTATTCGTTCAGGGTCTATTTCCCTTTTAGTCAATTTAAACCCAAGGTACTTTACCTGTTGTTGACAGAGATGTAGTTTGGACAGAGATGCCCGGTGACCCTTCTTTGCAAGCTGTGTACACAAATATTCAGTGTCCCGCATACATTCCTCCTTGATATAACTACCTACTAACAAATCATCAACATATTGATGATATTGAGCATCCTAGAAATTTTAAGTCCCTTAAATATTTTTTTTATATTTGAGAAAAGACAGTAGGTGAGCTGGTAAACCCTTGAGGTAGTTGAGTCCAAGTCAATTGTTTTCCTTGCCATGTAAAAGCAAAAATTAGTTGACTTTCTTCAGCAACAAGAATACTAAAAAATGCACCAGTTAAATCTAAAACAGTATAATATTGTGTACATACCGGTATTTGAGTAAGAATCAGAATCGGGTCAGGAACCACAGGATGTGGTGAAATGACATGTTCATTTACAGCATGAAGGTCTTGAACGAATCTACATTCTGGGTCTCCATCCTTATCCATCCAGTGTTTACTTACTGGTAAAATAGGGGTGTTATAAGGACTCTGTCACTCTTTAAGAATTCCTCTTTTCAGGAAAAATCCAATTTGTTTTTGAATACTCAGTATGGCCTCACCAACAATGGGATATTGTTTAATAGAAGGGGGTGACCATCCTTCTGTTTTTATAACCACCGGTTCCATGGATAAGAGCAGTCCTACATCCTCACTGGAGACACTCCATAGTTCCTGGGGAACCACTTGAAGTCCTTCCGGAATCTTAGAGGATAAAACTTCATTATCTGAGACGTATAATTTCAGAACCCTTAATAACCAATTGAATTCCACTAGGAGCAAGAGATACCCGAGTACCAAATTCCTGCACAAGGTCTCATCCCAATAAAGATATGGGAGAATTTGGGGAGATCACAAATCTTCCCCTTGCCAATTTCCCAGCATTGCTTTTGTTTCTCTTCATCTCTTCCATCATAAACAAATGCAGCAATACTCGGTGTTCTAGCTAGCGTGTCTCCTTGCCATCCAGGTATATGCTTCTTGAAATATTTATTAATATCAGGGGATAATTGTTCCACAAAGACACTTATAGCTAGTGGCTCTTGGAAGTTGTCTCGTCATCCCCCCATATTTTAGTAAAGTTGCTTTTAGTCTTGTTCAATAATCACTTGGGTGTTCATCAATTTTTTGTCTGCATTCTAACACTTTTGTCCGATTTGTAGTTCTCTCACCACATTGTCGTACGGCTTCCACTAATTGTTGTATGGCAGTTTGGTATGCATGCACACCTTCAGTGGTGGTAAGATTCCAGTTTGGGTCCTGATTAGGCCATGGGTGCAACCCCTGGCCTCTTTGAACAATTTCCCCACCCTTTTGAGAGATTTTCTCTTCTGCTTGGAACAATTCTTTTAGCAGTGTTCTCATATCACTCCAACTGGGAGTGTAATCAGTAATTATTCCAGGGAGCATCTGTGCAGATTTTTCAGCATCATCTCTTAACCCTGGTATCTTACTTTGCCAAGTAATCAAATCCCCTTGTTTCCAGGGTTCACGTCTCATTGCTGCAGTGACTACAGGGACCTCTGGAGGAGCCCCCAGTCCCACTCTTGGATTAAGAATGTATTGCAATTTCATGGGGTATATTCCTGCACTGGTAAGGTCAGTTTCCTCAGCCTCGGGGGCGAAGGCAAGTGGGCTTAGCCTTACTTTGTATGACTTGCGCCTCTGTTGAGCCCAGTTATACCATATATACCAATAATCAATATCCTCGCTGCCAGTATCTTCTAAAGTTATTCTCAAAAATCTTTGTTTATGAGGCTTAAATGTTCCTTTAGGAGGCCACACATCCATGGGTTCTCCTCCCCTAGTCTGAGTCAAGAATGGCCATTCTTCCTGGCACTATGCAATCAACCTTCAGTTTTGTAAAGTCTGTGCCACAGATACCCTTATCCAATTTTCCAAGACCCCAGCAAGGGGTACATTGGAACAACGCTGGGTACATTATCGCATTATCTGTATTTACTCACCCAAACTTTAGCAAGTTTAAACACAAGAGTACTCCCAATATTGTCTGGAATCACCCGTACCCAAGTCTCTTAGGTGAACTCACCTGGTATTTGCCGGCAATGAATGTTGGTTATGGGTTTGTCCAGAGAATTTCCTGGCTTCCCTTCCTCTTGTGTCCTAGTGTCCCATCTGGGTCGCCAAATCTGTTCAGCGAAGACAGATTGCCAGACGTGGGTACCACTAGGTTTTCTTTACTAACAACTCGGAGTTGGGCCACCACCTCAGTGCACGGCACATGGCTCAAGATCTCACACAGTTTATATACCATTCAATACCCATTACATAAGGTCCAAAGCCTTTGTAAATTTCCACTCAGCCTTTTAGTCCCCAGAGTTCATCGTTTATCAAAGACCATCACAATCCCCTGTCCCAACTGCATTCTTCTGTTCTGGTTCCAATCCTTGGTTCAGTTTCAGGGTCATCTTCGGGTTGCTATCTTCTTAATCACTTCTTCTACTACTTCCATCTTGCACAATTCTGAGAAAGACTTCAAGATGTACTATTAAAGGTTTAGGTAAAGCAAGCAGCTTCTACCCATTAATTTCCTTTAGTCTAGCAAAACACCTGTGCTTAATTAATTACTCACTCTTTGTTATAACTGTCTTGACACGATCGGCTCGACTGGGTTTTAAACCAGCCCTGGGTAGGTCTGTACAGGGGAGCCAGACTGAACACTCTTCAGGCCTGTTGAGCAACAATATTGGTTGCATAGTTATATTTCTAATACTGTTACAAAAACATCAAATCTTACCCTAAGATTATAAATTTCTTCTACAGAAATTCCTTGTCCCTTTTCCTTAGTACATATCACAACAATCCAATCCTGACTTGATTTCCCTGACTCTGTAAATAATTTTTAATTAATGTACAATCTATTTCAGGAGTTGTTTGGTTTGGGGAAACTACTGTTCTCAAGACAGATATGAATGCTTATGAGTTTATTGCTACGGGTATGCCTTTTCAAATGAAAATGAGTAATAATTCTTGGGGGGCTAGATCATGGTAGTATTACAGTTTCTAGTTTAGGTAACTCTTTCTATAAAGAAAAAAAGTAGTTATGTATAAGGAGCCCACAGTGATGGCTGTATTTTACTGACTTGTTTATACCTGGATTTTCAGAGCAGCATTTGGTACTTGTTAAGGAAGTGGTTAGTCCTTTAGGAGCCATAGCTAGTAGGTACAGTTCCCAAGGAAAGATTATCACTAGTCTGCCAGGACTGAAACCTCTTGGTAGTACTCACAGAAGGTGTCAGGACAGAAAGCTGCTGTAGCAGTAATCTTTCCCTGGGAAATGCTTGACAAAACCCATCGATTCTGGGGCTCTGCATTTCCTTTAGCCCTAACACTCAAATCTCGCATGAACATCCAACGAAAGCAACCGTAGCCAGGTACGGGTTCCACTCAGATGGACCTCATAATTGAATACTCTTTGTGTTTCTCTGGTTTTATTACTAGCCTCAAAACAACCCCACTAACACTGTGGCATGCATGAGTGCTGTTTCTGGCTCTCAGTTTTCCTTGGCAGCTCTGTCACAGCTCCACTAGGCCTGCTGCTAAATAGAGAAGCATCACCAGGGGATCTCTCAAAGAAGATGCCAGGACTAAAAGCTGTTGGTAGCGATAATCTTTCTTTGGCAACTGCTTATGACATCCACTGATTCTGTACTCTGCCTTTCCTCTAGTCCTGGCTTTCAAACACTGTAGAAATCAATGATATCTACAGCAGCTATGGCTTCTATTCAGAAGGAGCTAGGAAGTGAATGCTCTTTGTGTCTGTCTGGTTTCCTTGGTATACACTATTATACACTGTGGCATGCATGATTGTTGTTTGTGTGTCTCATTTTCCCTTGGCAAGCTCCACCAGGCCTAGCCCTGGTGCTAAATGGAGAAACACCATCAGGGAATCACTCATAGAAGGTGCCAGGACTGAAACCTGTTGGTTGCATTCACAGAAGGCATCAAGACTGAAAGCCTTTAGCAGTGGTAATCTTTCCTTGGGAAGGTAACCTTTCCTTGGGAACTGCTTCACAAGACCCACCAATTCTGGGGCTCTGCATTTCTGCTAACCTTAACACCCAACCTCACCTGAGCAATTAAGGAAACCTACAGGAGCAAGCTAGTGCTTCCATTCAAGAGCCAGGAAGTGAATCCTCTTTGTGTCTGTCTGGTTTCCTTCGTAGACCCAAAAATGCTTCACCAACACTGTTGCATGCATAAATGCTTTTTGTAACTCTCATTTTTCCATGGCATCTTGTGCTGGTTTCAGGCAGGAATGAGCTCCTCTCCTACAGAGAGCTGGCCGGCCCACAGCAGCAGAGGGATTTGTTTCATTCCATTGGTACATCAGGTTCAGTGGTCAGGCTGGATGTGGGCATGCGCCAGTTTGGAAGGCCCAAAAGTGGCCCTGGGGGCGGGAAAATGTTAAGGCTTTGGGGCTAGCCCCAAAAGCTAGGTCATCAGCTGGGTCATTAGCTCCTTTTGTTAGCTGGGCTGTTACAGAAGCAGGTTCTTTTTTTAGTGGTTTTGGGGGTTGGAAGGTTTTTCTCCCCCTTTGGGCTCTCTGATTTCTCTCTGCTTGGATTTGCTTGCTGCTTTTGAGATCTGGCTGTGTGTCAGTCAGCAGGTTGGTGAGCTACTGCATCGTATGTTCTATTTTCTATTGTTTTAATTACTTAGTAGTAGTGGTATTGTTAGTATCGGTATAATTTCATTTATATTGTTAAATAGTCCTTATCTCAACTTTTATGAGCTTTGCTTGTGGTTTTTTTTTTCTCTGACTTTCCTCCTGCACTGGTGGGGAGGAAGAGGTGATCGAGTGCTACTTAACTGCCAGATAAGGCTAAACCACAACACGTTGTCATTGGATTTACAGTAGTCTTGGTAATAAAAGGAGAAGCACCATCAGAGTATCTCTCACAGAAGCTGCAAGAACTGAAAGCCTTAGCTGTGGTAATCTTTACACTGCAATTGCTTAAGCAACACATCAGTAGCGGGGCTCTGCCTTTCCTTTAACCCGAACATTCACTGTACCCGATCAATCAACGAAACCTACAGTACCCAGCTTCGGGCTTGTGCTGGTATTAGTCAGGACAGAGTTAATTTTCTACACAGTGGCTTGTATGAGGCTATGCTTTGGATTTGCCCTGAGAATACTACTGATAAGGTGTTTTTAGTTAGTGCTAACAAGTGCTTGCACCAATGCAAGGATATTTTCAGCTTCTGATACTGCAGCTGCGTTCCCAGCTCTTGCTGTCTCGCTGCAGGCAGTGTAGGGGACACACAGTTCAGACAGCTGACCCAAACTGACCAAGGGAATATTTCATTCCATAGTACGTCATGATCAGTATAGCAGCCAGGAATGGGCCGGGCCGGGGGGAGGCATATCTTGCTTGTTTCTTAGCTTGCTTGTTTGTTAGCTAGCTCATGAGCTCCTTTGCTAGCACACTTGTTCATTAGTTCATTAGCTTATTTGTTCATGCATTAGTTCATTCATTCATGGGTTGGTGGGTTGGTTGGCTTTCTCAATTGTGCTCTCATTAGTGGGGCTTGCTCAGACTCTGCTGAAACTGCTCTTGGGCTGTGGCTTTTGAGCTCTGGCTCTGACTGTTGCCACTTGGGACCTGAGTGTGTTATCAGTCAGCAGGTGGTCAGCAATTGTATCATCTTTTATTTTCACCGCATGTTAGTAGTAGTATTGCTAATATTATCAGTATCGCTATTATATTAATTTATATTCAATTATTAAATAGTTCTTAATGCACAAGCTTCCTTGTCTTTTCTTCTGATTCTCCTTCGCTACTGTGGCGACAGGAGCAAGCAGCTGCGTGGTACTTTGTTGCTAGCCGAGGTTAAAGAAGGACAGGGCTCCACTCAGAAGGATCTAGAATTAAACGCTATTTGTGTTTCTCTGGTTTCATTACTAGCCCCAAAACAGCCCCACTAACCCTGCAGCATGCATGAATGCTGTTTCTGGCATTCCATCACAGCTCCACTATCTCTGCTTCTAAATATAGAAGCACCATCAGGGGGTCTCTCACAGACGGTGACAGCACTGAAAGCCTTTAGTAGCAGTAATCTTTCTTGGAAACCACTTTGTGATACCTAGAAATTCTGGGGCACTGCCTTTCCTCAAAACCTAACGTTCAACCTTGCCTGAGCAACAAGGGAACATAGAGCAGCCAGCTACAGCTTCCATTCAGACAGAGAGAGGAATTGAATGCTCTTTGTGTCTCTCTGGTCCTTTGAACACCTAAAGCAGTTCTCCCTCTACCTCCAGACTAGTTCAAGTGAAAAACTTCCAAGTGAAGGCTCTGAAACAGAACTGGCCAGGACCAAAAGCTGTTGCTGGCCCTCTTATTCCCTTGGCAACCCATTCACACCCCCATCAACTCTGGAGTACTGCTCTTGCTCTGCCACCTAGCACTCACTCCCCTAAGAGCCCTGCTCTTCAATGGAGAATCACCATCAGGGGATCGCTCACAGAAGGTGTCAGTATTGACACCTGTTGTTTGGTAATGCCAGGATTGAAACCTCTTAGTAGCACTCACAGATGATGTCATGACAGAAAGCTGTTGTGATAATCTTTCCTTGGGAACTTCTTGAAGAGACCCACCAATTCTGGAGCTCTGCATTCCTCTAAACCTAACATTCAATCTCACATGAACATCTGTGAGAGACTGAAAGGGTTACTGAGTGTTGATTTCTCAAACAATGTGGCACGAAACAGTTATGGTCTGCCTAGCCATAAAAAAACCCAAAATTTAAAAGCTGGTTATCACAGAACATGGGGAACATGGAGGGCATGTCAGAGAATGCACACTTCCGTATTGTGATTACCGTACATGACTGGAGTGTGTGAGTCAGAGCTGGCATGTGTCTGTTTTCATAGAATCACAGAATGGTTTGGGTTGGAAGGGACCTTAAAGATCATCTAGTTCCAACCCCCCTGCCATGGACACAGACACCCTCCACTGGACCAGGTTGCTCTGAGCCTCATCCAGCCTGGCCTTGAACACAGCCAGGGATGAGGCATCCACAGCTTCCCTGGGCAACCTGTTCCAGTGCCTCACCACACTCCCAGTGAAGATTTTCTTCCTTTAATCTAAATCTACCCAGTTTCAGTTTAAAGTCATTATCTCTTGTCCTGTCAGTACAGGCCCTTGTAAAAAGTCTCTTTCCAGCTTTCTTGTAGGCTCCCTTCATGTACTGCAAAGTCTCCCCGGAGCCTTCTCTTCTCCAAGCTGAACAAAACCCTTCTCTCACCTGTCTTCACAGGAGAGGTGCTCCAGCCTTCTGACCATCTTCATGGCCTCCTCTGGACACATTCCAACAGGTCCATGTCCTTCTTATGTTGGAAGCCCCAGAGCTGGTCACAGCCCTCCAGGTGGGGTCTGACGAGAACAAAGTAGAGTGGCAGAATCACCTGCCCTTGCAGCTGTCATGTGGGACAGAGTCAAATGCTTTGCTCAAGTCCAGGTGGATGATGCCAGTTGTTCTTCCCTTATCCATCAACGCTGTAACCCCATTGTAGAAGGCCACCAAATTTGTCAGGCATGATTTGCCCTTAGTGAAGCCACACTGGCTGTCACAAATCACCAACGTGACTGTGTCACAATCACAATTTCCATGTGCTTTAGCATAGTTTCCCAGAGGATCTGCCTCATGATCTTGCCAGGCACAGAAGGGAGACTGACTGGCTTGTAGTTCCCCAGGTCTTCCTTTTTTCCATTTTTTAAAATGGCAGTTATGTTTCCTCTTTTCCAGTCAGTGGGAACATCCCTGAACTGCCATGCCTTCTCAAATATGATGGGTAGAGGTTTAACAACTTCACACACCAGGACCCACGAATGCATCTTGTCAGGTCTCAAGGGCTTGTGCACTTTCAGGTTCCTTAGATGGTCCCAAACCAGGTCTTCTACAGTGGGCTGTTCTTCATTTTCCCAATCCCTGCCTTTGGCTTCTGTGGCTTAGGCAGTGGGGTTTTGAACACTTCCTGGTGAAGACTGAGGAAAAAATGTCATTGGGTACCTCAGCCTTCTCCGTAGCCCAGGTAACCAGCTCTCCCATTTCTTTCTGGAGAGGGGCCACATTTTCCCTAGTCTTCCTTTTGTCACCGATGTACCTACAAAAGCTTTTTGTTGTTGCCCCCAATGTCCCCGGCCATATTTAATTCTATCAGGCCTTTACGTTTCCTAACCTGATCCCTGACTGCTCAGTTTCTCTGTATTCCTTCTAGGCTACCTGTCCTTGCTTCCAACCTCTATAGGCTTTCTTCTTGTGATTGCATTTGTCCAGGAGCTCCTTGTTCATCCATACAGGCCTCCTTGCACTTTTGCCTGACTTCTTTGTTGGGATGCATCACTCCTGAGCTTGGAGGAGGTGACATCTGAACATTAATGAGCCCCTCTTCTCTACAGGGCTTCATTCCATGGTACTTTAACAAGCAGATCCCTGAAGAGGCCCAAGTCTGCTCTCCTGAAGTTCAGGTTTGCCCTATGCCCTTACTGCTGCCCTCATGATCTTAAGCTCCACCATTTCATGGTCAAACCCCTTCCCTTTGACTGAGAGAATTGATGAAAAGACTACCTGCCTCCAGAGTCCATTACAGACACTTCCAGGGCTCTGTAATCTTTCTTAATACTTCTTCGACTGCTCCTGGCTGTATCAATGGTGTGCACGTGAGACAACATCAGCAATTAATAGTCAGTGGACTATACAAGGCTTGGTAGCCTCCCTGTGACATCCCTGATACAAGCTCCTGGTAAGCAGCACACCTCTCTAGAGTGCCTCAGGTTGGCAAATTAATGCCTCCATGCCTCTCAGTAGAGAGACAGTCACCTACCACTACCACACGTCAGCTTTTCTTAGTTGTTCTGAATTTGTCCTCTGGCTATTGTAAGAATTTAGACTTCGGTTTGGTTGCAGAAGAAGTATAAAAGCCCAGTGGATATGGGGCTGTGAAAGGGCCTCCAAGGGAAGGTGAGGGCTGCAATAGTTTTCCATCCTTGCCCATTTTTGCCTGGGAGCCATTGCTGGCAACACTCTTTTGGGCAAGAGCCATTAAATTCCCCCACGGTTAAAAGAGGGTAGGGAAAGGGTTAGTGTTAGGGTTAAATGCAAGACAAAGTGCAAAATCAAGTGTTAGTACAGAATATGAAAAAAGGCTGCTAAGATAATGTGAGGGCTGCCAAGAGCTTTCAATCCTGGCCACTTCTGTGTGGGAGCCATAGCTGGCGGGTGTCTATTTTGGATCTGTGCTTTGGCTAGGGTGAGGGGTATGTGATGGTTCTGGTGCTTGAGAAGGCGCACAGTGCAAGTGTTTCGGGGCTGTGAAGGGAAGGTGATGAATTAAAAATCCTCAGTTTTACCTGGAAACCACAATGTCAGAACTATGTGTTTGACCTACACCTTTGCAAGGGCAAGGATCAGGAAGAGAAGTAGTGTTAGGTGGAGAACAAATAATAGAACCTCAAAGTTTGAGATTATTTGAAAAGGCTGCCAGTGGATGGTAATGGCTGCCAAATGCTTTCACCCCAGGAACTTTTTCTTAGGAGTTGTTGCTGTCAAGACGCCGTTTTAGACATGGGCTTAGGGTAGAGATGGGTAGGGTAAGCTACAGCAGTGGTCAAGAATTAAATCTTTTGGAAGCCTGTTTGCAACCCCACCAACACTGGGGCTCTGTGCTCACTCTAGCACTTAATCCTGTCCCACACCACAACCATAAACCTAGCCAGAGCTCAGCTTCAAAATGGACACCCGCCTGCTAGGACTCTCACACAGAAATGGCCAGGACTGAAAGGTGTTGGCAGCCCTCACCTTCCCTGGGCAGCTCCTTCACAGTGAAACACATACTGGGGCTCTGCATTTGCTCTTCCATGTAACCATCACCCACACCATGATCACAACCCTAAGCAGAGCACATGTCCATCAAACTCTGCCAGTGATGGCTGTCTAGAAAAAGTGGCCAGGTCCAAAAGCCTTGGCAGCCCTCGCCTTCCTTTGGCAGCCTCTCTGCAGTCCCACAAATACTGGGGCTCTGCTTGCTTTCTTGCACCTGTGGCTAATTCCTACCCTTGCCCTAACCCTTAGCAGACCCCAGCTCCAACAGGAATGCTGCCAGCTATGGCTCCCATGAAGAAAGGACTGAAAGCTTTTGACTGCCTTCATGCTCCCTTGGCTGTTCATTCACAGCCCCACAAACACTGGGGCTCTGCTCTTTGTCTTCCACGTAACCCCTTTTCCTGACCCTCACCCCACCCTAAGCCCATGTCCAAAGCAGAACCTTGTCAGCAATGGCTCCCAGGAAAAAAGTGTCCAGGACTGAAAGCTTTAGCAGCCTACTCCTTCCTTTGCCAGTCCCTTCACAGCCCCACATACAAGGGGCCTCTGCTCCTTGTCCTGCACCTATTTCTAAGGCCCACCCTAACCCTAGTCAGACCCCAGTCCAACAGGGACGCCACCAGCTGTGGCTCTCAAGAAAAAGTGCCCTTTCAGCAGCCCTCACCTTCCCCTGACAGCCTTTTCATGGCTCTCCTAGCACTGGGGCTATATATTTTCTCTTGCATCAAACCCTAACCCTTTTCCCAACCCTCACCCTACCTTAAGCTCCAAAATGGAGCCCTGTCTGCAATGGCTGTCTGTCCTGCACCAGGTCTTAGCTCTTCCAATCTTCATCAGTTCCCAATATTTTCAGAAAGGGAAGATTATATTTAAGCACTGCTTACGGAAGGACTCCAGTACAATTTTTAATAGGGTCAGAGACTCCAGGACAGAAAAATTATTTTAAAACCTCTACAACTGATACACCGAAAGTATGCATATTCAGCAAATAGTAAAATGAAAAGTTATTCAATAATCCCCAACTTGCCACATTTCTTGGTATAGTCAGCATTCTAACACTCAGTTCCATGCTATTTCCTTATAATCATCATTAAGGTGTTTGAATAAGATTTTTTTTTTTTTAAATTCCACAACAGAAATCAGGAGGAAGATGGCCTTTTCTTCCACAGTTTCCATTTTAAATTTTATATGCCTCAATACTGCAGTGAGGGATGAGGCAAAAGACATGTGAGGGGACAAAAGGGATAGAAAAGAGAAAGTTTACTACTGATTTCTCACATGAAGAAGTGACTACAAAGCAAAAGAGAGGACATATATATATACACACACTCACAAATACACAAAGATGGAACCAGTATTTCTGTAGAGATTCCAAAGATTCAAAATAAAGGAAGAAATAAAGCCATAACACATGGCAGTACAAAAATTCCAAGAACTTACTTAATTACCACTCTAATTCTATAACTTATAGGAGAGTATGATTAATTTTGATTTATTTTCAGTGCTCATACTGCCAGTTCCTTCTTCAGTGCATGCAAAAATTATTCATTTCTGGGCCTTCTGGGCAAAAAAGTGTTTGCATACCCTTAAGGTTTACCATTATTTCTGATAATTTCAGGGTTAAAAATTATATCTGCAATTCTAATGTGAGATGGAAAATGAGGAATTTCATTTCCAGGAGTTTTGACAGATATTCTGAAAAGACAGGAAAAGCATGGTATGACTTAAGCAATCATAGCTTACAATTTTTGCTAACCAAATTGTCAGCCAATGCTGCAGTTTCATAAATTAAAGCATTCAATTTGAATTACTCTGTGATGGATTTTTATGTCCATTAATTCAAATTATTATCTTCTTCAGAATTTACTGTAGCCAAAATTAAATTAGTTTAGTTAAAATAAGAAAACTTTTATTTGTTAGTGCTTTCATCATAGTTTATCACTGATCACAGAATTATACAATGACAAGACAACAACAGGTTTGAATCTGCTTGCATGAATCCACAAAAGGTGCATCAGTAGGGAATGATTGGAACAGATAAAAAGGGATCCCCAGATAAAAAGGGATGCTGATTCTTGCATGTGTTGCATATATATGCTATACCTCAAAAACGGCCTTTTTCACTGTTTTTCAAAGAGATGCAGATTGTACAGTAGGTATTTCACCTCTCTAATGCAGCATGTTTTGGGTTTAGTTCCTTCCCTTTAAAAGACTTTGAAGATTTGTCTCACAAGGTTTTTCACAACAGTAGAAGAACAAATAATTAAATTCTAAATGACAACCTTTCCTAAAGCTAATATCATAAAGAGTGAGCAATGTTCACAAATTATACTGTGATATTCAAGCTATCAGGCCAGGAACAAACAGAAGTTTACCTAAATGAAGAGGCTGACATTATCTACTAATTTCAGACCCCCTGCAACAAGTGGTGAAATTAAAAATTGGTACTCAAAAGGGCAAAAAGTAGTCAGTCTAACAGATGAACCAACCTGGAAAAATACAGTTTTGTGCAGTTGCTCAGAGATCAATGCAGCAAAATCTGCTGAAGTTAAATGATTAATCATGAGAATCTCAAAAATGTCTAAGAAATTCAGCATAAAAGTTCCAAGGTCACATCAGTGTTTCTGGAAATTCCATCTCTAAAACACTTGATTTTGCTATCTGGTTTTCTTTCCCATACTACTATCCAGACACTTTATACTTCAAATTGTATACTACTATGATATATAATTCTTTTTTTGTGTGTATGTAATTCCTAAAGAATTGAAAATAAAAAAATCCAAACTTAAATCAAATTGGAACCTTGTTTATTTTCCCTCAGACTGGTGTACTTTATAAGATCCACTATCACTTATGTATCTGAAGTATGTTTTTGTTTCACAACAGTTTCTCTATCTACAAACGTGGAAACCACCTACAGGTTTGCATTAAAAAATCTACCACTCAGCAAGCAATCTGCATAGAAGTAACAGTTCATGTTAACTCTTTCTTTCTTTCTGACCCGGACTGTCAACATTAACCCACTGCTAAGAAACTACAACACAACTCTAAATGAAAGAGCGTATATTTCAAATATAAAATTATATTTAATTATTTGTGCAGATGTTTGATCTATAGATGAAAACAGTTTCAGAATAAATACTTACATCTTGCTCATAAATGCTCAAAGAAAAATAAAAATTTAGCTGAGACATGCCCTGAGCTATCTAGACTCCTTAATAGTGCAAACTGGGTTGCCGTGATGCCTGGTTTCACCCTGGCTTTTGCAAGAGAAACACAGTGATTGCCCACAGAGCTCCTAAATGGCTGACACACCACAGCATTATGCACACTACAGCAGTTCTTGTAGCTTTGCTAAGTTCCTATCCATCCACTGGATATTGAGCTGAATTGTGTCAAGTGCCTCTTTTACACAACGCAGTTGAGAACTCTCCTCTGATTTTGACTCAAAAAATGACTTCACCTGCATGGCAAGAGAAATGAAAGAAAAAAAAAATTAAAATCAACACTAGCCACAGAAATCCAAACGTAAACCAAACTGGAACCTTATTTATTTTGCCTCAAACTGTTGTTCTTGGTAAGATTCACTACTGCTTATGTGTCTGAAGTATGATTCTGTTTCACCACAGCTTCTATATCTACAAATGTGGAAACCACCTACAGGTTTGCATTTCCTATGCCTATGTTGCAGGAAACCCATTCCTGAGAATCATTTATTATCTATGCAGTAAGCAAACCTCTCAAAGGAGTTCCCAAACGCAAGGACGGCATTTTTTCATAGGAACTGCAGCAACAAATCATTGGGTTTCAATAAACCATTTCACTAATAAACAGACATACACTGTCAGTATTCATCATACAGCAATGACAGAGCACTGAAAGTTCTGGAAACGGAGCCTCATTCAATGACAGAGAACTGGGCAGAGGAGGGGAGAACGTGGCAAGCAACACAGTGCTCTGGAATGACCTCCACACCCACTCATCATTATAATTATCAATTAAAATACTATAGATCAAACTATATCAAATTATGAAAAAACATTAGATTCAACTGTGAAACATTCTTGACACATTAACTTCAAGGCCTTGTTAGGGAAGCCAACATAGATTTCTAATAGCTATTAACCTGCTCTTAACTCATACTCAATCTCCACAATAGCACTTCAGGTTTGCTGACAGCAAAAATAACATAAAGCAATTTTTATGGCACTCCATCACATCCCAGAGATGCAGAAAGCATAGCTTGTTCATGAAATCCAGAACAAAATTCTATCTAGACCAAATCATTACTGTGGGAGACAGTGTGTTCTGGTGAATGGGGAAACAAAACAGTATAAAGAGATAATTTGGGTTCAACTCTATACACACTCTGCCACAAACTCAGTATGTAACCTTCAACATGTTTATGTATATATTTTCTGTGTGTGAAATAAGAAAAGTAATAGATGTATATCCCAAGTACAGAAATAACATATTTTCCTCATCTCTCAATTAAACGTAAACAGTCTTGGCTTTAGAAAATATCCCTTTGATTAAGCCACCAACCTCAAGCAGATGCACCTTTGTTGCAAACTGAGAAGTTGACCAACTGATGATATTCTGGATAGTATATGAGCCTAGGTGAAACCTGAAATACAATCAAAAGTTATTTTTAACTAGGAGGCACTTGAAGATGCAGGTTTGGTATATGTACACATACTTATTTCTACTTTTTTGTTTTAATAGCTGGAAATCATTGATTTTTAAAAAGATATATGGTCTTAGAAGTTCAAGCCTCTGGATCCCTAATCCCTCTAAAAAAATTAACTTCAGAGCAAAAGACATGAAAAATTTTCAAACTTCCATCACAGCTCAAATAGTAATGAATTAAGGACACCACACATTGAATATGAAGACCTGTATTTGTGGTATGTGTTCCAGAACTCTATAATAATTGAATTTACAACCAGTTTTCACTTCAAGCAAAGTAATTTTATAATACTGGTTCTTAAGAGCTTGCTAGAACAGAAGTTTTCATCCAGGGAAAGCTTTTTTAACAATGTGAAACTGTTCCAAATCAAAACTAGGATGTAGAAATACAGTTTTCCACATGCTGTTAGCTTTTTGAAGACTTCCAGGACAGGTCTTCTGCTGGGTACCCTTCAGGGCCAGTTAAGAAATGTAATCCTAAAGCAAGTGGGATTTTTTTGCCTATTTGGTTTTAGGATTGCTGTAAAAAGGCAGGAAAAAAAATGCTGAATGGATTTCCTGGACCTTTTGAAAGCATTTGATCCACATAAATATCTTGCATTTGCAGCAATCAACTTAGAGACAGTATCCTTTTTAACAGAAATCAGATCAAGATGTTTTAGAATTACTATGAAGCTCTAGGAGGCTATGAAGTCCCATCAACTATTGGTAAGACTCAAAGTTTATGTTCCAAGTTATATTTGTACAATCAGATTTTAAAACAGGCTTTAAAATTTTAATAAAAATCTTCATCTATCAATCCAACTATTTATTGTCTTGTGCTTGAAAGAAACAAACAGGTGCTTTTGCTACTATGGGTGTGAAGTTTCAGCTATGTCAAAAGACTTACTTTCGTGTAAGCTTTTCCCAGTTCTCTTTGACAAAGTCCCAGGAGAGCAAATATCCATGCAAACTCTGGCTAACAGTTGCTATGATATGTGAAAGCTCCTGTGCCCTTATGACTTCTCCTTCCAGGCTGTTCTGCATTAACCTAAAAGACAATGCATTATGAAAATGGACAGGAAAAAACCTGTATTCATATCTGAACATATATATATATTAATATATTGGTATCATATGAATATGAAGCTCCTGATACTCCTGAATTAGATGGAAAAGGTTATATAATAGATCACACCACAAGGGGGAAGGGGAAAGGGAAGGAGGGGAAAGGGGTGGAAGAGAAAAAAAAAAAAAAAAAACCCAACCCCCCAAAAACCACAACTAGTTATTATCTTTATTACAAAGATACACCAATGTTTTAAGACACCATAGAACAATCTGCAATTGATAGTGTTACCATAAAATCTGCAATTTTGTGGTGCCAGTAGTGCAAAGCCTCTAAATTCAACTGGTTTCTATTTATGCATAGTCAGAATTTGGTCTTTTGAGCTACTCTGTTACGTATATGATTTTTAAGTGAAAAACATCAGTTTCTTTGTGTTTATGGAAGCCTGTACGAAACAGGTGGACAGATTTTTTTTTAGCCATCAGTATTTTTTTCAGCAATACAAAAAAAGGCAATGCATTTTTTTCAAAGACGACATAAACGCTTTTGATTTACATAGCATAGGACATGTTGGCTCCTTCATACCAGATCAGCTTTCTGATATCTTCTGTGCTGGCCAAGGCTTCAATCATTTTGCTTTTCTCTGCTTCAGAAACTGAAGAGAAGTACATCTTTAGGAGGAATTCCCAGCCATCACTAGATTTGGCTCCAGCTGTAAATATGGCTTTCATAACATCACTAGGCAGACTACAGGGGGGGAAAAAAACACCAAAAGCAAAACAACAAACAAAAAGGGGACATAAAAATGTTCATCTGAGAAAAGAAGGAAGACACAAACTGAAATAATAGCTTGGAAGAAATGTCTATCTTTAGAGCATTTAATTCTGAAGAAACTGTAAATTTGCTGGACTGAATTCATGCCAGTATAATATTTTAAGTCACTGGGAAAAGGTACATCATATTAGTCACATGAAAGTGTTGTAGTTACTAGAATCAGGTATCCCTGGAAACAGGGGTTTCACCCTACCACCTGGCTAAGAACAATAGTAGACTCATTAACCTGTTCAGTACATATTGTGTATAGTGATCTACAGTTTGTTAACTGAATCTATGCTGCACCCTAATCAAAATGTGTGTCCTGAACTAGCCTTAGGTGATTTTAATATTCATAAAGGGGTGTAATTTTATTGAGTATGACAATGAAGAAAACCTCACCAGATGTTTAAAACATGAACATAAGTAATTGTGGGTGGTACGAAAACTGGAGCAAGCAACCAGTTATTTTATTGTGATTTCTTCCTGGTTAATATTTTCTATATTAATAAAGACCCTTCGTGTTTCTGAAAGGTGTGCTGGGTGTGTTAGATGGCTAGCATCCACTTCTGCAGAATTTAAATAAATACAGTATCTTGACTCAGTGTGTTGACTGGGTCTTGTACACCAAGTAGAATAACTCAGATTTGGAACAACAAAAGCACAGTGAATTGTAAGTTACTCAGTAACATTAATTTTCTGTGGCTCATGAATCCAGAGCAGAATGAATTCTGCAAGATATAAAGGTATGCTTTGATGTTGCTTTAAGTAATCCTTGAGCATGCAGTTTAGGAAATGCAGATGGAAGCCATTAGTGGCTGGTTTTGCAGTCACACTTAAGGACAGTTCTCCCTGTCATCCTAAAACAGCAATTACTTCTACATGAGGAACAGTAAAAGACTGAATGAAGTGCTTTACCAACATTCAGTTGTGGTGTGGGTAGGTTTTTTTGGTTGGTTGGGGTTTTTTCCCCCAAAACAATGGTGGCAACTTAACAGGAAAAGAAGTAGATAAAAGAAGTGGTAGTCCTCTTTTTGTGGTACCTCATTGTTCCATTAGACTTCATCCACTTCTCAAACATCTCAGTGGCAGTTGCTCTACAGTTTCTTATATCATGGGTGCAGGCAAAAGTTAGCAGCGTTGACCGGAGCTCTCGTTCAGACAGGGTCCCATCATCTGTCCAACGCTGTTTATCAATTTTATCTCCAAGCAGAAGCTCTATTCTGTGCTAAAGGAAGAAAAACCATTAGCAATAGCTAATTCTTTCCAAGAGTATTTTCTATATATAAAATTAGCATAAAACCTGTATAAAAAAGTGCCTTTAAAACCTTTGAATAAATACTAAATACAGAAAATAATTCTAATAGTGTTTTATTTGTTTGTTCTAAGTTTCCTTTCCACTCACTAATTACCCTTACATACTATAAAGAAAAACTTCTGCTATTTTATCTAGTGATTTAATAGTTTTCCTTCAAGACTAAATCCCAAACTGTTCTACAGTGTTAAGCAGGAAGGATAATTTTCAACCTGTGGAGAGGAGGCTTCAAAATAAGAAGGTAAACAGAGAAATGAAAGACATTTCCTCAGCAAGAACTGAGGCTATGATGCTGATGTCATTGCTAAGCCTGTAGCACCCTATCATGTTAATCTATTGCACAGCTGGAATGTGGCAATGACAACCATTCATGTGTTCCTATTTCTACAGAAAATAGTTTTGTCATTTTCTCCACTACTTCTATACAAAGCAATTAGCTCTATGATCTCCAGCCACTTCAAATATTTTGTTGTCAAAATAAAAGGGTGAACATTCACAAAAACTCTAGGTTTCACAGCCAGGTGGGCTTGTATGGTTGAATGGGGGAGAGGTGGGGATGGCATCAGGGGCAAGAGCTTGTCTGAGGGTCATCAGACCTTGATAGCACCAAACTGCTCTCCAACAAAGACAACAGGAGTCTCGAGAGAAGAGAATGGTAAACTTCTGCTTTCATATGTAAAGATATATGGGACAACATATTTGGAAGTAACTTTTCTGTACTAGAAAACCATCCTGGACTCTGTTTAATTACATATCTATACTACATTGACCTTTATAGCCACTATAGCAAATCCCCAGACATCACTGTGTTCCCACTGTATTACACTCCCTACAAAGGGGTGGGGTGTGGGTAGGGAGAGGGGAGAAGGTGCAGAGAAGAGGAATTCAATAAAAAAATTTAGCATTTCAGTAAGAAATCATTACTTAACAAAAGCAGGCTAGACTGACAACTATCTAGAATACCCATTCAACCTACTGAGATTAGTGAATATGTTCAACAGTCAACACTTAAAAGTGTAAGATGACTATAAAGAACATTATAACTCATTATTTCAAATAAACTAAGACATACCATGACTCGGGCTGCCAGTTGTTGCTCACCCTTTTTCTCTAAAAGGCTGTATATAAGACTCAGCTGAAACAAAGCTTGAGTGAGTGGTGCAGTGCTGCTCTCTTTGTTAAGGTAATCAATCAGCTCAAAGGCCTTTTCCAGAGACTCTTTCCCTAGACTACAGGTCAATGAATACAAACATTAAAACGGTTTCCAAAACAAAAGCAACTCACTAAAACACAATCAGCAGTATTGCTTTGCATTACATTAACAGAGGGGTAAGTAAATAGAGGGAGTAACATTAGTAACACTTTAGAGTTAGGGATTTATATATTGTAACATTGGTAAGATAGCAACAAAACCACTAACATGCCTTTAGTTAACAAAAATGAAAATCGGGAAGAAAGCATGGCAATGATGTCTGAAAATATTTATCATAAATGAGGGTACTTAGATACTGGAAGCAACTGTCAAATAGGCCATCCAGAACATTCAGCCTACCTGCTCTGACAGTAGTGGTGAAAGACAGGAGAAGGAGCCAGTAAAAAATTGAGAGGCAAACAGCTTAGGTCTTTAATGTGGGGCACTCATTTACAGAGTAGAGGAAAACAGTTCCCTACCAAGATTATCAGACCCTAAAGAAAAAAGTGTATTCCAGAAACTGAAGCTATCAAGTGGCTCTTTGTGATGCAAATAAATGGATGTGCTATAAAGAACAGGGACATAACTTCTAACACAAATATGGAAGCATCACTGAAACAACTTAAAAAATATTAGTGAAGGGTAAACAGTTTCAACAGACTAATAAAGACTGAATTAAAATTTCTCTGAAGCTGTTGTCTCCAGGATCCAAGTCTGAGCTCTGACTTGCAAAAAACTTTATATACATATTGAATATGTTTTCCAATATAAAAGACTTACCTGGCAAGGTTGAAGATATTGTTGATCAAATTGGCTCTGTCTTTAGGACTCAAAGCAGTGTGGTTTTTTTTCAACAGATCAATCAACGTTTTCCAGTCTTCAGCATAGTGCACTATGTAATAGCCATTCATATCCACATTGAATTTTATCCATTCCACCTCTTCTGGAAGTTCAATGACACCTAATGGACAGACAATCAGTAGCAGAAACAAACATTTAGCAACTGCTTGTTTAAATCCAAATCTACAAGTAGACTTCACCAATAAATCCTTTTCCAAATGTTATCTTGAGCACAAATAACGAACCTTTAACTGAGACATAGAAATACGTATGTGTAGGTGGTTATACGTACTAAGCATAAGTAGCCAAACGTTCTATCCTTGAAGATGTTTTCAGAAACATCAGGAGTGATTAGCTGAGGAACTCCTAATCAGGGACTATGTCCCTGAAGATTGGAATGTCCTGGACAAAATATGTAAACTATATGTACTCAGATTATCTTGTCTGTAATTTAGAATGTACGGTCAGCTTTTCGCACAAAAATGATGTCCTAAACTGAACTACCTTCATTATAATACTAAAATCACACCACTTAGGTAGGAGACCCTGGCCCAAGAAGAGGCCTTTGACCATGCGTGATGTGTCTTTGCTTATGTAAGGAACATGCTAATTAAGGGACTGCACTATGGGCAGAGAATTGGGATAAGAATACGCATGAAGTTTGGGACTTTCTAGAAATCATCATGCTAGTCTCATCATCATCCAGACTTGCGCAACTTTATTAATAAAACAAACATCCTGTCTCTGTGTGTAAGACTGATCACTGCGCGCTGGAAATGAACTCACGCTTTTGCGCTAATACACCCACTAATTCCTGCTACTGTGAAGAAGGAGTACGTACAAAGATTCCATGAGAAAGCTCCAAAATTGCAGATTGCACTTCCTCCTTCTTTCCCTGTGCACTGAAGGAACAGTGTCACAATCTGCCCTGAGCTATGTCTATGCAGTTAATTACTTAGTGCGGTAATTCTTCTCCTTCTGTCCAGTCCTCCTTTCAAACAATCCCAACTCATCTCTGCTCAATCTCATATAGAGAACAGTTGCACACATCATATAAAGAATGGGATGAAGCCCTGGAGGGAAGAGTGGTCCAGTAAAGCTGGCAAGTATTCAAGGACCTTCTCCAAGCTCAGGAGCTGTGCATCCCAGTGAAGAGGAAGTCAGGTAAAAGTGCCCGGAAGCCTGCATGGATGAACAAGCAGCTCCTGGACAAAGTAGAACAAAAAAAGGAAGCCTACAGTGGGTGGAAGCAGGGACAGGTAGGCTGGGAGGATTACAGGGATGTTTTCCAACAAGTCAGGGATCAGGTTGGACCTAAAGGCTTGACAGAATTAAACCTGGCCAGGGACATCAAGGGCAACAAGAAGGCCTTCTGTAGGTACTTGGGGATAAAAGGGAAGATTACTTTATAAGGCCAAGTGCAAGGTCCTGCACCTGGGTTGGGAATATCCCAAACACAAGTACAGCTAGCTAGAGAATGGATAGAGAACAGCCCTGAGGAGAAGGACGGTGGATGAAATGCCGGACATGAGCCGGCAGTGTGAGCTGGCAACCCAGAAAGTCAACCGTATCCTGGGCTGTATCCAGAGAAGCATGGCCAGCAGGTTAAGGGAGGGGATTCTCCCCCTCTACTCTGCTCTCGTGAGACCCCACCTGGAATGCTGCATCCAGCTCTGGGGCCCTCAGCATAAGGAGGATATTGACTGGTTGGACCAAATCCAGAGGAGGCCACAAAGATGATCGGAGGGCTGGAGCACCTCTCCTGTGGGGACAGGCTGAGAGAGTTGGGCTTGTTCAGCCTGGAGAAGAGAAGACTCCGGGAACACCTTACAGCAGCCTTTCAGTACCTGAAGGGGGTCTGCAAGGAAGCTGGGGGGTGTACTTTTTACAAGGACAGGTAGTGATAAGACAAGGGGTAATGGGTTTAAATTGAAAGTGGGGAGATTTAGATTAGATATCAGGAAAAAATTCTTCATGGAGAGGGTGGTGAGGCACTGGAACAGGTTGCCCAGAGAAGCTGTGGATGCCCCATCCCTGGCTGTCTTCAAGGCCAGGCTGGATGAGGCTTTAAGCAACCTGGTCAAGTGGAGGGTGTCCCTGCCCATGGCAGGGGGGTTAGAACTAGATGATCTTTAAGGTGCCTTCCAACTTAAACCATTCTGTGATTCTGTCATGATTCTATGAAATACAGAAATGGAAATGGCATTAACTAGAATAAAGACCGTGCTCTAATTTCAAAGTCAACTAGATATAAGAAGAAAGGGAACTCTTTGGGAAAGAGTTCTTCATTTCAGTTGACCTTCTAAGTACTGCCAAAAACATCAATTTGCATAGCACCTACAATGAATGCCTTTGAAATCTACTAAATATTCTACCCCAAACTCTTCTCTTCATTTCTCTTCTCATATCCAAGTTTCTACAGTTGTTGAAAGAATAAGGTTAACAGTCACAAAAACCCTAAGTTACACAGTCAGGTGGGCTTGTATAGTTGAATGGCGGAGAAGTGGGGATGGCACCAGGGGCAAAAGCTTGTTTGAGGGTGAGTAGCACCAAACTGCTCTCCAACAAAGACAACAGGAGTCTCAAGAGAATGGTAAATTTCTGCTTTTCTCTGTAAAGATTCGAGTAACAATGACTGACTCAGCATTCATTGTGGTGATTTTGTCTTTGTTATTGTTTGGTACATAAGACCCAGCTTATTTCTCAAAAAGTGTGCTGGATTTGTGGAGTTACCACCCAGCACCCATCTCTGCGCAGACATGCAATAATCCAGTATCTCGACTCTGCGTGTATGGATCAGCTTATTGCACACCAGGTGAAGAACCCAGATTTGGGACAACACAGTGAGTGAGGAATTAGTATAATGAACATACCAACAGGTATGACCACCAAAGGGCCATTTAAGGTGAAACAAAAATGATAAAGTTAGGTTACTTAGCTATTAGTTCTACTAAGATCAAGAATACATTCAACTAAACAGCTTTGGTTTTCCATTCTGATAATAATTTTTTTTTTTTAGAAAACTCTTCTCTCGAATGAAAAAGGCCAGGAAAAACTTGAAGACTTTGTAAAACCAATGTCAGACTGACATAAACCCTAATTATTTACTTTAATGAAAGTACTTCTAAAGTAGTTTTAGAAGGGTGGCAGTTCACAAAAATCAGTAAACAGTAAAATGTCAAGAACAGCTCTTAGAAATTGATTTTAAATTTGTATAGTTGTATTTGAAAAGGTGGAGGTGTGAGAAAGTTTATGAACTAAAAGTAATTGCCAGTCAATATAATTGCCACTGTATAGTAGCATTAATGGGAAGAAGAAAATAAATCAACAGATGTAAGATGTTATACAGTAGCTTCGATAAAATGTAAAACCCTGTTCATGTCAGTGGAGTGAGATAACTGAAGTGATTTTAGCACGATACTACATAGAAGTGTATAGTAACTATTTACTTGAGAACGAAAAAATAAGGCTGAATTAAAAAACCCCATAGACTACCAATTTAGGATTTAAAGTAGCCACTGCAGCAAAAGCAGAGTTTCTGTAAAAAGATCTAAAGGTTTCAAGTTCTACAACAGCATTCTCAAAAACTTAATCAGTTCCAGATGCAGTATTTTCTTATACTATTAAACAAAATAAATAATATTTAATAGGAAAATTATTTCCTCATATTTCAGTGCACTTGGCAGAGCAACTCTCCCATTACTCACTCTCTAAGAACATGCAGTTTGAGAGATTTTGTGTATGCACTGTAATGAAAAAGAATACAGGCTTTTACACATTCCAAACCTGTATTTCTGCCCCAGTTGCTGCCATTTTATGTATAATGCTACAGGGAATCAATTCTCTAATGATGACATCCCTAGTAGCGCTTGGCTCCAGATCTAACCACATACGCCTTCATCTTCACATCTTATGTAAGCGTGTGATCTGAAAGATCAGTAATTTGTAACACTTAAGTAACTTGCGACCCAAGTTTTGAGTTACATACCTGATTTTTGGTCCAGTAGATATGCATTAGTACAATAGGTGAAGTTGCAGCTGCTAGTTATATAGGTGAGAGGAATATGCCAAAGGTAACTGCAAAGGAAAGAAAATGTTTACTGACATATTATACAACCATTATTTGTCTTAAAAGTTCGTGAGTTTTTGGGCTTTTTTTAAAGCATTTTAATGAATTAACAGCATTAGAACCACTGTATGCGATGTAAAATAATGAAGCATTAAACTCACTCATATAAACAAATATGATAAAAGAAACCACGGAAAGCATGTACAACAGACTTTCTCATTTCCACCAGATTCAGAAGCAGAAAAATTTTACAGAATGTTTTGGGTTGGAAGGGAAGGTTAAAGTCCAATTCCTCTGCAATGAGCTGGGACATCTTCCACTAGGTTAGGTTACTCAGAGCCCTGTCCAGCCTGACCTTGAATGTTTCTAGGGATAAGGCGTCCACAACCTCTCTCAGCACCATTGTTCCAGTGTTTCATCATCCACACCATAAAAAATGTCTTCTTATATCTAGCCTGAATCTACCCTTCTTCAGTTTAAAACCATTATCCTTTGTCCTGTCATTACAGGCCCTACTAAAACATCTGTCCCAACCTTCAGGTATTGAAAGGCCACAGTAAGATGTCCTTGGAGCCTTCTCTTCTCCAGGTTAAACAACGCAAATTCTCTCAGCCTGTCCTCACAGGAGAGGTGTTCCATCCCTCTTAACCTTTTCTTGGCCCTTTGTCTGGAGCCGCTCCAATAGGTTCATGTCTTTCTTGTACAGAGAACTCCAGAGCTGGATACAGTACCCAGGTGGGGTCACACCAGAGTAGAGCAGAGGGGCAGAATCCCCTCTCTCAATCTGCTGGCCATGCTTCTTTTTATGCAGCCCAAGATATGATTGGATTTCTAGGCTTTGAGTGCACATTTCCAGCTGATGTCCAGATTTTCTTCCATTAATACCCCCAAGTCCTTTCACTGCAGGGCTGCCCTCAATACCTTCATGTCCCACATTGTACTGATACTGGGGGTTGCCCTGACCCATGTGCAGCACCTTGCACTTGGCCTTGTTGAACTTCAGAAGGTTGACATGGAACCACTCCTCAAACATGTCAAGGTCCCTCTGCATGGCATCCCTTCCCTCAGGCTTAAAAACATCACTCAGCCTGTTTTCATCCACAAATTTGCTAAGGGTGTACTCAATCCCACTGTATACGTCACTGATGAATGCATTAAACAGTGTTGGTCCCAGTACAGACCCCTGAGAGACACCACAATTCACAGAATTCACAGAATGGTAGGGGTTGGAAGGGATGTCTAGAGATCATCTATCTAGTCCAACCCCCCTGCCAGAGCAGGATCACCTAGAGCAGATCACACAGGAACAAGTCCAGGTGGCTTTGGAAAGTCTCCAGGGAAGGAGACTCCACCACCTCTCTGGGCAGCCTGTCCCAGTGCTCTGTCACCCTCACAGTGAAGAAGTGTTTCCTTACCTTCAGGTTGAACCTTCTGTTCTCCAGTTTATGGCCATTGCCCCTAGTCCTGTCACTGGACACCACTGAGAAGAGCCTGGCCCCATCCTCCTGACACCCACCCTTTAGATATTGATAAGCATTGATAAGATCCCCCCTCAGCCTCCTCTTCTCCAGGCTGAACAGACCCAGCTCTCTCAGCCTTTTCTCATGTGGAAGGTGCTCCAGGCCCTTCATCATCTTAGTGGCCCTGTGCTGGACCCTCTCCAGTAGTTCCCTGTCCTTCTTGAACTGAGGAGCCCAGAAGTGGAGACAGTACTCCAGGTGAGGCCTCACCAGTACAGAGTAGAGGGGGAGGATAACTTCCCTCAACCTGCTGGCCATGCTCTTCTTAATGCATCCCAGGATGCCATTGGCCTTCTTGGCTGTGAGGGCACACTGTTGGCTTATGGTCACCCTGTTGTCCACTAGGACTCCAAGGTCCTTTTCCCCAGAGCTGCCCTCCAAGAGAACAGCCCTCACCCTGTACTGATACATGGGGCTACTCTTCCCTAGATGCAGCACTTTACACTTGCCCTTATTAAACTGCATTCAATTTCTCCAAACCCAGCTCTCCAGCCTGTCCAGGTCACGCTGGATGGTGGCACAGCCTTCTGGCATGGCAGCCACTCCTCCCAGTTTGGTATCATCAGCAACCTTGCTGAGAGTACATTCTATCCCTTCGTCCAGGTCACTGATGAATATATTGAATAGGGCTGGAGCCAGCACTGACCCCTGGGGGATGCCATTTATACTTCTTCCTCAGTTCCAGCATGCCAAATAGCTTGTCCAAAGTCTTTTGGACAGGAAATCTTTGGCTGTATCAGAAATTCAGACAGTATTATTTTCACTTCAGTCCAATGTTTTATCTTCCTGAAATTTTCAAATTTTGGGTGGGTTTTGTTTTTTTTTTTTTGGTTTGGGTTTTTAACAATTTATGTTGATTCTAGTACAAGACTCAAAATCTAAATCATCGTAATAGAAACCATCATTGATTTTATACCACAAAGACCGTCTCAAGTGAACTGCAAGCTAGAAGAATAAATGCTAAGGTGGGTCATAATGATAAGGACTTGACTATTTAGAGAAAACACAGCTTTGAGATGAAACAAATTGCACATAGGCATTCCAATTTTGACAAGAACCCCTTCTGTGTATGACTCACACAGAGTGTTCTTCTTGAAAAACTTTTCATGCACTCCCCAAATTGACATTGACTAGAAACAGAAGAATGACTAAGCCTTAGCATCCTTCCCTTCTTCCCTTACCTTTCAACCACACATCAGTTTCCTTCCTCCACATAACAAAAATAAAGCAAAACCCTGTAACTTCCAACATTTCAAGAAACAAATTCCTTTCACAGGCCTGATTCTGCAAAATGATGCAAAGGACTCAGTTCCTGTTAGGACTTCAAATACCTGAATAAAACCACCAAAATCTCAAAAGGATTAAAACTTCTATATTTTGGGTTGTTAGAAATTACAGTGAAGTTCATAATACATGACATATTTGCAGAAAATTAATTTTTACGATTAGGAACTGCCACATCTTTGCTTTTTCAGCACCTGCATACGCACTTCCTTCTAGTATTTCGTACAATGGATAATCCCTCTCTCAGATATTCAGCCATTTACTGCCATGCATTAGTACCATCTTACAATTTTTAAGCCAACAAAGCTTTGTTTCTAGCTTCTCGACTGTCCTCTAACGAAGCCCAAGATGTACACTGAATTTTGGCAGGAAGGAGTAGAAGCTTTAAAGACATATGCATCTGCCTTTCTTCAGCTTTCATTAACCACACAAAACTTTCTGAAATTAGAAGATGAGTTTACCTGTGACATCTGCCTTTTGGTATTAAAAAAAAAAGAAAAATTTATTCTATTATTTACCACAACTCATTATCTCAAGCTTATGAGCTTTAGGAAAGGATGCAAATTAGAATCTCAGCATAGCAAGGATACCACATGTTTTTACCAGTTGTTTGGGTGGAAATAGTTTTGGATCTTCAGGCAGACACCAGATGTGTGAATTTCTGTGCTAAATTCTCTGTTACCGCCTGCGTTCAAAGAAAATACTAGAACCCCTGAATACAAGTGAGAAAGATGTAGAAGATCCCAGAAAGGTAATTGCAGGTAGATTTTTATGGCTAAAAACGTATTAAGAAGGTAATAACCTTGCATCTGACGTCCAATTTTCTGGTTCCACACAATACAAAAATTTCTCCTGTTGCACAGAAATAATCTTTCCCTTTCGGACAACAGTGACTAAAGGAAATCCTTTATGGAGAATCCAAGTTTTCATCAACTTTTTTACGTCTAGGGTTCCATTGGTAATCTGTAAAAAACAATCATAACATAATAAGAAAATAGCAAATAGAGAACATTTTAAAACCTTACTCCTTAATTTACCAAATAAGAAGTGGCATGATTCTGCACCTGTAAACAATCACTTTGACACCAGCTTGTAAATTACGTCAGCAACAATTTAGGCGAGCAAGTGTTTCTTATTCTCTTAAGGTGAAGGAATCCTAGCCAAGCAGTGGAAAGACAAATTGGAAACATCAGGGAGGTTGAACTGGTATGTCATGGAAGTGGAGAAGAGAATGTCAGAGAAAAGAAAGTTAAGGTAAGCTCCCAGGCTCCCTCCTACCCTCTGTCGTTCCTTATCGGCATTCTGATATTCTGTGGGTGTTTCAGGTAAGAGATCTTCTTTTAATTCCAAAATGAATATTAGAAATTGAAATAAAGTGATGGTGTTTGTACAACAAAACCAGCATATCCTTTATCTCTTCATTTTTTTCTTTTTCCTTCCCTCCCACTTAATAGCCTGTGCATAGCTTAACCTCCAACCTTTTCTAATCTTTCAGGAACTGTTTGTACTACAATATCCTCACTGAGGGACAAGTACTTTATAATGCCTACATATCACTGCCTCTTTATTAGTGGAGATGATCATCCAACCTGAAAAAGACAATCATCTCCCCTAACTTCTGAAAATACGGTTTAGGTTGAGTTATCAGGAATATTAAGAAATTAATATATCATTATTCAACTTACACTCAACTTTCACTTAATCTGTATTGTGGCCTTCTCTAGTTTACCTCATGAGCACCTTACAGCCCACTTTTCTCTGTTCAAGCCAACAATAACATGTACAGTTTACCCTCATGGTAAATTGACACATTATTTACGTAGAGAATGACCATAAACTTTAAATAAGGGCTTCAATTGCAGGGAAGCAATTGTCTATCAGAAGTTCAAAATTTACAGAATTTGAAGTCTACATGGTTTTTTACTCCCAAAACCCATTCTTGGCTAAACCCTCTTCTTCCATTTTATTATGACAAGCTATCATTGTTACTACAATGTTACAATATGTAATTCTTCCTTAAATTGCCCAAGATGGGCCAAAACCATGTTCTTTCTTTTGTCACTAGCTTTTCCTTTCCTTCCTGTTACACTTTGAAATCACAAACAAATCTGTAAAACCAGTGCCAGCCAGCCAAATGAAAAAAAAAAAAAAAAAAATCCACAACAAAAACCAAAACCCTAAACTCAAGATGAAAGGACTATTAAGAAATCAGGAAACTAATGAAGTCTAATACTGGTGCCTTGTCAGCATGCCTGTTCTGCATCTCAGTCTTTCTGTGCTAACATTATGAGCCACCTAAAGACCGGCAGAAAGATTTGTGTCTAATCTGTACAGAGACATGAGTAAATTCAAAATCTGCTCTACTGAAATCGTTCTATTCCAAAGTAGAACCCTCCACAATCACCTGAAATTAAACCACTTTATTAGAAATTATAGGTTCACAGTTTCATCATAGAAAAATTGTATTGACATTAATTGATTTTATTGACATATCTGCTTTGGAAAGCAGCTCCTAACTGCAGTTAAAGCCACACATGAAGAGGACTTCTTCCTTCTAGGCAAGGTATACCAAAAGGTTTGCTTGCTGTGTAACAGATACTTCTTTTAATTTACATGCAGTTTTCTGATCATGACTCAAACTTTGATTGTCAATTTCCACAGACAAGGTTAAAAACTTACAAAATAATTGTGCGTTTCACTGTGCACTTTCACAGCAAAGTAGTGACTATGTACAACTCAACACACAAATTTACAGCCACCTGTCATAGTTGACAATAACTAAACAGCAGGTCCAGTTCAGCAGAAGTTGAAGTATCATGAGGTAGACACCAAGAACCAAAGCTAAATATTAAGTTAAGATCCTGCCTAGAACTCAGCTTCTGTAAGGGAACCTAACATGTATTTCAGACTTTAATACATACTATGCAGTACACATACTCACATGAAAATCTGTTCCCCTCCCTGATACCACCACCTTGTCACACCCTGGGGATACTCAGCAGCTCTTTCTTGTTGGGACCACGCCCTCTCTTCCACTCTCCCTCTCGTACACACCTTCCCTTGCACCTTCTCCCCCTTGAACTCCTCCACCTCACCCCTTTCTTTCACTTTCCATCTTGTTCACTCTCCCCCTCTCCCTCATTAATTGCATGCATCCTGTCACCCTTGCCCTCCCCAGCTCCCACAGGCCTGCAGACTTTTGCATTTGCTCTTTTCTCCCTGTGCTGGTTTCAGGCAGGAACAAGCTCCTTCCCTTCACAGTGCTGTTGGCTGGCCCAAAACGACCGAGGGAGTTGTTCCATTCCATAGTATGTCAGGCTCAGTGCACATGTGTAGTTCTGAGTCAGGAAGTAGCTCGGGGGGGGGGGGGGGGGGGGGGGGGGGGCGGGGCCGTTAAGGCTCTGGGCTAGCTGATAGCTAGGTCATTAGCTTCTTTGTTAGCAGTGAAGCAGGTTCCTTTGTTAGTGGGCTGGTGGGTCTGCTGGGTTTTTGTCCCAGTCTTGTTGCTCTGGGCCTCTCAGGCTGGGATTCTCACTTCTCTGGGAACTGGCTGTGTGTCCATCGGTGGGTGATGACAGTTGTATCATATGTTCTATTTTCTATTATTTGAATTACTTAGTAGTAGTAGCATTGTTAGTATTAGTATCACTGTAATTTTCATTTATATTATTAAATAGCTCTTACCTCAACTTCACAAGCTTTCCTTGTCTTTTCCTCCTCCTGCACTGGGGGCAGGTGGGTGGGAGGGGTGAGGGGTGAGGTAAGCGAGCAGCTGTGTGGTACTTAATTGCCAGATAAGGTTAAACCACAACAACCCCCCACCCAAGGATATAATGAGACATATCGTTATGCCTACCACACCATCTAAGAGCTGCTGAACTAACAATCCGTTTTCCTACAATTCCAGCACTGCTTGTTGAAACACAAGCTATCACATTACTAGAGAGAATCCCAAGAACTCTACAGAGTTTGGATTCAGCTATTCCTTGAAAGTTAAGTTTTGTCCTGCATTTAAGATGACTATTAGAATTCTGATCTTAACATACTAACAATGCAACTCTAGAGAGCCTACGTACATACTGATACGTCCACACATGTGGATATGCATGTGATATAAAAATGCCTGGATTACAGGCCTCGAACAGACCTGAATCATAGGCCTCGAACCAAAGTTGACTTCTGAGTGAATCTCCCGACCAGCATCATATCAGTAGGGGAAGTGACTATGGGAGTACCTGCTGATCATTGGTGGAATGTGTGTGCTTGTTAGCAGAGAACGAAGCTTAGATAAAATATAATCATTCAACGGATGAAACATCTATGTAGAGACAGACTACCAAGGCCCTACAGCCAGATATCCAGCCTTGTCTGAGCCAAACAGATAGAGATGCCCCTTTTGGATTCCGCCCTGGGCCCTGGCCATGCCTTGGGTGGAATCCAGTGGAGGGGCAGGGGGAATGTCAGATGTCTCCGCACGTGGAGTCTCAAATCAAAGACTGTTTATTCAACTGTATAAAAGCTGGACCCTCTCGCAGCGACTTTGGAGATCCTCACCTACAAGTGGATGCACTGCGTAGGATTTCCCAATTGCCGGGACAGGGTCTCCAAATCCTCGCTGCGACCGGGGCTCCCCAGCTGATGTGCAGATGTGGATGATGGTAAAGTATTAGGGCAATTGGTGATGTATCTTTCTTAATCACTGTTAGTAACTTTATGTAGTAATGACAGATGCGTTACCTTGCTTATGCTGTCTGCTGGTTTAGACTATAGTAAATAAGTTTCTCTTTTTAACTTCAACTCAGTGTCTGTGTTCTTTCTGCCAATCCCATCAATTAGCAAAACAGCATGGCAGTGCATACCCATTTCCAGCACTTTTTTGGGATGATACTCAATGATATCCTAGAAGCTATAGAAATCTTCATATGACAGAACTTTGGGCTATGCTGAGCAAGAACTTCAGAGTATTTACCTGCAGTCTATTATCTTATTTCTTTCATAAACAAGGAAATAAATCAAAATCTGTAACACAGAAGTGAAAAAACAAGAACACCATATCAAAGAGGGATACCTCATTCATGCTGTCCCACAAGTCATCACTCTGGGCAGATCCATAGTTGTGATTATGTAAGTATACCTCAATGCCAGCTTGGAAAACATCCTTAGTGAGATAGTGCTTCAGCATCAAAAGAAGTGAAGCCCCCTAAAAAAAAAAAAGGTAAATTGAAGCATATACATATTATAGTTCCTTCACAGTGCAAGAATAACTCAGAAGCTGGCAGATTTTATTCTGAATGCTATCATTTGGAATGACCTTAGCACTCAGTTGCCTTGGGAAAATACGTTTTTAATATTTCATAAGCTCCAAACGCATTTACAAAACAGGCTAATAGAACTTAACATTTTTCTAATTAACATAATCTCAAAAATGTTGCCTTCTTACTATAAGTCTCTGCTGGCTGCCATATTTTAATAGCTGCATTTATGAGACAGTGTTTTAACAGTCATAAGATTTTCAGTTATACCATAAAACTAAAAACAAAGGAAAGAGATGAGATAGTAGGCTGGAACTGGCTGTAGGAGGACAAAAGCATTTTGACAGTGTTTAAATACAACCATGTTTTGTTTAAAAAAGCAGTAACTGAGTAGTTCTGGTATCAAAGTGGACATGAATGTGTAGACAGAAAGGTGTTGGGTTTTCCTTTTTTAATATAGCTGAAAGCCATTTTCTGTCCATAGAAATGCTTCTGTGTCACAGTCATTAATAAACAAATTGCCTGCATACTGTACAACTGAATGCTTGTGAGCAGCCACAGGTCATGAAAAAGTTTAAAGGTGTATTTTGTATTTTTGGTACTACTGTTGACAGAGGATCAAGGAAAAAATTAAAATATTTTAATGAGATCTAATGATTTTTAATGATTTTTATGGTTCTTACACATTCCAAATTCAAGTTTTGGAATTTAAGGAACATCTTGCCTGAAACTGAGGGGTGCCTGGTTAATCTAATTACTCATGAACCTGCAGGAATATCTCTTACTATACTTTTTAATAATATGTTCATAATTTCCTCTCTTGCATATATCCATACCTAAGCTATAACTCTACTACTTTGTTTTTCCTAATGTTGTATCTTCTCAAACACTCTGTTGTTGCAGGTGGATTGTAGTCCCAACACTGAGCATTAGGTTTACTGACAATCTACAAAACAACCAGGCCAAAAGTAATTTTGTACAATAATTCCTATTACAGACAGTAAAATGTAGAGACCACCTACTAATCTGTGTCAGTTGGTAGTATAGCAAAACAAAGAAAGTTGTACAATTCAGGAAGAGACCATCCTTAGCTGATTAGGGACCACATTGCAAGTGTCCTCTCACTTAAACTTCCAAGAGTGTTAGTTAACCTTCAAGGCCAAGAGTAGTGGAATACAAAGACTTCATGCATGAATGAAGAGCTTTACAATGAAGCTGAAAATCAAACATCTCTGTTCTTGTAGTTCAGAAAGCAGAGACCAAAATAAATGGAGGCACATCACTATTGTAGGACCATTTGGCATCTCAGACTACTTGAGGATGCCAGACAACACATGTTGACCAGTTGAGACTTGCAGAAAGAAATCAGGGGAGACAAACCAACACAGCTGCATTCCACTGAGCAGATGAAGAAGTAGTATTTGACTATTTTCTAGTAAACACTAGCTGTCCCCGTGGTTTCTTATTAGATGACAGTACAAGCATACACAGATAGTGGGGGGAAAAAAATGACAGCTAATCCAAAAGATATAAAAGGTATAAAAGATATTAAAATCATGTGACACAGTATTTTACTTTGTGCTGAAGCATGCAGCAAGCAGAATGTTGTTAAGTAAGGACACAAATACACACACATAATCTTTTCCTAATTAAAAGCTAAGTAGACATTCAGAAACACTACTGAAAGAACTTGCATTGTTTGTTCTAGGTGTAAATTACCCCTAAACAATCATCAGTACATGCCTACTTACTCTTGATTCCACATTAATGTTTTCAATAGCTAATATATCACTTTTAAAATAATTTTTAAAGTTACCTTGATATAAGAAAGTGTATCAAACATTTCTTCAATTTGCTCTGAAGACTGAACAGCAGAAGAGACTGGATGTGAGGAATTCAAGGAATCCTTCATCATAGCCTTGAAAATTAAATTAAGGAAATCTTCATCCTAGAAGAGAAACATTTAAGTGTTTGAGAAGGTAGAACATACAAGGTGAGCAGAACAGTAAAAGCTGTCTCTGCTTTGCTCTTACATTGATTTAACATGCCATTGCTTGCCTTGCTGCCAAAGGGGGCAGCAAAAAATTTGACAGGGTAACATTTGTAAAATCCGTTCTTTCTCTGCCACATTTTAGCAGCAGAATCTCATTCTTCACTCTGCATCATTATCCAGACACTTAAACTCCTGTCTCAGGTAAATGCATCATTGGCACTAGAAAAAAATAAACGTACCTAATAAAATAAAATTAAAATATAAATGTAAGTATGTGCTGATTTTCACATTTGGCTCACCAATGTTTTCAATTCATTTACAGGAAGCAGTGAATACAAAACCATGACTTCTTGAGTATGCTTTAATACTAAAGCAGGAAGTCTAGGGCAATTATTCACTACAGTGATATTTTGTGAATGCAACCACCTATCTAGTGATCCTAGTGCCAAAGCCTCTTCTTCCTTTTCTTCTAGAATGACAGTTTGATTTTAATACATTGTTACCAGAACACGACAACCCCTAACACTGAAAAGAAGTTGATTGTACCAGTATTTGTCCATTTCATTTCACCAACACTTGAACAAACAATTCTCTATAGAGATTCCTTGATACAGTAGAGAGTTACCAAAAAGAGAAAGAAAAAAGGTAAGGCCTGTGGACGATACAATAAAGATACTCTTGAAAGTTAAAATTTTAAAGCTATTCTTCTTAAATGCAGAATTTCTGATTTATTTATTTATTAATTTACCAAAACATATTTTGGCACCACCAGTGGTGAAATGAGATGCTGGCGAAGGCTCCTTGTTAGTGACCCTTTCAGAGCGAAGTATACAAGTGTTAGAAGTGTCCATGTTAAAACACTACATGAGTTTTGTGTCTTCCCCTCACCACATATGCACCCAACAAGCAAAATCGCTGTACAAATGTACTTTCAGTGGCCGTCTAACTCAACAACCAAGCTAGGTCAACTGAAAAGGTTTTTAAACACCCAGCTCCAAGAAAGAATTCTACTGATCCATGTCAGCAACCCAAGTTTCTTAATGCAGTAATAACAAGGGTGAATTAAGAACTCAAAATTCACACTCAGTCAAAATGCTGAGAACACCACCATCCAGCAAGCAGGTAACAGTCAGTACATATCATATTTTCAGTCCCATGACTATGCAAATCACATAAACACTCCTGGAATCTGGTTCCAGAGCTCAATTATCTCTTATCCTAGAAGATACCTTTACCCAGAATACAAAATTAGTCTCTCCGCTGCCCCCTCCATTAAATTCCAGTAACCCCTGTTTCTCTGTCTGCATCCAGTGACACGGATGCTTTACAGCAGTAAAGCTGATATCCCTTCCTTGGAGAGGAAAGATCAAGTTTGAATCCTTCTTGGTTTCCAGAGTCTGAAAAACTAGGTCATTTAGTTCCCAAGTGAGTTTTTAAATGATCACTAGGTTGTTATATCAAAAATATTCTGTCCTTAAGCCATACGTGTAAATGGAAGTGCCTGTTGGAGCAGTGCTTTGTACTTACAAAGTGTAACTCAATGGTATCAGAATCCATTGGGTGGGACCATAAGGTACTTTTGTACCAGGTCCCCTAATATGTGAATCCCAAATTGATTCAGACAAAATCAGGTACTACAATGACAGACAGACAGAAGTTACACCAGACATATTTAGTAACCTAAAGCTCTGGTGCTTCTTAACTTTACTAGGAAAAGTAGAGACAGACAAACTTGGTCAACATGGTGTCTGGACTTTCTGTATAAAGATTTTATGCTATAGTTTGATAGAGACACCTACATCTTTTAACATCTGCTATTTTGCACAGAATGCTGTAACTGAACACAAAACACAAAGACTGCAATGTAGACTTCTACCAAAATTAAAAAAACCCCACAACAACATATTAACAATGTACACTTCCCGAAGCCCACTTCCCAAACCGCTTCCAATATAATGGAAGTGCCAAAGACATAGAGACATAGTATAATCTCAGTGGTACCCAAAGTGAATTTCAATATAAGTTTTTAAGTATCTGTTCTTCATGGTCAGTATTAAAAAACAGATCTTCATGAAGGCAAGTGTAGTTACAGAAAGTACTCACTGAATGTAATTCTGGAAAAATCTCCTCCATGGCAAAGTACTCCATGAAAGTGGCAAATCCCTCATTCAGCCAAAGATCGTTCCACCATTCCATAGTTACTAGATTGCCAAACCACTACAAAAGGTCCAAAACAGTCATTCACGTTCAGAAATAAAATCAAATGAGTACAGTAACACTCCATCCAACCTCAGCTTTATCTTCTCGAAATACCAGTTCCAGTCAAAACCATGGTAATGCTTTTGCATGAACAACTCCCCAGGTACATCATGACAGAGTTGCACTCTGCCTGTTGTACTGAAGAAGATACACCTGCATTCTATCTATCTAAACAGACACAATGCACAAGTCTGTCATGCTGAGGGCTGAGGTGAATTTAAGGGCAAAGTTGCATTTAAAAAAAAAAACAAAAAAAACCAAAAAAACCACAACAAACACACACCCCCCATTTAAACAATGTCTTCCCCAGTCTAGTACCTGATGGGCAAGCTCATGAGCTATCACTGCAGTGATTAACTTTTTATCCCTTGCTGACGAAGTATTACTGTCAAACAAGAGTGTTGTTTCTCGGAATGTGATCAAGCCCCAGTTTTCCATTGCACCAGACTGAAAATCAGGAATTGCCACCAGATCTGGAAAAGATTTGAAAGAAGGTTTGGAAAACAGCTAGTTAAAGCAATTATCTATTTCAAGTCTACTTATTCTACTACATAACCCCTAAAAACTTCATTATTTAAATCTGTGCTGTAGTCCTGTGCTCACATCCCAAGCACAGAAGTCCCATGGATTTATAGTCATGTTTCTCTAGTGGTACTCTTACACAACTTAAAGTACTACACAGACACTGCCTATAGATCTTGTATTTACACAAGTAACGAGCAAATGGGACTGCCCATTCTAAAAGTAGTGTCTTAAAAGACTGCATTTCATTATTTTTCTAGTCAAACTAATGCATGCAGAGAAGTCAGGCTGCAGATTTTACAGTGCTGAACATGGTTCACAGACTGAGAATTCTATCTTCCTGCCAAGGCACATCATGTTAAATTTACTCCAAATTATTTCTCTGATGCTATGTACAAGTACAATCAATCTGATGACAGAAGTTCACAAAAATTTTCCAGCTTGGGAATCACTCAGTCAAATATTTAATGATTTTTTTAAGAATTATTTTGTGGAAACTTTATTTCACATATGTTTTATGCTATCTTCTATTTTAGTACACCTTTTCAGAATAAAGTTTCCCTACATTTCTCAGAATCAATTAGGATTTATTCTTCTGTTTAAAAAAGTTCAAGAGAGCTTACCTAATTTTTCAAGAGGGTAGTTTATTAAAAAGTACTTTTGATAAAATTCCAGAAGTTTCACTGCTGTGTTTAGGGCATACTCAACTTGGTTTAGATGCTGCGGTATGGCATAGACAGATACCTAGTCCAAAAAGTAAAGAGAAAAGATTTTGAAACATATAGCTAAAAAAGCTTTAGAAATAAAAGAGAAGCTGGCAGAAGTTCCTGAAATATGCAGAACATAGTTTCGGGAGTACACACGTAAGTTAGAAACACTAGTTAGGAAGCTGTCAATAAAGGTGGTTTTGGGGGTTTTTTTGCTAGAGCTTATTCACTAGTCAAAATACAGACAGGCTATCCAATTGACCAATGTGTATGGCAAGAACAATTCAAGGCCAACACTAAGGAAGCTGTTCAAGAAGGGTCTACATGAACAGAAATTGATGCATTTCCTTTTTTACTCCCTCATGAGCTATTAAGTTCCACTACCTGCATACCTCAGTTTATCTGTAAACTTAGGTTATCAGAATAACAACAGTAGTATAATCTGCAAGAAAGTATCTCAAGAAATAATAATTCGCACAAAGTTCATCCATTCCCCTATCTAAGGTAGAGCACATTAAATATGATATAAGAAGCATTCATTAAAATTGAGAGTTTACAGTCTCGCTCTATTCATGCTGACATGGCTATGTCAAGAAAATAACTTTGATTAGATTACAGATTGATCCAGGTTTAGGACACCCTTTCATACACAAACACAAAATATGTTGAGACTAATTTTCCTCTTCTACTTAACAGAATGCTGGAAGCATTTTGAGAAAGTTTTTAGTGGAAAATGTCATTATATACTTCCTTCTTACAGTCTCCCTTGGCCTGCTAGACATTGTTGGTAACAGAACAACCCACTAGCTAGACTCTGGTCTCACTTGGCATGACCATTCTTATGTTTTCTCTCTTTAAGGTGGCAAGTACTCCTATACATTGCTGAATCTTCTGTGTTTGGTGCCTTTTAATGGTCTGCTGGACTTCCCTAGCTTGGCCAAATCTTGCTTGGTGGTCAGAATGAAGGAGAAGTGCAGTTAAGAATGGCATTGCTTAGTTGGAACATCTCACTCAGTCTTGTTCTCTCTTATATTATAAACAAAGCAAAGCACACCCCATAGATAGTTGTTTCCACTCTCTGCAAACACGAACCATTTAGTATACTGATCAGTTTTCTGCCTGGTAAAGACCTGGCTATACGGTTTTACCAGAACACAGTTCAAATACAGACCTGAATAGTAGACAATGAGGGAAAAAAATGAATAAAATAAGAAAGTAGTACAGTAGTAGTCTAACTTTTCAGGTTAGACCAGTCTGTTCTATTCAGCTATAACTAGAAATACTTGTACAAATCAGAATCAGAGCCTATTGACCAGTATCTTTACTATAGGATTAAAAAGAGGGCTTCTTATTCTGCAGTGCTACTAGCACTACTCCCTCTGTCTCTTTCTAGGTAGGTACTGGCACTTTGACATTTCACCACAAAGGGACAGTTCCAGCTAGAGTCATGCAAATCATTGCTCACATGAAACTCCTGCACAACCTAAAGTAAGATTAAGGAGCATCTCTTAATATTACTGTGTTTTTTCTTAAGTTATTTTAATTGCACAGATTGTAGGAACTGCTCACTGACCCTGCAGGTCATATCCCCAAAAAGAACAAAGACCAAAGAGGACGAACTGTTTAATTTTTGGAACCTTCAGAAAAACAAAACCCCCACAATGAAATCATTGTATTCAACTGACTAAATGCAGTTAGTCTAAGTTTGCTTTACGCAGGACATGACTTTTTTAGGTGAGTTATCTTTGCAGGTATAGAACATATTTGCAGCATTGCCTGAAACAGTACATAGGCTTCCCTGTGAACTATAATGTTTCTGTACATCATCTGAATTGCTTGGTTTGCTTGACATTACTCCCTCACAGATGCAGCACTAAAACTAAAGGTTTAAAGCTGCCAGCTCTGAAAGCTCTTAGGAATTTTAAATTTTGTAAATTTCCACTGTTAACAAGACCTGATGTTGAGTCCCTTCCTGTAGAAATCTCAATACGGTATAAGCCGTGAACTCAGTCTTACCTATACCATACGGCTTTTGTCCCCTACCTAGGATAACTACAATGAAACCAAGAAAATAAATTAATTTAAAAGAGAGAGAGTTTGCTTGTTGGTTTGGGGAGGTCTTTTGTTTTGTTTTGGTTGGCTTGGGAGGGGTGAGGAAGAAATTAAAGCAAAACAAACATACCAGACTCCCATTAGTCTCCTTACTGATGTTTTTCAAGTCTGCAACAACAAAGGCTACTAGGTAGGTGCTCATCTTCAAACTCACAAAAAACTCATCTTGAACGATTCCATTTGTCACAGGAATAGTGGTTTTCTGCAGGTAAATGGAAAACATTATTATTAATGCAGACAAAAGAATATTAAGACATGCAAGGAATCAATGTTAAATCAAAGAATTACTTCACACTAGGAACAGCTTATAAGCAGATTTGCATAACATCATTGTATTTGGTTATGTTTCAGTGGGATAGGTGATACTCAAAACCTATTCATGGTGTAACAAACCATTTTGAGACATGGAACATTTTAAGCCTATTTACCAAAAAATTATTTGTCAAGATTTATTATGCAGTACAACCAGACAACTGCACTGTTGGAGAAACCATCAATCTAATTTAGTTCACACTTAAACCCCCAGTATAATGCAAAATCAACACAAAGTTCAGCATTAATTCAAGAGAGCTTTACACTAGATCAGAGACAGTTCAGCACAGCCTACTAAAAATACTGGTATTGCATGAATTAAACATATGTCTTTTCCCAAGAGCCTCTTCAAAACTAGGTAATCAGATATACTCACTATTTTAATACAACAGAACAAAAAAACCCCTCACACATCCTTAAAAATCAAGAGAATTATAAAAAAAAAAAATAAAAAAAAATCAAAGAAAACCTAAGATTTTACTCCAAAGTAAAAACATGCCCAGCTTAAACACATACTATCACAGGTAACTGTCTGCTCAGTCTTTTTAAGTAAGATACCATATATATCTTTAATTACTTTTAATGAAGAAGTTTTTCTTCAGTATTAGCCCTGGAAAGGCATGCTATATGCCTGAAAGTACTTTTCTATATATTCCTTCACAAACATAAATTAACAACAAAATGAAATATTAAACCCACTTGTAAGAGAGCAATGGTCTGGAGACAGGGATGGTAGTTCATGTGCTTTCTGAAACTTCATAAATAGGTTTGTTTCCAGAAACCACAGACATTCAAAAAACAACAATAACCTCAGTTTTAGATGAGATAATTTTAAACCAATGATTTAATATTTAACTGCCACTGAAAATTTAACTTTCAGACTTAAAGAGGCATAGATTTTTAAGCCTGAAGATACAATGAATATAATCATCTACTCTGACCACTGTATATGAACAGAATGCCATCACTGAATTCCTTCAGCAAATTCATAAATTTCTCTCTTTACTACAGCTTCATCTTCATAAAGTAGTGATACCTAATTTAAGAAAATCTACTCTGGCTGCAGATAACTGGTTCAAAAATCAGTTATCCTTATCTTAAAACAAACAAATTAAAAAAATAAAAACACAAAACACCACAAACCTAAAACACACACAGTTTATTTCCAGACTTATTGTGTCAGCCACTATATATTGCATTATTAGTGATGTACATGCTACTTGAGGAGGCCTGCTTCTGAGCTTCATGATCGCTTGCTCATGTAGGTATTTATAGGAAATGATGTTCACATTTAACCTTCACATGGAGAAACTAGAAGGTCGTTCTATTCAGCACAGCTTGTTGCCAAGACGTACAGTTATTATGGAAGAACCTGTACCACTTTTTCTTAACAGGGGTTTGTTTAAGCTTATTTTCAGAAGCAAGCCTATCTTAGTAATGATCTCAGCAATGTAATATTCTTCTATACAATATGATTCTCTTATTCAATTTTCACATTTCTTTCTTCATGCATACAGAAGTCAACTCACTAGCCTGTACTTATTGCATTGGGACCCCACACTACCTAACACAGTCTGAGTCTAAAATGTAAGAACTCAGTATGTTAGAGCACTCGTGAGATCAGGGACAAAAAATGTGAAATAAATCATAAAAACATGCCAGTTAAAAGAAGCTTTGCATATAAAAATGGGTACCATTACAAGCGAACTCATGGATGTAAGCAATACTATTGAGGTAGCATACTATTTCGCAGAAACTCTCGTGTCTAATTTCTTTATTTGTACAATCACAAAAAAAAAGTTTTTAACTGTAATTCACACATGCAAATTATCTTGACAAATTGTAAAATCCAAAGGAACCACTTCCAAACCCATTAACAGACTGCACGCTTAAATCTCATACAACAACAATAGAGGAACTGCACAGTATCAAATTATCGGAGTATAATGTTGGGGGACAAAAGAATATTATTTGCAGTATAAACACAAATGAGTGATTATCTTGGACATATTGCCCATTAGCAAAATTATCCATTTAATTACTATGTGTGTTCTTATAGCTACTTGATAAATTCTAATTAAACCCAACCCGTTCTTTTGATACAAGTACTTGCACTTGAACCCCAACACTAAATATGCATCTTCATTGCTTTTAATGTCTTTTTTTACTATTATCTTTGATCCACATCTGGAAGCTTTCTCAAATCTTTATCAATCATACAGACAATGTAACAGCCAAGTTTTAAAACAGAGATGAAAACAACAGAAGAAAATGCAGATGAAGTTTTTAATATGCTCTTTAACACATTCTCACTATAATAAGCTCATTAAATGTTGCAAAGAGAAAAAGAGCAGACGAAGAGGAAGTTCTGTGAAAAGAATTTGATACCGAGAACAATTGCAGCAAGACAGAGCAGCTGGGTTAAAAAGCAGAGAACCAGATGGTGGAAAAGCCTGATGATGGGAAGGAAAGAAAATTTGCAACCGAAAGGAAGCTCAGGGCCTTCTGCCTATAGCATATATAGACAGCTGAGGAGAAGACATATAGTATGCAAGCAGAAAGAGGAAGAAGCAAATCTGATGGTAATTCAAGTGTTATGACAAACAGTAGCAGGAATCAAAACACCATAAAGAGAAGCAAGAGAAGCATCACATAATTTAAAAAGGAATTCATGATGCAGGAGTGGCACAAGTCGTTGGAAAAACCATTCTATGCAGAGAAAGATGTGTAGGAAACAAGACATTTTTATTCTATGCAGTAGAGGATCATATAATGTGACCAGTAGGTAAAATTCATAACACCAATGTTTATTAAGATGATACAAGTGTGCAATACCAACCCATTTTTCACTAAAAGTAGACTGGGTACAAAGTCACATCTCCCATATGTTCATTTTTCAAATGGCTTCCCAGCTCCTTGAAAACTGGGCAAGGCAATGAACGCTGCTTTACAGCCAGAAAGGCTAGAAACTGAAATGTAAATGGGTCCTGAAGTAAGGAGGAAGAATGAAATGCATTAATGACCTTACAGTAAAGGCAGCTCATCAATCTGTTTTCTGTGTGGATGATTCCTCATCATGCGCTCTTGTCAAGTACACAACATTGGTATCAAAAGAGCTACCAGATGTAACAGCACTCAGAGCTGAGCAGGGACAGATGGGATGGAGTGCAGGTCTTCCCTAAGCACAGAAGCCCACAGGCACATTTTGCAGGACTGTCAATGAAAGGCAGAAATTACGGGAGGATGCAAGATAAGGCAAGTAACACTCTGTCTTTTTCAGATTTAATTCACATGTCCTGAGGTGTGCCACTCAGCTATTCCCAGACTAATTAGAGGAAGATTCTGTGGCAACAAATAATAACTCACTAAACAAGAACTACAAAGCTGCCTTTTCAGGTATGTTGACAGTTAACTCCAGTCACAATTCTTGGCAGCACAAAGCTTAAGCCCTGAGTAGCTTCTCTGTAGATTCTCTCGGGTAGGCTGAAAAGCCTGCTCATATCAACTGACACTGTTCACTGCATCAAGTGACACACTTGCATAGTTTGCAGGAAGGCAAAATCTGAAATCTCAGAGTCTTGCTAATGCCACAAACACATGCAGCAGTTTCCCAGATGACTTCTTCCTGGCCATGCAAAGTTGCATAAACACCTTGCACAAAAGACATGACATTTGAGAGAAAGCAAGGAAGGTAACGGAGGGGCTAGATCAAATAACTCAATAAAATATTTACTGAAGGTGGCAGCTTGGAAGTGCTGCACAACCATTTTCCTTCAACAGACAACCACAAATGACAGTGAAGAAAAGTTTATGGTTATTTTGCCTCCAATTCATCTGCCAATCATTACCAGTCAAGCTGGCAACCAAGGTACTAGATACCAGATAATTATGTCTCAATTATCAGGGATGAAAATTGTCATAGAATATCCTTTCTCATCTTCTTTATAATTATATCAGAGATGAGCAAGAGAACATACAGAATATGCCAGGATTAAGTAGCAGTAAGTGTTCTGTGGTAGTGTGGTGCATTAAGAGCTGCAAACAAAAACAGTCTTGGTCTTTCAGAGAACTCATCATCTGTGGAAGATACACTGAAGAATAGGACAGACTTTCAGCAACTATGTGCAATTAGCTCAGCAACGTCTGCTGCACACATGAAACAATGGTAAACCAGAGTTTACTTTCTGTACGTGAAGAACTATGGAAGCTGTTGAAAGTTGCCTTAGCCACCTGTCTAACTCCTAACACAGGAAAGTGAATGAGCACCCCTTCTTGTTTACATAAAACAGGAGAGTTGTCTAGCATAGTCTGCGGCTTCTTTCAGTGAAGAAATGAGCAACAGATAAAGTGTTTTTATGCCCAGACATAAACTACAGTGCTGCAATCCTGTTCAAGTAATGGTCGAGCATCTCCACAAATCAGGAACATTCAAGCACCATGAAAAAGATATTATTTTACAAGGTTGCAGTTACTAGCTTGGTGTTCAACAACAAGGTAGCTACATCAGCACCTGAGCTTTTGACAACCTTCTGGAACCCAAACTGCACAATATGCATCTGTGTCCCACCAGCACCAAGGGTGTAATTGTCTTCATTAATGGTTAGATCAGTCAATATTAATTATTAATATGCCAATATTAGTGAGTTTCCATTGGATGATAAATGGTGGTAATATTTTGATGACAGAAGCCCTTGCTCAGACACAGACTCGGTAATAAGTCTTCATGTATTGCAGGGTTGACTCTGTATTCATACCCTACTTCCCCTCATTTATGCTCCAAAGCACATCCTTCAACATTGGGCATATCTTTCACAGAGACTGTTGCTGATTACACAAAGTATTGATAAAGATAATCCAGTATTCTGCACATGTGCAGTATCAGCAAACACAGAAAACTCAAAAGAGAATTTTAAGGGCTGTTGAGATTGATGTAGCCAACAACAAAACACCTGCAAAATAGTGATTAGTTTAAATTCAACAGGATTCCCTTATGTAGCCATTCAACTGTCCCCACAAGAATATCCCACACTCCACAGTGCATTGAACAGTATTGTCTACAAAGTTACTTAGTTCAAGTCTTTGAAGAAGATACAGTTGTTTATAATAAAATCATACAGTTTACAGCTTATCCTCTCAAGTCAATCCCCTGGACGTTAATGCAACAAAAATACAATGCAAAGCACTTAAGCATATTACCTAGGCAGCAGCTCTACTAAAATTCCTCAACAAAAGCAGGTACCTTTGGCATATTTGACAGAGTGGAAAGTTTCTCATCTCTTATGATCTTAATTAAAAAAGTAGCTTTAAATGCTGGTTCATCAAAGCATGGAAAAGCAGCCCTTGCTGCCAGAGGTTCAAACTGAGTTGCTGCAAACCACCTGATGGGAAGAGTAGAGAAGAGCAAATTAAAAATTATGAAAGGATAAATGTCAGTTTATTTATGATAAAACATTCATTTTTCCCAAAAACCTTGTGACAGCTTGTTATCAGAGAACCTTCCTAAATGGTAGATGACAGAGTTGGTCCAATCAGAATAAATGTTTCAATAACAGAAGGGTTTTTTTTTAAACCAAAAACCCCTGTATTTAAGGACTAAATTGCTAGGCTGTTTTTTGCTTTCTTAACAAAGAATACAGCTGAAGTGAATTACTGAGCAATCACCAAAACATAAGCCAGCCAGTTTCCAGCAAAAGTGAACAAAAAGCAGATTGAAAAAATAACTTAGTGAGCATGCCCACTAAACAAAAGTTTTGAAACCTCAGCAGCAGACGGGCCTACAAAGAAGCTTCTTTATCTAATTGTTATGGCTCCTTCTGCAGATGTTCCCACAGTCATCTAACTGTATTTCTGCCGTCTAGTGGATGGATTCTGCATAAAAACTGTCTTGTCTCTGATCCTCCAGCTAGTCATATCACAAACTTCTCAGAAGCCAACATTCCTTCTCCAATGCTTTGATACTAACTAGCTGCAGAAATTATGCTTTTCCTAGAAAGCATCTCTGACCTGTATTCTCCTCCTACAAGAGAACCCTCAGAGTGGAAAGAATGGTGATCCACATTTGGTTTTGGTTTGGTTTTTTTTTTAAACCTACTGCCAAGCTACCCACAAGTTTTGTGGGTCTTTTTGTGGGATTTTTTTGATTGTTGTTTTTGGTGTCTTATTTCTGGAGTCTTTTTTGTTGGGCTTTTTTTTTTTTCCTCTTCTTCACCACAACTCCAAGATTTTTGGACCTACAACTTTTCTGAGGAGACAGACTGCTGACAATTCATAAGGTTCATCTCCATGCTTACTTTCAACTTCTTACTCTTCCCTCTTCCCCCTCACTGACAATCTCGAAGTTGGTGTAGTAAGTTTCTTTTTCTTTTTCTCCTTCATCCCAAGATTTTACAGAATTAAAAAAAAAAAAAAAACACCCCATTCTGCAAATAAGGTCCCAACTTTTTTTTAAATTTGTATCTGGCAGAGTTACTTTGCCATTTGCTAATTTTAATGTTTCTGTGGCAATATATATAAAAAAAAAAAAAAACTTCAAAAGAAAATAAAGCTAAACTAGAAGAAAAGCTATTTTCTTGCTAAAGCAGCTTGATAGCTTGAGTTTTATACAGAACAGAGGTTGTCAAAGTAGCCTGCATTTGTAAAATGATTGACAATAGTAACAGAGACAAAGCCCCTGGAAATAAAGAAGTAGCAAGACAATGGAGATTATTGTATCAGCAAAGACTTATCGGAAAAGTATTTACTGAAAAGCATGCAAGTTAAAGCATGTGCTACATCCTGTTCCTGAATGAAAGCTGGTAGCATTGGACTGAATGGGGACAAAAACTCAAGAGCTTACTCACAGATCATATTTTTCCTCTGTGAACACTTAAACATTCTCTTTCTACCAAAGTAAATAAAAGGAGAAAACAAAGCTTCAGCTGCATTAGAATAGGAAAAAACATGACATTCTAAAGAGGCCAATCATCCGAGTGATTTTTGCCTTCTACACCTACTCCCACGCATATCATAGTAATGTATCTCTTTAATGTTTATGGTGACAAGCTACTGAGCTGTATTTCATTTCATCTTGTGGTTATGTTCTTCTGAAACAATCTACACCATTTGTGATTCTTTATTATTCAACATATTTCACAACAAAGAGACAACTTGCGGCATTTCTGTTAAAAGGACGGAATTCTGAAGCCTATCAGCAATTTCACAAGTGCAACAGATTCTCTCTAATGATCATGCATACACCTGATTTTTAGTATATGCTCAGGAACAGCCCTTTTGTAAGTGGCTTATTAACATCACTCTACCTGGGGTATCTGAACAGTCATATACATTTGCACCTCAGTAAAACATACCCACCTTCATTGGAGATGCAGGCAGACTGAAAGAGATCAGCAATTCTTTAACTCAAATTTATTTTTTAAAACTCTTGATCTGTTAAAGAAAGCCCCTTAGACTACCTCATATGAGGACCAAGAGGAACACAGAGGAGAAAAGAGGGGAGAATTCTTGCCTTATCTCAGTTGCTGACGAGTTCAAGAACTCACTTAATGTTCCACAGTTCATCTGAATGCACCAAGCTTTCATATATTTGAAAACAACTGTTGCAGTTAACTTACTTTGTTGTACACTTCAGTACTGTCTCATCGACACACTAGGATCTAGATAAAGGGAGTTTTAAAGGCAAACTGTGAATACAGTTCAATGTCTGTTGTTAAAGTTTAGAGAGGCCTGCTGAGTCTGAAACAAAATAGCCTGGTCTTTTCTTTAGAGAACAGAATATAAATACAAACTTTCTTATGTTATGCAGCTTCATAATAGTCTATGAAATCATCTTGTCATAGAGTACCTTGGGTTTTTTATTTGTTTATAGGTAAGCTATCAGTGAGGGACTTAAATAATTCAAAAGTCACCAGTGTATAGTTATCTCACTGGAGAGAAAAGAATTATGACCAAGTTTGCCACAATTCTGTTTCATTCTTCAAGAAGTCTTACTTAAAAAGTTTGCAACAGCTCAACAAGGGGTCTTGTTTTAAGTCACTCAAAATAAATATAAATTCAGCATGATTCATTGTCAGTTTGTCAAAAGTTGGGTTGGTGGTGCTAACTATAAATTCTGCTTCCCCTTTCAGGAAACAAAATCTACTTATTAGTATTTTTGGATTTTCCATAAAAAACTCTCTGTTGTTGCAAAGATTTTTAACACTGATGACACTGATTTTTCTTGCTTTTTCCTTTACATCCCGTTTCACTTGGGGTTTTTTTAAGCTTTATATCTTATCATTTCTTAGCACAAGCTTGAATGTGTTTTATGTCTTTATTTCACAGTTGTTTTCTGGATCCTTCGAAACTTTCCTGCCAGCTGGTCCTGGACTGACCCACACTGCTCTTTGTCTTTAATTTATTGCACCTCTTTGTTCTAGAAAGTCTGCATGGACAATTATGTGCCAACAAAGGCATGAACACTCTTAAGTATGTGACCAGTATAAGGCTCATTTGAGGTGGTAGATGGTGATTTCATTAATCTTCTTGGTAAAAAGCAATGATTTACCCCTTTTAAAAATGTGCGATGTTTCCCTTTCCTCCAGTCACTGGGAACTTTACCTGACTGCTATGAATTTTCAAATACAATTGAGACTGGCTTGGCAACTACATCTGCCAGTTCCCTTAGGACTGTGGGATGCATCTCACTGGGTCCCATGAACTGGTGTATGTTCAGGTTTCTCACATCGTCTTGAACCTGACCTCCTATAATGGCAGGACTTCGTTCCCCCAGTCCCTGCTTGAGACTTAAGGATTTGAGAGATGTGAGAACAATTTCTGAAGAGAGAAATTAAAAATGAAACAAACAAAAAGCCTCACTATAGCTACCTACAACCACTATACTGAACTGCATTTAATCAATGGAGAGGCTATCCTGTATGAAATACATTTTTCAGGTAGATTAATCAAGAGATTAAAGATGATTTTGCCAGTAGGAATTAGTTGCAAAAAAAATCCAATAGAAAAAAGCAACCCTTGTTATTTCTATTATCAAAGCACAATCTAGAAGGGACACAAGTAGTTGCATTTGTGGGCATACCTTTGCTTAGAATTTTCATCCTTGTAAGAAATTGTGTAAAAGCCATAATAGGTATCTGAAAAATTAGATGAATATTCTATGTTGACAGTATAATTCTGTCCTACAAGGAGAGCTTCGGGAGCCATGACTGCAATCTGGTCATGCAGTGGATATTCCAGGAATTCAACTGGCTTTGCTTCATGCCATCCTGCTGAAGTAATGGTTGCCTTGGTGATATTAAGTCCTGAGCTGTGAAGCACAATCTTCCAAGTTACCTGGATGATGTTAACCACTATCTTCACAGAGCCTGCAAATTTCAGAGTAGTGAGGTTTGGCTGTACGACAAGTTCATAATGCAGTGGTACAACATCAGGAGGAAGTCTAATTTTTGCCCATGGAAATAGTTTTCCATTGGTTGCCAAAGGGTATATTAGTTCCATTGTTTGATTTTTTTTATGGCAACCTTCTTTGGTAAAGGTACATTTGGGAAGAAGATAAATCACCACTATTAATGAAACTGCAATCAGAAGAACAACTGTGCAAACCACTATGGTCCTCGTAGAGGGCAGAGAACATGATCCGTTTGGATTTTGTCTATAGGCAGACATGTTATTCCGGAAACCTGAGCTTCTGTTCATGAAGGACATCCCCAGCAGTTTTGCTGATGACTCATAATCATCTTCATCATCATCCACTTCATGCTCTCCAAGGCCACGCACCAAGAGCCGGGAGCTCCTTGGTTCATATTCCATTTCATCAGGCTCCAGGGGATGTAAACAAGGCTCTTTTGCCAAGTCAACCACATCAGGCTCTTCTTCAAACATACTGTTTTCAATCATATTCCTGGGTAACTGAATTTGATCTGAAAAAGAAAAACATATACATTACATGATAAACAAAAGGCATGATAGTAATACCTTAAAGATAATTTACTGAATTACAGAATGGGAAACACTTCTGTAGCACATACGATCAAGAGCTCTTTAATTTTGTCTCTCATGTTTGTTTCCAGAAAGCATTTCTGTGCTTTCCTGCCTACGGTAATTTTTTATTCAGTATCTTCAAAAGGATGCTTCCATTGCGCATACTCAATCACACATCTGGCACCATCACTGGGGATCACCTGTGTAGCACTTCCAGTTCACTGATGTCAGTATCTTGGCTACATTTCCTCTACTACATTTGCATTCAATAAATCTGTTAAGATGGAATATTCTTTATGGTGCAGGGTAAAGCACAGGCAGCCAATACAGTTCTAGAGGTGTTTCTGTCTATGTTAGTTACAAGTTTTTTAACAGGGGAGAAAAAAACCCTGAAAAAGATAAAATAATATTTCTCACATAAAAATGGCAGTATAAAAATTATAGCTCCAACTGATACCTTTATTTAAGATCTAGCTCATACAGTCCTTGAAACAATCCCTGCAGGTAGGAAGTTAAATCAGTGCCAACCAGACTGTCTCCATAAAATTTGTCCTTAATAGGTAACAGATCACTGAATATAAAAGAAGAATTGAAATTCACATAAAATTTTAAAAGCACGAGATACACTCACATTCTACATGTAGTTACATTTTAATCAAACTTCTGCTCATGTCTATAGCTGTTCATGTAAAATGTTATCTTTCAGTTAACCTGCTCAGTGGAAAATGGAAAAAATTAAGAACAGTGTTGGAAAGAAGTGTATACATGGAATGGGGCATGGAAACCCAAAAGTAATTAACATAGGAGCAAGAAGCTTTTTTTCATACTGCATTTAATCCAAAGCACTATTAACAACGTAGAAAGAATGTTGACTGACTTCTGTTAGGGCACCATAAAGTTGTCCAGAGAACAAAACAACTCAAAAGGAAAAGCGATCTATATGGACATTTATCTCACAAAAAGCCCAAGAAATCTCATCAACAACTTTTTAGGGCCTTGACATTACAGCTAACTTGAATTACTTCCCTGTCACAGCTTCTATCTAAAGGGCTAGAGAACACTTTTGTCCAAATGCAAGGCTTCAGAAACTTATCTCTTTCAGACATGAAAGTTTACTGCTAACTGAACAATAATCACATCATGCCTCTATCCTCCATATTCTATGTTTTCAGAATGAGAAAAGTAAATTTTCTTTGGATCCAAACATACTAAAAAGTAGGCTGACATAACTGTACATAAGAATGTCCAATTCGCCCATCTATATACAGTTTTGAATATCAGTGTTACTAGAATACATTACTGATTTTACGTATATTGCTAAGGTCCCAACCAATAATTGAGGATAACATTATACAGAAATAAATTACATTAATAATTTTAGGAATATAACTATATATAGCTGCTTGATAGGACTTTAAATGTTGAGATAGTCTAATGGAAGACATTGGGAGGGTAAAGATTTATGGTCTGATAGTAGCCTTCCCCCTATCCTCCCTTTTTGTTTTTTTAAGTGAGGTTTCTATATGGCTGAAATTCTCAACTGTGAAAATAAAACATCTTAACAAAAAGATGGCAAGAATATTTTCAAACCAGATACACCAAAGTCCTCTATATTCACTTTAAAATGTATCACGATTTCCCATTTCAAAGCCATAAACTCAGAAAACTATAGTGTCAGTATCTATAACACTGAAAAGGAATTTTTATTCTAGCCCACATTCTACCATCCTTTTCTCTTTCTGTGATATCTGTGTATTAAACCTCTAATCATACTTGCCTGCCACTTATTTCAGAGTTAAACTGGCAGTATTCAGATACCTTCAAAACAAATAATAGCTTCATAAATCACAACCTTGCATCTCCAACAAAAACCTATTGCATTACTTTAAAAAAGATTAACCTTGAACATTTCTCTGCACAGGTCTTAAATTAAGAAAAAAAGAAAATTAAAAATCCTACTCCACAAAAGTCAGTAAGAGGTAGGTGCACTGGTCGACCTGAACAAGCAATATGGAGAAGAATGAAATCTGAGGGCTTGCTGGAATTTGCATCTACCTGTTCAACCTTTGTCTCATGATAACCATGCTGCTCTGACTAGGAATAAGATCACAGGGTCACAAGGTACCAGAGGTTGGAAGTGACTTCAGAAGGTCATCTATTCCAACCTCCAGGCAAAAGCAGCTTCTAAAAGTTTCTGTCCTTAGAGCATTTCCAAGTACAGTGCTCATATTCCAGCCTTCAGGCTGTGGTTGCAGTTCAGTGGTCCAGCACTATGGTCTCCACACTGGAGCATGTACATTCATTCATATATCAGATTGGAGATCTCACAGACTCAAGAAGGAGGACAGAAAGCTAAGTTACAAATGGAAACACACAGCCAAACTAGTAGAGAAAAAGAAGTGGAAAGAAATTATTGTGCAAAGGAAGCTCTTTTACAATTCCTCTATATAAGAACAGTCCATCAAGAATTACCCAAATTAATCCTAGCAGAGATTCTTGTTGATTACTCCCTTGGCTGGTTGCTTTTCAAGTCTGCTGGCTTGCTTAAATGAAATTTGAAAACAGACTCAAAACCAAATTTCTCCAAGTCCCAGTGCAATCTCACCCCAAAACAACCAGCTGCTAGTGGAAGACACCCAAATCAATGTAGAAAAGGCAGGTATTAAGACTCACATCTTAACCACTCCAAAAGGTAGTAGCCAATCAGCACACAGCTCCAACCCCAGCCATGGCATGTGCTGCTGCATGACCAGCAAAAGAGGTAGAAGACAGAGAAGGCACTGCAGAGGGAAGGAGGAGAAAGATAAAGAGCATAAATCTGGCAGAAAACAGGGTTCATCAGCTTGGCTGCACATAGAACTATTTGCTTTCTGAAGAGCTTATTCTCCAATAAGTTTCTTCTAAAGTCAACTACCTTAATATTTTCAAAGTTGCATACAGGCACTAACAACTCTTTTAGTCAAGAAGAATTATACAAAAAATTCTCAAACTGAACCTAAGATAGAAAAGCTAAAATAGAAGTTAATTTCAAGGCAATTTACAGTTTTAGTATGAAATAAGATAGATTAATTTCCAGGAAATCAACAGTTAAATTTCTACAGAAGTACATGCAAAAAATTAAAGCAATCAAAGCCTTGGTTGTTCTATAGTGCTGAAAATCCCTAAGATCACAACTTTACTGAAGATCAATGGCATCACCAGACTACTGTTCTCCACTGAAAAGCACATAGACAAAGTATCAAAGGGTTACTGGAGTTATGGTGACATATGTATTCACAGAAGCATGGAAGTCAGGCTACTTTTTGGAGAGGAACCATGGGAAACACATTTATAGCTACTACACTCATACACCCTGCACTGTGTGTATGACCTTTCAGTTTTAATCCATGAGCTGCTACAGTATGAGCTAAAAAGCCCATTGAAAGGACAAACAAAGTATTCTTAAACTGAACCAAGACATAGGAATAAACAGCAGCCTGAGGAACATGATTGCAACTATCACATTTCACTGTCATTTTCCACACCAAGAGGCAAACATTCCCATTGTGAAGCACACTAAAAGCACATTAATTCAGATATTAAACAGATTAATTCGGACTCCAAATATGACACAGGAAAAAATTAGTATAACTGCAAGACTTTAAGCTGTAAAGAAGCTGCATGTTTCCAGTGAACAACAACTGCCATGCCAGAGACTTCAGGTATGCTAGAGGTATTTGTGGTCACACTAGTCCACAATCAAAGAAGTACTGATCTGAGTTGCTAAAATGCACTACAAAAATTATCTGTTATCACGCATGGCAATTTAAATCTAAACGTTTACTAAACATAAGCTTAGAGCAAGAGTGAACAAGGACGTAAAAAAGTGTCAAAGGGTTGAGTCTTGTTGATCCCTAATTAGCACTAATTAAATGATGCTAAAAGCTTAAAGGTTAAGCTACAGCAACTGAAAGCTTAAGTAAGTAAAAGTGATTTTACACAATACTTCTACAAATTTGTAATCTGAAAATTAGAGATTTTGAACATCTTTCTCAATACATGATCATGTATACATGTAGCAGAGAACAATGTGAATACTCACAGTTCAGAAACAACCCTGAAAAGAGATGTGAGACTGAAAACTAAATGTGGTGGACTAATCCAGAAAGCTCATCTTCCTAACACCTCAAAGCTGAAGAAAGGCAGACATTTTATCAAAATCAATGGTTTTGGAGAAGTTTCATTACAGCTGCCTCCTGCAATGCAGAAGCCCAAAAACCTATTGAAACATATCTCTTCCTTACAATGTTCAGGGGACCATAACAAGCCTGGACTGCAGTTTTCTGTAAAGAGGACAGAATCCTTAGATGTGAAATTCAACCGTACTTTACAACAGGACAAGCCAACAGTACCATAAGCTTGTTGTATGTACTGAATCCTTTGCTAACGTGAACAGCATAGTCATATCTAGGTGGTAAAGTGGCATGACCTAAGGCCACAAAGGTGACTAATTAATCAGACCAAGCTTAAGGAGGTCCCTTATCTTGTTCTTGTAAGACATACATCTTTCACTGCTACACCCTTTACCACAACGCCCAAGTTCAGTATAAAAACATGATCATGCAGGGACAATCAGGGACTGTAGTAAGACTGTCTAGGATTTTGTCTTAAGAGCTCCATTCCCATTAATGAGGAGAATGTAAGTCTTCCTCTGAAGTGTAAAAGCCTCAGACAACACCAGGTAATGAATCTCAGTATAAGTGCAACAATGAAGTATGCGTTTTCATTTTGGAATCCATTACAAATATTCTGTAGAATACAAAAAGTCATTATTCCTTCACTTTTCAGAGTCAGCACCTTCTTATAATGCTACTGATAACTCTTTCTAGTGCTAGAAATATGTACTTTTGCCTTGCAAAACAAAAATCAATAATCTCTTGGCTATAGGGATTCATGTCTGGGTATTTTATCTCGACACTCCAAATTCTTGTATGAATTTAAGCAATCCATTCCTCACGTTCATTCCTTTTTAAAATGTATGCATAAAATGCTTGAAGAAAATTGTTCTTTTTTCAACTTCCCATATTTTTACAGAATGCTAGGGTTTGTAAGGGACCTGCAGAGATCATCTAGTCCAACCACCCTGACAAAGCACATTCATCTACAGCAGGTTGGACAGAAAGGCATCCTGGCAAGTTTTGAATATGTCCAGAAAAGGAGACTCCACAACCTCTCTGGGCAGCCCATTCCAGTGCTCTGGCACCCTCAAAGTGAAGAATTTTTTCCTCATGGTAAGATGGAATTTCCTGCATTCCACTTTGTGCCCATTGCCCCTTGTCTTGTCGCTGGGCACCACTGAAAAGAGTCTGGCCCCATCCTCTTGACACCTGCCCTTTAGATATTTGTAAGCATTGGCAAGATGCCCTGCCAGTCTTCTTTCTCCAAGCTAAACAGACCCCGCTCTCTCAGGCTTTCCTCATAACAAAGGTGCTTCATTCCCTTGACCATCTTTGTAGCTCTCCACTGGACTCTATCTAGTAGTTCCCTATCTTTCTCAAACTGGGGAGCACAGAATATGATAATTAAGAGGTTAAAATTAAAAAACTGCATAATTTAAACCCAACAAATTCTATTTGTAGAGTCAGACAGATTGTCACCACTTCCTGAGACTGAAGTTCAGCAGATGATCATCTCTAAATAATGAGCAGGCATCACGCAATATTTTTACTGATAGAAACGTTAAAAGATTTACAGTAACACCTGGCATTTTGTAGCTACCAAACCCCTACTGCAGAGGTAACCGTAGGAAACATTCTGTAACCCTGAAATAACCTAGAAGCCAAACTACTGGGTAGCATGTTGTCACAGACCAGTAGATGTAGCAAAACCCAAGGCCAGACCAAATGGCCTTGTATAAAGTGTGTGGACTAGCTGGAGTAAAAACTGATTCCAACGAAATATAAACTACTTCAGTTACATTTAAGTAATGGGATAGAGGGTGCAGAGTTACTGTTGCCCAGAAATAGACTTTACTAATGTGTGGATGTATTCTGTGCCTGGTCTATCAGGAAAGAACACAGAAAAAACTACGAACAAAGTACTTGTTTTGCTACCTGACTCGCTACCAAGCAACTCACTGATATTATATCAAAGAATAATTTGTTTACTAGACACCAAGAAAAGATTTGAAGCACTTACAAGCACTTGGAAAAACACTGTGTATAGCAGGTAAGCACACTTCAAAGACAAATAAATAAATATTTCAATAATGAAACCCTCAAAAGAGATGACTACTGAAGCAATGGTGGGTTTTTTTATTTTCATATACACCCTTGCCTTTTGATTTAGGCATCACTCAAATTCATATCTATCTACTATGTCCTATTTATATGCTGCATCTTAAGATCTTTGGCACAGGATCTCAACACACAGATATTATGTCACCACTAGGTGACATCCAATATTTTCCCCTCTAAATTCTCAAAGAATACAAATAATTACCACTGATTAATTCCTGGTTGTATATGCCAGTCTACAAGTGATTAAGGGGTCAAAGCTCCTTCTATCTAAAACCTTCCTGAGGCTTCAGAGTGTCTTTCTGTGTTACAGCAATTTCAAAACCTACTGGTCAAAACAGAAATAACCTCAGTCCTGTAAGAAACCCAGAACATGATCTCTTAGATAAAATTGTTGACCTCAGCAAGTATGTACATGAACAGTGCCCTCAAATGCTCAACTGTGTAGTAGCCTGCAGCAAAAAACACATTAGATAAACTGGCAGTAGTTCTGTTAAGTCTCCACACATCTCCAGCCTTATGACTGGTTGCTTGTTTAGGCCAATCATTTTCACTTAATGATCTGAACAAAGGATTATACAAGGGACACTTAGGCGGCTAAAAACACAACTACTGGTAATTAACCTTTACTTTGATTTAAACTGTAATTCCCTGTTGATGCAGCATCAGCAGGTATGAATGGAAAGCCATGCTTTCTGAGCATGAAGCACACACATGAACTAAAGTCTAGCTTTTAAAAAGTTTGCTAGAGCAAACGGATAAATGGAACCACTCATCTGCAGAACCGCTTGTCATCCTAATGTTTGTGGCCTGTCCAGAAGATTGGGAAGGAGCCTCTCAATCCACCTGAACACAGAGAACACAGTAGCTTCATCACCTTTTGACACATTTGAAAGGAGACTGCCTCCAAAGTTACCTGTGAAGCGTAATTCCCTTCCACCTCTGCTGAATCAGAGAACTAAACAGTAGGACTGCAGTACTGACTGGAGCCAGTGGAGTGACATACTCAGTTCTTACTGTCACAATCAAAACAACTGATGGTGAATCCAAACAGACTTTAAATGCAATGCTATTCACAAAAAAAAAAAAAATCTGCAGATATACGAACCTGAATCCAAGTCCTACAACTCCTTTACTCTACCTTAGATGCGAACCACAGAAACTTTCCAAGTGTGTTTTGCATTAGTGAATAAGCAATAAATAATTTCCTAATAATATGATTAGATAGATTTTTCTATAAATAAAACATATTTCAATGTTATGTAAATATAATTATATAAATACAATATAAAATAAAATCAATTATTATTTGCTCTCATGCTAGAGAAAGCCATAAGAGTTAAAAAGTTTTAAAACAAAATCTCAGTACAGAATTACATTTCAATTTTCCCACTACTGCTTAGTTAGATAATGAAAACTATCACAGTATAACATACTGGAAGCATGTCCTGCTAACTAACAGGATCTGGTAGAGGTGAAAAGATGACAAGGAGGTCAATACTTATGAATGACTTCTATGATGTAGAGTTCCAAACTGCATGGCACTGTGTTTTCAGAGGATGCTGTGCAATAAAGCCTCCTTCCTGCAAAAAGACAGTGTCCAGGTGCAGCTGACAGGCAATAATGGCCTTGTGGAGAAGTATGGTGTTGTGGTTTAACCTTATCTAGCAATTAAGTACCACACAGTCACTCACTTATCTCCTCCACCCTCTCCCCCAGTGCAGGAGGGGAGAGGGAAGAGGGAGGGGAAGACAAGGAAGCTCGTAAAAGTTGATATAAGAACTATTTAATAATTGAACATAAATTGATAGTGATACTACTAACAATACTACTAATAATAGAAAATAGAACATATCATACAATTGCTTACCACCCGCTGGCCAACACACAGACAGATCCCAGCTAGCAAGAGTTTGAGCCTGAGAGCCACCAGAGCCCCAGGGCCACAACAGGATCAGAAAAAGCCAGGCAACTCCCCAACCTACTAATGGATTAATGTCCCACCACTAATAACCATGCCAAGAGCTAAGAAAAGAGCTAACCACCCAGCTATCAAGCTAGCCAAAGTCTTAAGGACACCCTCAGGCCACTTGCCACCTAAGAACTGTGCATGCACTGAGCCTGACATACCATGAAATGAAACACTCCCTTGGCCAGCCTGGGCCAGCTATCTGCACTGTGGAGAAAATTAACTCTCTTCTGCCTGAAACCAGCACATATGGCCTGGCTTCAGCTGAGCTTTCTAACTCCTGCTGGTGTCATAATCCAAGGGGACACGGTTAGCAATCTACCACACCACTTAGAAACACACACGTCTATGGGGCTATATGGTGTCCACACAAGGGTACTGAGGGAGCTGGCAGACATGTTCACCAAGCCACTTTCAATCATTTATCAGCAGTCCTGGCTAACTGGGGAGGTCCCAGTTGACTGGAGGTTAGCAAATATGATGTCCATCTGTAAGAAGACCCAGAAGAAAGATCTGAAAAACTATAGACCTGTCAGTCTGACCTCAGCGCCAGGGAAGGTTATGCAGGGTTTTAAGAACAAGTCCTATGAGGAGTGGCTGAGAGAACTGGTCTGTCGAAAAGGAGGCTTATCCCTGTCTACAACTACCTGAAAGGAAGTTATAACAGGGTGGGTGTTGGTTTCTTTTTCCACAGAAGATGTGAGAGGAAATGGCCCCAAGTTGAACAAGGGGTGAGACAACTTGTGCAGCTGGTATTAGGAAAAATTGCTTCACCAGAAAGGTTGTCAAGCATTGGATCAGGCTGCCCAGGGAAGTAGTTAAGATATTTACAACTAGGTGTGGCAGTTAGTGACATGGTTTAGAGGCTGATGCATAGTGTATTCCAAGCTATTAACTCTCCTAACTCACCTCTAACAGAATGCTGCATCATCCTCTCACTACATCCTGCCATCTTTTCCTGGACACCTGTGTCCAAGACAATGCAGGGACAGTTCTGTTTTCCATTCTCCTCTTTGTTGCTCTGCCCCTTTCAGAGTGGCAGTTCTTGGGCTTCCTACTGCTGCTACACAGCAGGAGGTTAAATATGTGGGCAAGCTCTTCCTACTTTTCCTCTGAGCACTACATCCACAAATTCACTGTAAGAATTGTAGACCTATTCACAGGAGCAATTAACACACGAATTAACCTCTGGTTCCCCACTCTGGAGCCTGGAATGGTCACTAACTCTCAACTAGCTCTTGCTTTCCTTTAGTTTCCAAGCAAAGGCATAGAATTCACTTAAATTCTAATTTCTCCCCTCTGCCAGCTGTCCCTCTTTGTCACAGTATGTCTTGTCTTATCATAGCTTGGAAATAAATGCCTCAAAATTTTGGGCAAAAACTCATCACAGCTGAAGTTATAAAATATTTCTCTGCCTGCATCAGTCATTGTAAGGCAAACATCTAAAAGACTGCATAAAATCTGATGCTTGTTTTCTCTTTTTTTTTTTTAAGCAAAAGGTTTAAACTATCATACCCTGACACCTTGAACAGTTTCTAAAAAAACAACAGTGTGCCTTCCACATTAGTATTCTTACTTAATACACACTTGACAACTCCAATGATAACACTATTCAAAACCATCTGTATGTCACAAGCAAGTGTGGCATGTTCACTGCTTCATAACTGGTATTTCATCTCACAGAAGCAATGTCTAAAGGTTATTGCTTATTACTCTCAATGCAGTAAATTTTATATGAGCAATAATATACCTCCCTAAATTTTTGTCCATCTCATTAAATAACAAGACAAAGGATTTTAACAGAGAAAGAAGTGGCAGTGTGCCTGCATGGTAGCTCAAGAAATACTGAGATCTAAATTGTTCCAAAACCCTACCCAGGTATCATATATCAGCTCTGAAGTCAGTTCATTACAACCACACGCATGGGGGCGGGGGCAGCTCAGACACCAGACGCTTTTTAGATGGTACTCTGGGATCAACCCTTTCACTTATTCTCACCGTGAAGAAGCAGGTGAAAGAGCTGCAGACTGCACAAAGTGCCAGACCGATCTATGCAGCAGATGGACATGCCCCACAGAGTCTGTGAAAGGTTTCTGCACAAATACCAGCAAGGTCACTCTAAAGCCAAATCTGAGGGAGCTGCAATCAACAAGCTGTGCATACATGCACCGATTTTGATTTTGAAAGTATTATGGGTTGCTTTATCCAGCAAAGTACATATCCTTGGCCACATCATTGTTACCAGAATGTATATACATTTCAGAACATATATGTTACCAGAAAAAGAAAGAGTAGCAAAATGAGAAGAAAAGATACAACAGAAATAAATAAAAAAAGATAACCCTTGGTTCCTCCCTAGAAACACAATTTTATCACAGATTTTTATTTAGAAGTGAAGAATTTCTGTAAATCATAGCCCTGTCAATGATATGACCCCTCATAACAGTTCTGCTCTGTTCCAAATGCGAGGTTTTTTACCTTCATTGATCTTAATCCCACAATCATAATTTTTACAGATGAAAAGTTATCATAATATGGCCTACTCTTTTGGTGAAAAGCACCCAAGTTTGGCAAAGACAAGATTCAGAATCTACATATTGTTCTTTCAGATACTCCACACCAATGGCTTTCTTTGATATATATATATATACATGGTGGCATGGAAAAACAATCACAAAGAACTTTTAAGTGTAAGGGATACTTACCCTCATGCATTTTAGCATTTAGTGTAGCCTCTTCTATTCCAGGCACCATCTCTCAGAACAGCACTAGACTGAACTTTTGCCAAATCAATCAACAGAGTTGCCAACAAGCCAGTTGCTGTGATGAAGCTTGCTAGCCTAATCAGTGTACATAATGAGGGAAAACCACAGCATTCCTACCACTGCAATGCAGACCACTGTCATACTAGCATCAGAGTATTATAAACACAGACGATAAAAATGAAAGAAGATTTAACCTGTTTCCAAGGGTTTTGTTTTTTGTTTGTTCAAAGTTTAAAAGGCTGCATGCTTTTAAACATTGTTAGTGTTTTTAATTGCTACTGTGCATATTTTGTAATGGGTCTTTTTAATAATTTTTCCAGTTGTTGAATAGTACATCTAAGTATTCATAAGTGTGAATATTTGTTTGTGCCAAAAGAGACACTGAGGCCTCATTAATATCTCCACCAATGATGAAAAGCACAAATTTGGATAACAAAACTGACAGCTTATATGTGCTGTATTCATAGTTCCATTTTCTAAAAGACTCTCTTTGGCTTTCTCTTACAGTGGTTTACAGCCCAGAAGTAATGAGGCTTCTAAAGTATTCTGAAGCTTTTTGGACTCCCACAAGACCAGCTGTTTCCAGAAAGATTGGGTTACATGCATGAGAAACAGTTATATGTGATTCTATTGATGTGTGAACAATTCATTATTACTGCAGAAGAGACTGCTAGATTTTATACAAAAGAGAGGTTTAAATAAAAAGCAGTGTTAGGCCCTGAAGCAGTAGGTAAATTACGCACTCAGTTTTAAACACAACTGGTTCTCCATTAAAGTCAATGGCACTATGACAGAAGTGTTACTGCATAAGAATTCCAGTGTTTGCAGAATTGATCCCTTCAATGTCGAAGAGTGATTACAACCCAAGAAAAGCTCTCTGCACTCGGGTACACCTACTAAAGCACAGTGAAACACACTCCTCCAGGCTTGATAGGGGCTTTGGTAGGAAATGAATACCCCAAAAATCAAAAAACACCTTATCTCCACATGAACAAAACACAAGTATCTCACATTTCAGTGGGATGATTTTTCTCTCTCACTCTTCACTAGCTGTAGGAAAGATGACTACTGCTGCAGTACATTACGACACACCCTAAATAACCCAACAGAAGAACAGGGCACTGAGATCTTCTTTTAATGACTTTCATGAGACAACACTCATGATGGAAAAAAACATCAGCTATGTCCCACAGGGGCAAACTGAGCAGAACCCAATGTACCATATTACCCTGATAGTCCTTTCTTCTTGATCAACTGGATTAGTTTTCCAGAGCTCTTCCCTCCCCTTCTTCCTCCCCATTTCCTTCAACAGTCTTCATCTGTTTACTCCTTTTCTTTCTGGCTACAAGGCACACAATCTTCTTATGACTCTTAAAATTTAAGGTTAATATACTTCCCCTATTTAAAGCAGTATTACAAATAGTCAAAATAGAGCTATTAGAAGGTATATATGTACTCTTTAAAACACTTACAGGTAATTAAAACTGAGCACACAAAAAATGCTTCTGCATTTTAAAAGTTAATCTGGTATTATTTTAAGATAGTCTTGAACAGAAGTCTAAGAGGTAGCTGCCATACATACAAATTTCTCAGACAAAGGAAAAATATTGCTCACTCATAAAGAAATCTTAATGGTTTTGCTCTTCTACACAATCTTTGATTTATTAATTAATGAAAAAATATTGGTCAGAAGAGCTGGAAATTCACTGAACTTCCTTCATGCAAATCACTGAGTGGAGGAAAAGGAAAACTTGAATTTTCTGAATGCAGCTGAATGCATCTAAAATGCACTACTAAAATCAGACACATGCACTAAATAAAGGTAAATTCAGCTTCTTCATACATAATTATTACACCAATGCCAAATATGAAAAAAAATATTCTGATTAGTTAAAGCAAACGTAAGTGGTTTTATCCTACCAGTCAAGAACTGACACAACAGTATACAATATTAACAGTTAAGTGTATGCCTGTTGCCCCAAATAGACTTAGGCTATGCACACAGAACATGCTCCTGCCATCTCCAATACATTTACATAAACAGAAAAAGTAACAGAAAGAAAGAAAACATTTGTAAATTGACAGCAACTAGCTGAAATTGCTAGATTCTGCAAACAACATTTTTCATTTTGTAAATAACATTACCTAACTTGGTTTAATTCTACCTTCTACCAAAAAAACCCACTTCTTCCTATGAGAGCCTTTTTATTTTTTTTCCATCAGTTTAGTTATGTAATTCATTTCAGATTGTGCTGGTTTCAGGCAGGAAAGAGTTAATTTGCCCCACAGTTGTGAAGGAGTATTTCATTCCATGGTACATCATGCTCAGTACACATACGAAGTACTTAGACTGGAACTGGCCAGGGTAGGGGGCTGTCATTAAGACTGTGGCTACCTTCCTTAGCTCCTTTGTTAGGGGCCTGGCACAGGTGTTAGCATCTGGGCAAGTTCGTTTGCTAGTTAGTGGGCTGGGGGGTTGGCTGGCTTTTTCCAGGTGGTGTTGTATGACTCACTACTGCTCCTGGGATCTAGCTGTGTGTCGGTCAGCGGGTGGTGAGCAACTGTATCATATGTTCTATTTCTATTATTTTAATTACGTATTAAATAATTAATTAAAAGTGGCATTAGTGGCATTGTTAATATTAGTAATATCACTACAAGTTTCATTTATATTCAATTATTAAATTGTTATTCTCTGACTCTCCTCCTCCACTGGGCAGGGGGGGAAGCGAGTGGCTGCATGGTATTTTACTGCTAGCCTAGGTTAAACAATAACACAAAGTTTCTATTTGCTGTGTAAAAAAGGGATAAAAATCATTCAAGAATGTCAGTGAAAGTAAACCTTATTGGCTTTTCAGCAGATCATCATATGTTATCCCTTTGCAGTTACTTGTTTGTGCATGTCACCTGTCCTAAGTGAGAAACGCTGTAATAGCTCACTTCCTTTCCTCATTTCCTTTCATCTCAAATGGAAAAGTTCCATGTTTAATCTATTAAACAGGAAAGGATGAAATGATCTTTCAGATACACATACAATCTAAAAATAGAAGCAAAAGGCTTGCAAACCATTCTGTCATATGTCCAAAAGAGAGATGTCTCAAGTTACATGACATATCCCCTTTCATAAGTTTGTGTTTTGGTTTGGTACTGGTTTTGGTTTGTGGGGGTTTTTTTGGGGGGGTGGGGGGTGTTAGTGAAACTATTTAGGAAACATATGACTAGTCAGAATTAACAAAATCTGCTCATTAATGTGCAGTTCCCAATTCAGAGGAATTTGAGGTCATATAACTCAGAAAAAAAGAAAATTATGTGCAAAGGAAGTCTTCTGCACACTTTTAATTACACTTTGAATACTGATATTTCTGGAAAGGTCTCAAAGTAAGAACAGTCTTGTAAAATAGAGGAATTTGTCTCAAAAAATAAAATCTTACCAGTAATGATTTCTAAAACATTTACTAATTTGTAGTATTTATAACATTTCAGGAGAAGTTCAGATTGGACATTAGGCAAAGTGGCCAGTCACTGGACCAGGCTCCCCAGGGAAGTGGTCACAACGCCAAGCTTGTCAGAGTTCAAGGAGCATCGAATGATGCTTATTGATATGGTTTAGTTTTAGGTAGTGCTGTGAGGAGCAGGGAGTTGGACTCGATGATCCTTATGGGTCCCTTCCAATGCAAGATATTCTGTGATTTACTCAGCTATTCCAGGCCCTAAAAACAGATCTGAAATTAACTGTTCTTCCAGAGCTACAGACCTGACACATTCTCTCTAACTAAACTCTTGGGGAGAAGGAAAGGCATAGCAGGGATTTCTCCAAAGAGGACTGAACCAGAGTTTCCAGTACAGTGGGGGTGGGGGGGGGGTGGGGGGGGGGTGTGTTGTGAAGTCAAAAAAGAAAACTTTAAAATATTCATTTAGGTTATCTGAGTGGAGGAACTATTTAAATAGAGTTCAGCACACCCACTAGCATTTCAAGGAAAGGCTAATTATGGCTGTACTTTTGCTTTATTTAAATAAAAGAAAAAAAACCAACCACCAAATACTGAATAAGAAAAAGCAATCTTCTATATCCACTGTAGTGCATTTGCTGCTGTAAAGACTATTTTAAGATCGCGTCCATTCTGACACAGCTCTACATCTGTGAGGTAAACTAACAAATTGTCTTCTTGCCAGATAGACAAATGGGCATCAAGAGTTCTGAATCCAACTGAAATGCTTTTGAAAAACCTTAATATTCAACCTGTTCCCTCTGTTTTACAGGGATAAAACCCACAAAGAATTCAGAGAACACAAATACAATATTGTAAGCTTCCTGCAATAACCATCTTTTTCTCTGAATTCACACAGCAATTTGCATAGGAGAAGCAACATACAGGCTCACAAACAGAACTCGTTAGTAATGTGAAAGACAAAACAAAAAAATCTTTGTTACCATGAAGCATAGTTTATTTACAAAATTTAATGCCCACAAAAACTTCATAGACCACTAGCCACAGAAATTAAAACACTTCAAAAACAGTCTAAGCATCCTCTTCACTTCAGATTTTAGCAGCTGTTCTTGAGCACCAAACATGCCTCAAGATCATTAAGATAATGAGCAACAACTCTGCTCTAATATTTGTACATTCTTTTCAGTGCCTCTTTCAGCAGACCCAGTTTTCTGGAGGAAATTTATTGACCAGCTCCAAATTTTGTTCCGAACAAGCTCACCATCATCTCCAGGCTTTTCACTTCAGTGAACAAAGTTAGAAAGCTCTGTGCATGAACATCACTTCTCAGTAGTAGCCCAGAGCACCTCTGAGCTTTACGCTCAGGCCCACACCACCATTTCTTCCACTTGCATGGATAAAGAGCATATTTTTTTAAAATGTTTTTTTGCACAATGCAGTAACAGTATTACGTCAAACAGACTTCTAAAGTGATAGCAACATGACTGCTGTCTCTCTCAAAAGGAATGGACTTAACTAATTGACTTTTTAAAAAATTCTCCCCAAAACTTCGTTACTATTAAAGTCTTTTAACCATGCAAACTGGAATGCAAATTACAATCGTGTTTGTAGACGTAATCGAAAGATCTTCTACTAAGGACAGGATTATGTACAAAACCAAAACATCAACTGCTTGTATATACTGTAATTTTCACATGACAAAAACCAACTCAACAGAACAGTAATTAAAATAAATAAATAAAGGTCCATCTTGCCTGGTAAACCAACAGAATATGCCCACAGCTCATAACCTTCAGATTCTAAACAGTAGCATATAAACGATAGAGAATCTTTAGTGTATTTGAGAAAAGGGAAACTCAAGGCAATGGCAACGTATTTATGAAGTGAAACAGAAAATTTACTTTTTTGAATTTGGTGGAAGTTTTGTAGTCTGATTTCGCAGGTCACTAAGGAGTTAAAATACAATGCAGCAAACTCTACCTCGTGTTTTAGCTATCACTACCCAGCATGCTTGTCATTTAACAGACTAAATCCCACCTCTAATAAAAGCGCTGCATTTTCAACAGTGAGTCTGTTGTTTTCTCCAGTGTCTTGTCCTAATTCCATATTTGGCTACGGTCTGAGCCTAACCAAACAGTTTCAGTTTTGATCTGAGAGCTTCATTTCCTCCTCCGTCCTGGACGGGTAGAATGTGTTACTAATAAAGAGGCAGTAAACACATGGCTCCATTTCAGTCGCAAGTGCAGGATGCCCGCACACTGCTGTAGCATACTGTCAATAAACACTCCAGTATGCTTATCTCAAAGCTGCAACCACATCGTTATTTCAAGCACTTCTGTCAATGCATGGATAGTTCTGAAAGCTCTCTGGCTTTCAGGAACACCCTAGGACCATCCTGTATTCTATTTCTTGTTTCCCACGGCGGGAGGAGACCGTTTAGAACGCCTTGATCAAGGAAACGGCATCAGCAGAGGGTCTGGTTCCTCCCTCCCATCAGAAAGGTATGATGCCTTTGGCACTCTGGATGCATATAAGGTTCACGACGAGCACACACCTTGGTCTAGAATTTGCCCTGGCTCCGTAGTGTCCATTAGCTGCCACCATGACACTACGGCCGGGCAATAAAACATGCAACAGTACCCAAAAAGAGAAGGAGCCTCCTCTCAGCTTCCTAGTTAAGGACATGTATGCCTAATTAACCCAATAAAACAAGAGCTGAGGTAATTTCCAAACAGCGGACCACGGGGGCGGCACGACTGAAGAGCCTTCCCTGTTCCTCAGGGCAAACCGCTCAGGTCGGGAGCCTCGGCCACGGCAGGGTGCGCCTCCGCCAGACCTGCCGCGCAGAGGTCCCAGCATCCGCCGCCGCCCCGAGCTGCGCCCGCTGGCAGCGCGACGCTGCCGCCGTACTCACCGCCGGGAAACGGCTCCATCTTCCTCCCGGAGTCCGCCCTCAGTCCGCAAGAGCGAATCACTGGCGAGCGAGGAAGACGACGCGGCGGCGCAGCCACGACTCTCAGTCCTCCTGGCTCCTCATGCTACCAGGGCGGGGCGCTGCCTCGGGCTGCGGCGGGCCACTGCGACCCCTCACGCCGCAGTCGCTGCCCACCTTGTACACCGCCTTCTCCAGCGGCCGGGGGCACAGCAGGCTCAGTCCCTGGCTACCTGCTCAGCAGCATTTTTTCAGGGCAGGGAGCCCGCACCAACCATCTTCTGCCCGGGCCACAGCGCCTGCTTTCCCCTTCCCCTCTGCCTGGGCCATACTGCGCTGCCTACTCCTCACGGACCCGCCTCCCTGACCGTCTCACGCCCGGGAAGGGCGGGGCAGACGCTTGATCGGCAGCAGCGCTGTGCCCAGCTGCCGGAATCGTAGGGTAATGAGCGTCGGGGTATTGATTCTCTGCCCTCTTCTCCTCTGGACTACTTCAAACGTGTCAGGCGAACGCCGCCCGCCTGCCCTGCCTCTGCGGAGACGCAGTGACCCCGGCCTCAGTGGATCCGGGCGCAGCCCCGCAGGCCTCCTCGTGGTTCTGAGGCGCCCCGGCCCGATGCGCAGAGGCTCTGGAGGCACCTGAGGGCCGTGGCAGTGCCACCGGGCCAGGCCAGCTTTGCCTGTATCTTGTCGCTATGCTCCGTCGTGATTTGACCTTAACTTTTATTTTTAGCCTCATTGCTGCCTTACCTGCCCCCTACTCCCTGACCACTACACTTGTGCTATCATCTCACTACCATTTTTTCTTTAATATGGAAATTTGTTAACCACCAGTTGTTGGAAAAGAAGAAAAAGGGAGTTGATTATTCCTCAAGAACTCAAAACCTAAAGGTTTGGGGGGGGGTGGGGGGGGGGTGGGGGTGTGTGGAGCGGGGAAGAGGAAGAAAGCTAAGTTTCACTGTTCTTTGGGGAAGGGAGGGAAGAGCTCGGGCCATATTCCCAATCCTGTACCTATTCTCACTGTTTCATAAACATAAAAGTGCCACTTTTTCACACCTTAGTGTGTTTCACACACTTAGTTACACTGACAACCCTAATATTGAATAGGATATTTTGGATAAAACAAAATGAAATTTGTATTATTAAAAGCTGCTTGAAGTCCTTTGTACAGTCCCAGGCCAAGGCCACGTAGGCCAGTAATAACCATTAACCAGACTACTATTCAAAGAATGAGGTTCCTGACTAAGTGCTACTGTTAAGCTGTTCTGTAAAGACGTTTCTTGCCCTGTTGACCAAGATGTTCTCAAGGATACATTGTGAAGGGGCCTTGAAGCATGTTAAAATTGTAATGTGAACCAAAGTCCTTGAGACAAGGACACTGGGGGGTCCTTCTTGTGACTTGGTTGTCTGTGGTGGTCATATAAGCAGCCCTTCTACTCAATTTAAAGACAAAATGCACATGACCAGAAAAGGGTGGGATTAAGAAAATCAATTACAGGATTTCATATGACTATGTATGAAAATCTGTTTACTATGCATTATTATATTCTATATAATCAGCATGTTACACGAGTTAGGTGTGCATTGGTGAGACAGCTACTGTCCACTCCTGGCTGTTAATAAAGAATGCCTGCTTCTTAATACTGCATTAGTGTTAAAGAGTTTTTATTCCTGATTTGCAGAGACAACCCTCTGGCATAAGCTAGGTCATAGTTATATTTCACACTAAGACTTGCCCTGATACTGGGCACAGTATTATGTGAGTTTTAATGACCATTTACTCACCAATGTATTCTTAGACACTCTTTTAACATATGACAACATCCCGTCCTTACAAGAAAAACTTACATTATTAAATTATTAAATCAGCAAAGCGTTTGTTTTAATAGCATGAGATGTCCCGAAAACTTTCTCTTCTAGACACTGACCCTACCTGGCCTAATTTAAAATATATTAAAGAAACATTAATAGTCATGTAGCTGACTCTGCAGTGCTGGGATCCTACACAGTGTCGTGCAGAGACTGCACATAAGCCTAAATAGCTTTTTTTGAGCTCTCCATCACTTGCATGCCCATTCTTCATTTTTGCCAATCGAAAAGGAGAAGAAAAATTACCCCAACAGACACCCGTGCCTAAAGTTTGAGCAGAGCTAAGGAATGGGTAAGTTCTCTTTATTCCTTGACTGAAGTAGTTAATACTACTGATTAATGTGTTAATTTCGTTATTAATGTAAGATTTTGTATTTAAAGCTAAAATTGTTTAATTGTTGTGCACACTACTTTGCATAAATCTGATACCCCTGTAAGCAATAACTACAGCTGTTGGTAACTACTGTCTGTTCACACTCTTATCCCAAGCAATCCACAGCACTGTGTTTCCAAAATAAATATCCTTATACATCTATCTATGTATCTACCTATTCATTTCTACAGGTGTATCTATACCTAGGAGAAGCAACTGCTTCCACAAGAAGAATCATTGGTATATATTTTATGTTGTCACACTACCTACCATCCAGCACACAATGTAGCATTCAGCAATAGCTCCTAGATATACATTACTTTTTAATACATTGTAGTTAAGTTTACAGTGTTACCCTGCCTCTTTTTCAGAAAATTAAATACCACTTGCATTTACCTTAGAGAAAAAATCTCAAAGGCAGTAAAATTTCTACCAGTTAGATGAAAACAGAACTAAGAGGAAAGGTACCATAAGTGCCTAAATAAGAAAAAAAATTTCCAACATTAATTCCACCACAGAATCCTTGCATAGAGACACTTATAATTATGCATGTAAAGGTACATAAGGAGCGTTTAGGGATACTAATGAAGGAAAAATTTCTGTCAAGAATTTGCAATAAGCTAAGCTAAGTAAAGACCACCACATCTCATTTAGCTCCAAAATAAATTACAGTGGCACATGAGCCTCTAGGTGGATTACAGTGCGACATTACAGATTTAAAAAAAGGTTAGATGTATGCTAAGGAGGAAGAGTCATGACAGGGTTAGAACATTAGAACATTTTATTGTGGTATAGACATTTTGCCAGTAAATGCTCTTCCTGCTTTGCTGGTTTTGTTTAAGTCATAAAAATAAATAAAATACTATAAAAACTTCCAGGTACTGAAATTACATCAATATATTGTTCTCTTTTCCTTAGAATATTTCTAGTGTGTATCTCATCTCTAGACTGTAAAGACATCTAATTTTGAGGGTTTTTTTGTTTGGTTGGTTGGTTTGGTTTTTTTGGGTTTTTGTTTGGTTTTGTTTCTAAAGCATGTACTGGCTAGAAATTATCACACACTATTAATATATCCCCCCAGCTAGCACTGGAGTAACTTACCAGCTTTTGTGGTCAGAATGCTAAAGCATTATTCAAAAGCTGCTTTTTCCTTACATGAAATTAGAATACAGTTAAGGATGATGATTTAGGTAGACTTGCCAAAATGGCAATGTCCCTTTCCCTGTTCATCTCTTCCTCTCTGCCTTGGCTCTTTCCTTGCCTCATGCTCTCACTACCTCCCTTGCACCAAATCTGAATCTTGTTATATTCCTCTTCAGGCTGTTTCAACTCTTCAACTGCCTAATCTGGCAAAAAACTAATTCAGCAAAGTAGTGGATAAATTGTTTCTGGGTTACAGAGTTTTATCAGAATCTGCAAAGGATCTGGATAACGTCAGTAAAAGGATGCCTCACGAACATGCAGCTAAGCAACCTCAGCTCAGAGTGAGAGGCAAAGAAAAGAAGGAAGATTCACCTCTGTTTCCAGTGGTGAGCTGTCTACATCAATCATCTCCCCCTGCTTCAGCTTTCTACATACATGGATTTGGCTCTCCAGTGATTCCATTCTCGGCTCAGCTCAGGAAACAGTCAGTTCCTCTTACCTACCACTAACTGAAGCTTTATAGCATTGAAAAGAACTATTCTTGCATATCAGAAAACTTGTAGTAAGCTTAGGCAGAAGCTTTGTAAAGTAGGAAAATATGGTTAGTATAAATCCACACTCAGTGTTGGCTGGACTTTTTTCTTATTAAAGTCAATGTTAAGTGACATCTGCATCAATAAAGCCTCAGAAAAGGTCATGAATTTTGAGAACTTCAACTACTGTGCTTAATGAATAAGTTATAAAAAGGATGCATACATATCTTGGTTTTACAAACATAATAGCACTGTGGATTTTAATGTCTTCCATGCTCACAGCTCATCTCTGAAGTACCCCATTATGCAACCGCTTAGTATTATTTTCTCCTTTTGGAAACTGGAAAACTTCAAAAGAACTAGGAACTGAAACTATGAGCCACTTATCAAAAGCAGTGCAAAGTTAGGACCCTGACTCTTCATGTCAAGTGTTTATTCATTTTTGTGCTAGTATTCCAAAGTTGTGATGTGAATCATGGAAGTATTGAATTAGGAAATAAGAGACTGCTGTATCATCCCAAGTAGGTAACTTGGCTTCTGATAGACATGTCCACAGAGCACAGAATACCATACGGTAATATGCTGGTTGATGTGTTCTTGATCTTCCATACAGCAGGAGCAAGCACGAGGCTTGAATGGTCAGAGTACTGCTACAGAACACATGTGTATTATTGCACATACTTCTCTGAAATGTTCAGTGTTGACATCCCTAATTTGATTCCAGTTTCAGAAGGCTTTCATGAGTGCAAGAACCCTTGCAATCATCTAAAGAGGATTATGAAAGAAAATGATAAGGAAACAATGGGAATTATACTTCCATAGCAGAATAATGTACTTTAATGATACTCTCTCATAACCTTAAATTATGTAGAAGGCTGTAGAGCTTTTACTTGCCATGAAAATGTAGCCTTCAGCCAGGTAATGCACATAACAGGATAGAGATCACAGCATATGGTAAACAAGATTCGCATCAGTGGCATCTTTTAAGCCAAGATAATCTAATTTACACCATCTCAAGACAAGAAGAAAACATGAATTCTTTCCAATGTTTTTGAGCTCTAATTTAACTATATATTCAGCAGCGAACGTTCTTTCCACTTGGCTGTGGTGAATGTTCTGGAGTTGTATTTATTTCACTGAAAGTGTATCCATCGTGTTGGTGGTGTTTCTTTAAAAACTAATCGCTGAGAAAGGCAGGTAACAAATAACCTGATAATAATGTTGAGGAGATATAATCATTGTTTCTAATCAAGCTCTACAATTATTCTGCCATGTTTTAAAATAAAAAGTGAAAACAATTTCAGAGATTAATATAACCCCTCTTATTTTTTTCTGTTTTAAGGTACACTTAATGCTTTTAACCCCTTTTTATTTCTGTTTTCCATTCTAAGCAATAGATTGGAATTAATGGGAATTGTGTGCTGCTTCTGGATGCTAGTTATGCTTGTAACTAGTTATAGAATTGTTACTAGTATTAAAATTACAGTCTATAATGTGTACCTTGGAAAGTCTCTGCCCATTGTTCCACATTTAAGAAATAGTGATCTTATGTGATTCTTATTATTAGAGTAGCAGTATGATTACAGAATTTCTGCAGAGGAAGTCAATGCTGTCTGAGTCACAAAATAGTGTGGTGAATAGTCATGGATAAGATATATGTTCACCACAGAGGTGTATCAACTTTTGAAGCTGGTGGCAGTTGGAAAAGATAGTTCTGGGTGGTGTACAAAAACTTTGATTTAATGGATATCTTTGAACCAGTAGATAGTATAAATGTGAACAGACAGACAATCTAAATAGCTAAAAAGCAACATGGCTTACCAGAGGGATACCACTGTTGCATAGCAAAAGTTGGTATGCATTAGAAATTTATCATCCCCACACCTTTGGCTCCAAAGGCAGGGAATAACTACCAGTTATTAAAGCACCAATAGTGTAAAATGTTTGTGGACAGAAGACATACTACTGAACAAAGAAATTTAATCTGGAGCAGATTTCAAGCATTCAAAAGCCCTTGCATACAAAAAAACCCCAAGTAATTTTGTGATTCAGCTTTCCTGAGGGGATTTATCTGAAGATCTCATGCTCCTGTAAAATGGCTGGTGCTCCCTTTTTTGTCTTGGTATCTTTCACTCTAGTAGTTCCTTCAAGACTGAGTCATACAGTGAAGCAATAAAGTGTCACAGGACTCAGAGAAAGAAATAGTGTAACTTACTTTAGAATGAAATAACTCAAAATGTCCCAAGGCCTCAGAGTTAACCAGTTCTGCCTATTTTTATTCCTTTATGCAATGTTTTAAATGCACAAATTTTTGAAAACTTTTTAGAGAGCCCCCAGTTTTCAAGACTCTCTGTGTTAATGGGCCACACTGCTGACATGAATGGGTAGACTGATGTACGTTGATTGGACTTCAGTACTTTTACAGTGAGTTACAAAAGCTAAGGATTTAACTCCATAGTTTCTAGGCTGAAGACTAGTTTTCCCATAAACTGACATGGAGAAATAAGAAATCGCTATTTTCCCCAGAAGTGAAACCATGTAAATGATGCACACATAACTGCAAACTAATTGCAAGAATATGTTCAGTTCTCGCACTGGTGATTTCCATCCAAGTGTAGAACCATCAGCATTACAATGCAATAAAATTTGTCCAGCACATATGATGGTTGACAGCTAAGTAGAAAGAAAGTTCCGCATTTCACTGCAATTTTAATTGTAATGTTTTGTGAACTAGGATTACCCCACTGCAATTGTAGGTTTCCATTTCCAGGAAAAAAAAAAAAAAAGGAGAATAAAAAAAGTAAAAAAAAAAAAAAAAAAAAGGAAAAGAAAAAAGGAAGAAGGGGAAATATTCTTTCTCCGGCATAACTGATTGTGAGCATGCATATGCAATTACTAGCCTGCTGTTGCAACATCCTAGTTAGCTTCGAAAATCCATAGCATGTCTGGCACTTGGCAGTCCCTGTCATAATTAAAATGCCATTCTTTCTATCCTACTTTCTCCATTCACATTACCCTCACTAGTGTAAGAAACCTAGGCAGAGAACCTAAGGGATAGTTCAGAAAACTTGGATCAGCCTCCTGAGAATGAGGAATGGAAAACAGCTCACGTGAAGCATACATCTTCAGTGACACATCGGCAGCTACAACAATGACCAAACAGCATGATGCCAGGAACATTATAGTTACTTCAACAGTCTTAGGAAGTTCATATCTATTGAAAATAAAATATAAGGTTGTGAATAACATCTAAGAGTCTTATTTCTGAGGAATTCACATTACTTCAGCTGTGTGTGCAGCAGACTGTTTGTACTCACTGATATGAGACTTTTAGCACTCACCAGTGAATCGTTGGCTGGACACTGAAAAATGGTACTGTCTTGAAGGAAAACAACAAAGTGTAGGCTAAAAGAAGGCTGATGAGGCTATGCTGTAGCTGAGACTTTCAAAGTACTTTTCATGTCTGGAGGAAATTTTACAAAACACTTAATGAATACCACCAGATGCACACAGTATTGGACAGAGCAATGCTTGGTCTGGCTGGAATGCAGAATATGTATTTTGAAATATCAGCATCCTGCAAGGTGATATAACACTAGGAATATACCATGTAACAATATCAGGAGGAGTCAACTGCACATTCAACAACTGTCTCAGATCACTTAGTACTGCTACACAGCAGTGTGTTTCAAGCACTTTAAGACTGCCATATGAGAAGGCAAACTACAAACAAAGCCATTTACATTAATATGAGAAGGCTATTAAAAGAAAAAATATCTCTATAGTCAGCAGACAAAGCATCACTTCCATATATTAAGAAAAAAATGTGTGAGATGAGTGTGTGCCCTCAGTACAATGGTATCTAATAACAGCACTGCCTCAAACAGGCTCTTTCTATGGCAAAGGCTTCTGGGCACATACAGATACAGCAAAACATTTACATGCAGAGAAATCTAATCATAAGTCAAGATGGGGCTGGGAAGCAGTGAGAGTGTACTGCCTTCCTCAAGACAGGCAGGTCTGTGGCACTAACGTGGCACCTGAGCTGCACCAAGCACTTGGGATAAATTACTCGACAGTGGAGTCTTCTGTAAAGGACCTTCCTTGCATCCAGATTCCCCTTTGAAAACAACTTGTGAACACTGTTGCTTAACTTCTTACAAATTCAAGTGAAAAAGAAATCAGGTATAAAGATGAGAATACTTAGGCACATAGGAAGGTCTGAACTCCCTATATATGTTTTCATGGTTTTACAAAATGTGGATTGGTTTGAGATTTGAATGCACTTATAGCTTTATTTATCTTTACTTCTGTTACTGTTCCTATAAGCATCAGAAAATACCATCTTATGAAAAAATCGTTGTGAAGCTAATGAAAAGAGCTTTTCTGTTCATTCAGTTATGGTAAGATACTAGCAAAAAAAAGAAAAAGATTAAAAAAAAAAAATCTGTGTTTACATCAGTGGGATGAGATGATGTCACATCAGGTTTATTATAAATCTCCCCTTAAAATGTCAACCAATAAATCACAGGTCAGAAACACAATATTACCAGAACAATCTTAACTTGTCATGTACCTGATAATATTGAAATACTTTTACTTGCCTAACTATCTTTGAGATCCAGTTATTGTTTAGTATATTTTGTCATTTTATGGACAACATATTTAAGCTACAGAACAAACATAGGCTTCAGATATTATAAAATTGAAGGCACCTCAACATATGTTTTATACATTTATTCTTGGAACTACTGAGAGGGATGAATAGCCAAAACTTGCAGGAAAACTCATGAACTCATTAGAACCAGTTGAGAGTTTTAAAATTTTTGGAAAAATATTACTTGCGAAACAACATTTCCCCTCTGGAAATTTTCTGTTGCTAATAAAATGTTAGTTGGAAAAGGTTTTTCACACCAGACATGGAATTCGTAGTAGAATCTAAAGAGAGATTAATCCAACCAGTTATGTGGGACATCTAAAATGCAGGTGACTTAGGACATGTCTGCATTTGGTATTTAACTCAGCCTTGAAGAAGGCAATCCTCACCTGCCAATCCTCACCTGTCCCGACTAAGAAGAGCTAATGATTTCTTGTGCTGTCCACATTAAGCTGTCTACTCTGTTCTTCTTTCTGGTCTTATTACTATAAACAGAAACTGGAGAGCAGGATGACAGAGGTTTGTACAACTTGTATGGGCTATGTTCTCTGGTTTGGTGTGTTCCTGTAAAATCCACAGAAAAAACAGCTGATTTTAAATCTAAACAATTGTCTGATCTGACAGGATGTTACTGAGTAATAGTAAACATCAACTATATGATTGCCTTCAGATGTTGGTGTGAACTTGAAGATAGCAAAGACTTGATTTTAGGCCTTTGTGTCCTAGTTAACACACTAATACCCCCAGTCTTACACAGTATATACTGTACACAGTATGGATTATGGCTGAGACTGTTCTAAGGTCAAAATCTCCCGAAGAGATGAGTCACTAAGGTCTTCAGTGAGACGGTGTGAGTCTGTAATCCTGAGGTTGTGTCTTGTAGTTGCATTTGTCTCCACTGAGTCAGGTAAAACAAGGACTGTAATGAGTAACCAAGACTTGGGTACGTGTTGTGATTACTAGTAATTGAACAATATAAAAGTTTCTCTTTTTTTTTTTTTTTTTTCTGCAGGGAGAAAATAGCTTCTAATATTCCTAAACCCATCCTACATAAACCCCAGTATTGTTTCTAATTTTCAGATAATTTGTCATTAAAAGCTCTTGCCTTTTAGCCCTGACATTACACATAAGCAAAAATTCCTGATTACATTATTGGGCAGAAAATGGATAGCAAAATGTCACCAGAAATAAAGCCAACCAATCAGAAATATTACCACAGTATAACAACCTATATTCAAGGTAGTTTTACTTAATATATTTTATTTATCAGTCTCTGTGTCTGCACACAATAATTTATCATGTACCCAATGATTCAGCTTATTACATTATTGTAATGTAATCTCTGGCTTGATCTCCTCTGTAAGACTTCACAGTAGGCAGGTGTATTGTCAGTGAAAATATTTTCTTTCAAAATTGAGTTCACCATCTCTAAATACATTGGTCTACAGATATTTCCTGCAAAATTAAATAACATGAGGAAGACAGAGTATATCATGGAACAAAGCAAATACAAGAACGGAGAAAGAATATCCAATGGCAGTGACTGACAGTTGCCCATAGCAACTTCTGATGCTGAATGAATACCATTTGGGATCAGTATTCATTCAGAATTGGCAGCCCAAATTGGCAATGCCCAAGTGGAAAGAACAGCTGCCAAAAGGCCAACTTGTACAGCCAGTGAGTAATATATTTTCTAGTTCTTCCAGACAGGTCAGTTAGGGCTACTAGGAGGTTTATTCAGTTATAAAATTTTCATTTTATTATATGTGTGCAGGTTTCAGGTGAGAAAGGGTTCATTTTCTCCACAATGCGGACAACTGGCCCAGGCTGGCCAAAGGAGTATTTCATTCCATGGTACATCATGCTCAGCAGTGGGGTGGGTTCATTTGTTAGTGGGCTGGGGGGGATCAGCTGGCTTTTGTCCCAGTCGGGTTGTCAACCTGGGGCTCTGGCTTTGCAGGCTCTAAGGCTTCGACTCTCGCTTCTTGGGACCAGGTTGTGTGTCAGTCAGCAGGTGGTCAGCTATCATACCATATGTTCTATTTTCTATTATTTTAATTACTTAGTAGTATTGATAATATCATTGTCAGTATAATTTTAATTTATATTCAATTATTAAATAGTTCTTATCTCAACTTTTACGAGCTTCCTTGTCTTTTTCTCTGACTGTCTTCCTGCACTGGGCTTGGGGGATGGGGAGGGAGGTGAGCGAGCGACTGTGTGGTACTTAACTGCTAGATAAGTTTAAACCACAATAAATGTAAAGAAAAATATTGCTGCATACAGTAGTATTTCTCAAACTCTGTGACCCTGAACTTCATAGGAAGTGCAAAGTATCAGATACTATAAGGGAGCAGCTCCTCACTTCTCCTTATTTGTTAGCAATATGGTTTCTCTGGGACACATAAATGGGAACTGGCTACAATGGCTGGCTCTAAGTTCTACACTAGCTGTCTACCCTTACTTGCTAGTGGCAAAGTACTTCTCCAGTAGAGGATAGTGACTGTGATTGCATGCATCCACTCAACAACAGCTGATTCTAAACTCTTTCCAGCAGATGCTGGAAACGATAGTTAAGCATTTTGGGGTTTCAAAACCACATTTTAAAATATTTTTCCAAGGCACCTTTACTCCCTTGTTCTGATGGTTTTAGTTGGGATAGGGTTATTTTCTTCACAGTAGCTGGTATGAGGCTACTTTTGGGATTTGCCCTGAGAGTACTACTGATAAAATGGTTCTCTCAGTTAGAGTCATAGAATGTTTTGGGTTGGAAGGGCCCTTAAAGATCATCTAGTTCTAACCCCCCTGCCATGGGCAGGGACACCCTCCACTTGACCAGGTTGCTCAAAGCCTCATCCAGCCTGGCCTTGAAGACAGCTGGGGATGGGCCACCCACAGCTTCTCTGGGCAACCTGTTCCAGTGCCTCACCACCCTCTCTGTGAAGATTTTCTTCCTGATATCCAATCTAAATCTTCCTGCTTTCAGTTTAAACCCATTACCCCTTGTCCTGTCGCTACAGGTCCTTGTAAAAAGCCCCTCCCCTGCTTCCTTGTAGGCCCCCTTCAGGTACTGGAAGGCTGCTATAAGGTCTCCCCAGAGCTTTCTCTTCTCCATGCTGAACAACCCCGATTCTCTCAGCCTGTCCCCACAGGAAAGGTACTCCAGCACTCTGATCACCTTTGCAGCCTCCTCTGGGCTCGCTTTAACCAGTTGATATCCTCCTTATGTTGCAGGCTCCAGCACTGGACGCAGTAATCCAGGTGGGTTCTCATGGGAGCAGAGAAGGAGAATTCCCTCCCTCAACCTGCTGGCCACACTTCTCTGGATACAGCACAGGACACGGTTGGCTTTCTGGGCTGCCAGCACACACTGCCAGCTCATGTCCAGCTTTTCATCCACCAGTACCCCCAGGTCCTTCTCCTCAGGGCTGCTCTCTATCCATTCTCCACACAGTCTGTACTTGTGCTTGGGATTGCCCTGACCCACGTGCAGGACCTTGCACTTGGCCTTGTAGAACTCCATGAGTTGGTGCTAAGGGGCGCTTGCATGAGTTCAAGGTCTTTACCAGATACTGCACCGTGTTGCCAGCTTTCTCACTACAAGCATTGTGTGGGGAACACACAGTTCAGACAGCTAACTCAAACTAACCAAGGGAGTATTTAATTCCATAGCATGTCATGATCAGTATAACAGCAAGGAGTGGTCTGGAGGGCCATAGCTCACTTGCTAGCTGGGTTGCTCATTAGCCTGTTTGTTCATTGCTCACTAGTGAGTTGGTTGGTCAGTTGGCTTTCTCAGTCGTGCCGTCGCTCATGGGGTTCAATCAGACTCTGGTGCAATTGCTCTCTTGGGTTGTCTGGCTCCAATTCTTGCTACTCAGGACCTGCCTGTGTACCAATCAGTGGGTGGTGACTAATTGCATCATTTGGTTTACTTTCATTAGAGTTAGTAAGACTACAGTAATACTACAGGTAGTTGTATTGTTAATATTATTAGTAACACTGTAATATTCATTTATATTCAAGTATTAAATAGTTCTTATCTCAATCCATGAGCTTCCTTGTCTTTTCCTCTGATTCTCCTCCATTGGAGGAGGGGTGGTGGTGAGTGAGTGGCTGTGTGGTACTTAATTGCTAGCTGGGGTTAAACCATGACATTTGTACAAGAGCCATGAGGTTTCCAGCTTGCAGGTTCACCACAGGGTATGGGGTCTTCTTAGTTAGTCTGAATCAATGTACAGCTAGGGGTCAAGTATATCAGTCACAATCACAAGATTAGTGCTTAACTTACATATTTCCTGTGATTTTGCTGAATGTATTTTAAGTTACTTGATGTTTCTCTCTCTCATCTTGACTTAGAGACAAAGTATCATAAAACTTCGTGTTTGTATTCTGAAAACAGCTTGGAATTAGATGACTTCTTATGATTTGTGGAATTTTTCCATGAAAATTATATACATTTTGTAAAAAGTTAAGAAAATATTAAGAATTTTAAATCTGCAATGTAATTATTTCACATATATCTAGCCAGATCATATTTTCAATCAATTTTAATAATCTTATGAATTTTCATTCAACCAATATAAAAGACACCCTAGTATTCATTTTAAAAGTTAAAGATTTCAGTTCAAGTTATGAGCTGAATCCACATGTGTAATACATTTTTTCAAGCAGCTGGAAATCTGCCGAATATTTAGATTAGAGATTATTTCAACAGCTACTTATCACTCTGTCTTTTTGACAATCTATCCTTACTGGACAAGCTGATTGTTAGCCAATTATGGCACTTACTGCTGAACTGGGGTAGCTCATACTAAAAGTTGAGATAAAGCTTCATAGTACATTAGATCACAGAGGCAAGGAACAGTGTTCTGGTCCATAAAGAGAGTGGAGAACAGAACTAAACATCTGAGGAGTTTTTATCACTCAACAAAGAGCAGAACTGACATACTGTACTATTTAAAAATACCAGGTGGCAGAATCAGGGAGTAATAAAGGTCAATGAAGGCATTTGGATTCCTATACTATGAAGAACTGCAAGTCCGAGAGCAGTGTTACATTAAAATTGGCCCTGTGTGACATTATTACAGCTGACGAACAGCAGCTGGGACAAAATAAGACCATCTGTAAGGACATGCTGATATTAAATATTAACCAAAATATCATTTCATCGTACTGTAACCACTCTGGCAAAGTTCTGTTTACCCTCTGACAGAAGGACAGTCATCTTCTTGCCTAGCTGAACAGGTGGTGTTAACTGTTCTCTTTTTTCATTTCTTACTAGCATAGGAGAGGCAGGAATGTAATTTTCTACTTGATTGGCCTTGGAAGCTTTGTGATTATTTTGCCAGGTATGTATTACATCATTAGCAATGTAATCATCAGCAGAGTAATACTACAATTAAAATATATGTACTTTACCTTTAAGGAAAGGAAAAAAACCCACAAGTCACAGAAGGAATACTTAGGAAGAAAAATACAAGGACACATGACACCTGAGATACAGCTGCAGTTTACAGATCTGAGGCAGCAGATCATGGTTCGGTCCTAAAGTCATGTGTAATGGCTGCATATATAGTCTCCTTCCATTTTTCCAGCACACTGCAAAAGCAGAAGAAGCAGCATTTTGAATGGAAAGGGGGAAAGTGCTGAAAAGCATTTGATAACAGCGACTGATATTTTGATCTAAGTGTAATTCACACACACAACATTAGTTTCCTAATGCCACAACTTTAAGACTGCTTGAAAAGTAAACCATTTAATCAAAGGTCCTGATTTCCCACTATTTTCTATCCACTTGCTGAAAAGCTGATCTTCATCCTGAACACAGGAAGGTATTTCAAGTCACAAATGAGCAATAAGAGTTCAGAAAGAAGCATTGTGGTGGAAACAGACCTTTCTTATTCCTGCTCTGCCTGTCAATCACTGGCTTAATCTACTGCAGAATGCACCACTGCACAGAGAACATGGAATGGCTAGTTAGCCCTGTTTCCAAGCTCATTCTAGTGCTCTCTAACCATAAAGTGACTTAATCAAACTTAAATACCATTATTGTAACCCTTTCATCATGTTAATACTCTTGAACTCATCCTGCCTAGGACACCCAGTTATACATACTTGCACAATATATCCACAACACCTGCCTCTGCCCCTAAGACATAGAACCACTCTGTGAATCTGTAAAGCCCAGAATACACGGATTTCACAGTCAGCCCAAAAAGACAAAGGCATGTTTCCAGGTCTCTAGCAGACAATTGCTCAAAGAGGCAGAGGTCTGCCTGCTAGCCAGTTTTATTAGCTCTCCTGATAACACAAGGGCAGCCCAATGCATAATAACTTCAAAACATCGTCTCCTTCAAACAGATAGCAATATAACCCTGACATCACATCACCCAGGGTTTGCCCTCCTGCACCATCCATTGCACCCAGCTTCCCAGGATGATGGGCGTGAAGCCCAAACCTTAGCCAGGGTGTTGAAGGTTATCTTTTAGAACAAGATGATACTAGTATTATATGTAGGCCAAAGGTTCTTTGTACATGTTAAGCTGACAAGCCAAATAAAGAACAATTCACCTACTTAGAACATCCTGGAACAATTAAACATTGAAGGGACAGTTAATCAGAATGTTTTAGTGATGCTCTGTGCACATTGCCAATTTAGCAAGAAAACTCAAGTTTTGTTTCTAAAGATAATGAACACTGGCAGACTGGTGACACAAGCATAAGAGGTTGAGAAAGTTTGATAACACAGGATGAACCTCCTTGCTTATCAAAAGAGGGAGGCATGCTAGTTTCAGGCAGGAACAAGCTTATTTTCTTCACAGTGCTGACAGCTGGCTCAGAGAGTTTCATTTCATGGTACTTCAGTCTCAATGGTAGGGCTCAGTGCACATGTGCAGTTCTGAGGTGGGAAGTGGCTGGGGGGTTCATTAAGACTTGGGCTAGCTTGAAAGCTGGGTCATTAACTCTTTTGTTAGCTCTTGGCATGGTTCTTAGTGGTGGGGCTGGTTCCATTTCTTAATGGATTATGGAGTCGGCTGTTTTCCTCCCTGCTTTCAGGCTCTCAGGCTTGGACTCTCACTGCTCCTGGGATCTGGCTGTGTGTCGGTCAGTGGGTGGTGAGCAATTGCATCATGTGTTCTACTTTCTATTATTTGAATTACTTAGTAGTGGTAGTATTGTTAGTATTAGTATCACTGTAATTTTCATTTATATTATTAAATAGTTCTTATCTCAACTTTACAAGCTTTCCTTGTCTTTTCCTCTGACTCTCCTCCTGCACTGAGGGACTTGGGGGGAGGTGAGTGAGCGATTTCGTGGTACTTAATTGCCAGATAAGGCTAAACCATGAGGATAAATGCTCATTAATACCTCAGCAGTGTTCTTGTAAGCCAAGAATCTTTCTGGTAAGTCATCAAATGATGGTTTGTAGCAGCAGTAATGCTGGGGTTTAGCAAACTTTGCTTATTAAAAGCTCACTGTAATACTAAAAATCACACCCATACATCAAAATTACCCTGGCCAAGGTGAAGACCCTTCCCCTGAACATGCATAATAGTAGAAGAATTATTGTGTCAGCAGTATTATAAGTCTATGTAAATTACAAGGCAATCATCATAAGGGGGTGGACTTGGAAAATTACTAACTCTGAAATTTTTATGTAAAAATATAGCGCAGATAACTGTGTTTGGGCTGATTGATTTGTGGGAAACCACTGGGCATCTAGCTTTGCACAACTCTGAAATAAATAAGCAACGTCTCTCCTGAGTGTGCCACTATTGGTTTGTTGCACACTAGGCAACAAATTTGCTTTTCATACAAGGGCATGCACCTCCAACACTGTCTCCCAGAACAGTCCTCCAGGTTGTACCCTGCCTCTCAGTCAAACACGGCAGGGTACCCAGGGATATCTGACAATTCAAGACAGCTGGACACAATATACATCTCGCCTGGGACACTGTAAGGTGTCTAGGTGAACAAGTTTTAGCAGGGACAAGTGAAGAAGAGGGTGAATCTTGAGAGCATGAAGAAGCTGCAGACAAATTGCGACATGACTGGGGCCGTGATTTTATGTGGGTCCAGGTAATGATGGTTCAACTTAGAAGATGGACACACTGAATGAACATGTTCATTGGACAAACATAGTCCTCAACTGCAAAGTTTGGTGCCAGTCACCAACGTCTGCCAGCATCATGTTGGTAAGCCACCTTTGTTTTCATGTCTGTTCTTGAAGCATATGTGCAGCAACTGCTCAAGGGAGTCCAATATGGGAAAGCCTACGGGCAAATGTTGGAGTATCTAGGTGGTCACAGGGATGGAAACCACACTGCATTCAAAAAGGTCTGCTGCATGAAATAGTGGACACTACTGTTGCAGGCAAATTCTCCCAAGAGGAACAAAGTCCCTGTCATCCTAATGGTAACTAATACAATGCAGATACTGCTCCAGAATTTCGTTCATGGGCTCTACCTGATCATCACACTGTTGATGATACAGGGTGGAAACAAAGAGTTGCATGTCCAGAGCTGGGCAGAAAACTGGGCCTCACAATTCATCACCATGCTGTCCTGCTGGCCCTGGTAATAAGACACATGCTGCAGCCACAAATGTGCCATCTGAGGGGCTATGGGCAGCTTCTTCAATGGAATAAGAATAGCTATCTTGGTAAACAAGTCCACCACCATGACCACCACTGTACAGCCCTGAGATGCAGGGAAGTCCACAACAAAATACACTGATAAGTGGCCTGTGGCATGGGCATCTTTCTCTAGAGCTGGGCACAGACATCACAAGAACAAACATAGCTTGTGAAAACAGCTTGCGCCATAGTCTAACTGTAGCTCTAGGTGATCTGATGCAAAGTCTTCTGACAAGCATGCTGAAATGACCTATGTGCACAGCAAGCTAGTATGCTCCAACAGCATGCTGTGTAGACCCCGGCCATGCAAGGACAATCCATCTGGAGTCCTTTCAGTGGTGCATGAACTCAGCTGTATTACTCTCCTGAGTCTGTTTCATTAAAACAAATATTTTATGAAGCAATTTGTTGCCTGGTCTTTCTTATTGTGATTCAGAAATAATCATCAATATCTTGCTGTTTCTTTCTCTCAGCCTCATCCTTATCCTACCTGTGTGCCAGTGCAGAATGCAGGCTGCTGTTACAGCAATTTCCTCTGATCTAGCCTTGGAAAACAGAAACCGTGGAAATCATGCATGAACCATTAAACCATAGGCTAATACCATGCTGAACATCATAAACCAGATGGAAAGAAGGGATTTGTTCCAGATCAGCCAGCTGATCAATATGGGCCTTCTGATTTTGAGGGCTTTCTCCTGGCTTATTTTTTTTGAAAGACGATACTCTCTAAACATGCTGGGGGACTGTTCTGTTTGTCCAGTCATCCATAGGCAAAATGGGCTTTATTTGTACATTTGTTTTCTCCAAGTGAAGAAGAGACCTTAGATTATTTTTGTTTATACATATTTTTTCCCCTCCATAATACAGTAAATCACTCACAGTTACATAATAAGGTCTTCCTGGAGAAATATGTTATTGCTCTTATGCTGAACACGTGGTCAGGTCCAAGGCTTGGCCTAGTGAGAGGAATCCTGCACTGAAAAGAGGAAACATACACAGTTTCAAAACACTACTGCATGCTTCTTTTTGGTTGTTCTTAGCAAGATGCCTCACCCTTACACTGTGTTATAAGAATTCAGGGCTATAGCTCCTGAGGCCTGAATTCTTATGTTCTAAGATAAGAACATAAACCTTCAACCTTCATTTACGTTATTTATTTAACTATGTGTTGGAATTAAGAAATTATTTGTACAACTTTTAGTTAAATCAAACAGTGGATAACTCTTTCAGAGAATCCATGATCTTTCTAAATTTTACAGAAAAAAAAAAAAATTAAGAACTCGCCTAGGGAAGAATAGCATTTATTATCCTTTAAAAAGATTCAGCATGTCAGAAATTTTCATTTCCTGCTCAGTAGTCAGACTGTATTCACCAAAAAAGTGTGTCAGATACTTATAGGGATAGAATTAAATAATAATTAGTATAGAATATTTCCTACCTTGTTAATTCATTACAGGATTTGTGCTGGTTTTGATTGATAATGATGCTTTAGTATTATACAGCTGAATTTGTGTTCATAAAATGTACAGTAGGCGACCATCAGCCTGCATCAATTCATGTTTCTGCCCAATCTGCTCACCATTGAATTCAGTTATATTTCCTACTGCATGGAACACAAATAAGTAGTAAGATATCAACAAATGAGGGAAGGACCACATAATACACCCATTGGCACATATCAACCATACCATCTCACCGAACAAAGTAGGAGATTTAGCTGGTTTGCTATTCCCATTGATAGATTACAGACATTGATCAGTGCTAAAAGATGAAAATTACCTGTCACATATATTCAAAAATAATGGTGGGGGGGAAAAAAAAGCACAGAAACAAGTAGTCCTGATCTTGAATTTCAAATGGAGGTCTTTTTCTATGGAATTCACTTGAAATCAGCAAAAATGTGTGGACACAGGAATCTACCATCCAAGTACAGCACTACACTCATACCAGGCAAGATTTTCAGGGAACAAACTAAACCTTATACTGTGTGTATGGAAAACTTTTTACACAGTGAGTCATATCAGAATCAGAAAAGAGTTTCAAAGATTAGGTTAAACCTGCTTAAAACTGAAGGAAATAAAAATATCAACCATCATTTTAGGTAGCAGCAGTTCCATCTAGTAGGAGCAATTAAGTATCTTCACAGGAAAGTAGTGATCAAAATACTGTTTCATGTCATTGCTTGGAATAGTGATAAAACTCACTGCCTCTTGGCAGGGTAATGGGAATTCATAGTTAAGCAGTATTTCAACAAAGGATCATTGTCTTAGTAAGACTTTCAAGCAGGACAATGTGCAAGTCCAAAACCAAGATGAGCATTCAGGTTTCCATAAGCATGGAGCAGGAGAAAAAATCTGGAACATGTTTATACTTTGCGGCTGTGTATATCTCTTCATGGGTTGTCAGGAATGGAAAACCAAAGCCAGAAATTCTGGGTGTAAAAATAGAGTTTATATCTGGTAGTTGAGCCTCATGTGACACAGACTCCCAAACTTTTATGTAGATATACATATATACTAGAATGGCTTTCTGATGCTGCTTCATTTCCAGTAGTGAAAAGTTTTCCATATATATTACAGGAAATTGGTTTGCTTCCAAAGTCTATGCTCCAAAAATAAAATCTTATGGTAGAATACAAGGAGGGTAAGCAAATGTAAGAAGAAAATATATTATTTACTGTGTGCCATTTGCTATTCACTTGCTGAAAAATTTACTTGCCTTCTGGGTACAAGGAAGATATTGAAGGTCACAAGCATGCTGCAGAAGATCAGAATGGAAATGGAGTCCTCATCATTCCAGGTCTGCTTGTCAGTCACTGGTTTAAAATACTTCAGAGTGTACTGCTGTACCTTCTACATATTGTAAGCACATTGTTGTATCTATTGCAAATAATGTTTTCTGAAGTGCAGGGAATGTACTGTCACCACAAAGCATCAGTAAAAACAAATGCACACTATAATAATGACTAAAGAAACAACAGAGCTAATACATGTATAAAATGTTACATGTCCGATGCTGAAATATGAACCTTGAGATTTTCTATAACATGAGAAATACATCTCCCTGTCATCTGATAGATCACTTCCAAGTAGCCTAGGCCTTTCTGGCCTTACAGGTCTTGAGGGCCTTGTGCTGTGTTATCCGTCTCAGGCTGGAGATACTTCATTAGATCCAGAGCTCTGTCTCCTTGCTGTAACAGGTAGCTCTTACTGAGTTAATGTCTTTCTTGGAGGACAAGAGAAGGTAGAAGATGGCACTTTAATATTTATGAACTATGGAGAAAAATATTATGGTGCACAGACAGGAATGGATTGTTGACACTAAGATCCTAATCAACAACATCTGTTCAAGAAGGTGCCCTGCCAAAAGCCTCCCTCTGCTTCTTTTTCTTCAACCAAGGGTCACTCCATTATTGCAGTCCCTGGGTTCAAAAGTCTGGAGGAAGAAAACGTCAGAGGCTTGGTGAGCCAGAACACCCTTGTGCACTCATCTTCATGCACTGCCTTGACCCTTTACACAGACCTCACATCAGAGAAGCAAAGAAGCTGGTGGTACATCAAAAGAACATACCACAGGAACTGAAGTAGTTGGCAAGAGAAAAATGAGAAACGTTAATAAGTTTTGAAACATTTGAAACAAATTTTATAGACATCACCAGAAAATCCAGTTTGCAGGATCATCTGATAAAATGACCTTCATAATGCATTTTTGTCTTATTTTGGTTGTCTTACAGTTTTATTTAAAATAATCAATGGAAGTATTTTCTGGACAGTTCAGAAAATTGTTGGTGTCCATTTCTTTGGAAACATCAGTGTGTTCACTGAGGTAATAGTCATACCAAGAAGAATGCAAAACAAACCATTTTTTTTTACTCAACATTTCTATTTCTTTTCAGATTATTTTAGCAGTCATTGTCTGTTATGAGACACTGGAGTCATAAAGGACACTCCTCTCTTCTAAAAAATTTTAGTCAGTTCCATAATATCTGAAGGAAAAACATGAAATACTTAAATAAACATAAAGAGAGCAAACAAACAAAACTGCTTTTCTGCTCTCACACTAGGAAGTAAAGAAAAAAAAGACCACGTTAATCTGAATCCATTTCACTGAGAAGTGAATTAGCTTCTTCATCTGTACCACAGAACACACGGATGAGGACTCATCTTCAGCGAAGTCTGTGCAAAACATATTTATTCAAGGTAAAGTAACACTGCTATGTTCTGGTGCACCTAACAAGATCTCAGAATTCAAGGCATGACACAGTCACTACAGGCGTCTCCATCTATATCACCCTTTATATTTCCACTGGGACAGCTCTACCCATACTTGGCTATAGAACTGTAGAAAAGCCTATGACACTACCTGTAACATGACAGAGCTGAAAGACATGTTCTGTAGCAACTACAGATTCAGGTTTTATCCAGATGAACATATGCTCCTGCAAATGTTATGTTTAACAGAGGAGCAGCTGTTAGAAGAGATTCCCATATATGCTTTCACTCTTTTGCAGCACACTAAGGCAGGCAATGCAAAACAATAGCTCTAGTCTAATAGAAAAAAGCAGCACAACAAAGGAATCAGAGAATAAAACAGAATCTGTCAAAACAGGGTAAAAATCTGAAAGCCCTTGTGTTTGATATAGTCACTAGTTAACTGCTTTGTCACCCACATAAATCTCAAGGGGAAATGTCTTTCTAATTAAATTGGACAGTGGCTTTCCAAACATGTTTCTGTTCAAGATCTGATTTACATATATTGTAACAGCAAGAATGTTACCAGAGGATCTGAGACTATAGCTTTTGCTACCTGTAATGTTTTGCATGTAAAATCCTGCCATCTGTCTATTGTGCCCACACACGGAGAATATTCTTGGTTGGTTGCTATTAATTTCCTGCTTGCCACATGCATGACACATGCCACACATCACATGCTGCTGTAACAGAGGTGGAAGAAAGAGTGGTGTGCAAGAACTGATGGGCCTGTGCACATTCTCCATCTTGGTCACTGCAATCTTTTGCAATGGTGTGGGTAGCAGTGCTGCCCTCAGCCATGAAAACAGGAGATCTTATATCAAAAGCCAACTGTGGGAACAGGAAAAATTGGTACAGGTTCCAACATACCATTGGAAACCTGTTTTGGAGTGAGCGCATGCTGCTGAGCCAGAAAGAGGTGTTCAGACAGCCTTATTACCATTTACCTAGTTCAGCAGTTCTTTTTTTTTTTTTTCTTACTCCTTTTTCTTCTGCCATCTATTTTTCTTCTCTGTTTTCAATGGTTTGAGCCCATCCACACTCATAGAATCTACTGTGCTGTAAGTTGCAGTCCTAGAGCTGGATCCAGTTCAACTTCATCAACTTAGAACCTAATTTCTCATTTACTGGACTATAACTGCCTCTGAACAAGGTCACTTGAAGAGGTGTTTTTCCTGGATGTGTGATTCAGTAAAAAATAATACACCTATTTTAAATAGTCCTTTAACATGAAACTGGTGGTAGAAACATCCTTTCAACTTTGCCTTCTTCTTCCTTACTGTTTGCAGGTAAAGCTTGATGAAAACTCCTGTAATTTTTTTTGGTGGCACCAGAAACAATATTTTTGCGTGTCCTCAGTTAGTGTAGACCAGTTCTAGTAAACTGATGTCTTTGATCTGTTCAACCTTTTTTTTTTTTTCACAACACTGATTCTGGGGAGGTGGAAAACTAGGCAGAGAGAAAGTCTGCTCAAGAGGGACGGATTATGTACAGTGTTATTTTTCCTGTTACAACATTTCCTGTTTAATCTTATGAAATTAAGAGAAAGCATTACTATAAGGCAAGTTGTTTTGGTTGGGTGGGCGAGTTTTGTTTACTTGCTTTTTTGTTTGCTTGTTTAAGGAGAGCTTCCCTGTGCAATTATATCAAATGGCTAACTATATTCTATCAATTTCTGTCTGTACATGGAGGTTGTTTCAGGTCAAATTCCAAATGCAGAAGAAATCATTCAGCAGATTAGAGGATCAACACAAAACTGTTGCCCTTGAAACTTGAACTTTTGCTTCTTTTATGAGTCCCTGTTGAGTTGTGCTTGTCCTTTTTCATTTCACTGCATTAGCTTCCATTTCTCCTGGGTCAACTCTGCACAAATGACTGGAATCATACCTTTGGTTATTTTAAAAATGTGAGATTGAACTGAAATCATGCAAATCAGGGTCACCTGGTTTTTGCCTTGTTTCTTTTGAGTTTGTTTGTTTGACTCCTATTGTTTCCAGAACTATGTAGCACTGAAAGTGTGATCAGAGAGTGGGAACACAAAGAACAACCTACACAGCATCAATCACCATCTCAGCTGCAAGACAGAGCTCTTCCGGGCACCACGAGACATGCTGCAAACAGGTTTGTGTTCTTAGATGCACCAATAGGTAGCTTCATTTTCTCAATGCTCTACAAAGCCAAAAGCCTTCCTGAAAATACATGTTGTGATGTTATGTTGGAATCACCAAAATGGCAGAGCTGCTTCTTTAACGTGGAGCTGCTGACTGCTCGTGTTCATCCTTCCTTCACAGTTTGCGTTTCTTCAATTTATAGCTGTATGCCACTCACTGGCTGAAGAAGCAGGCTGCTTGATGTGCAAAACTAAGATTTCCTGCTTTCAAGGAAATGACACATTAACCAAGACCAGAGCAATTAGGGCAGGGACTGTTGAGATTATTTTTATTTTTTAATGTAAGCTTAACGTTAACTTAATGTTCATCATCAAGTTTTTTCTTCATACAGAGTTTTCTTGTTACTGAATCCTAGCATTCTGCTTATTTCAACAACAGTGACAAGGAAAACAGTGTTTAGCCTGCTTGTGCTCATTTCAGTTTTTCCAGTGTGTCTCTCCAACTACACTTCTCCTTTCCTTCATCTTAAATTCTCATTCCTTCTCCTTTTGCCACCAACTGGAAAAGCTCAAATCTAAATGCCCATGTAGCTTTGGAAGGCATCCCAAGGGTCTCAGATGCCCTGCCCTGAAACACTTATTCTTTAATATTCCTGGTCGAAAGGAAACCAGTACCCAGCAACTCCACTTTCTTTTGAAAGTACTCAACCTCTGTGTCCTCCACTTTTCAGAGAAACCAGGTGGCCAGGATTTCCCATGCCACACTCCAGCCCTTTCCTCAGTCTTGTTACATTCCCACTATTATTACAAAAAGCCTGGATATTTTGGATCACCTGTCCTATGAACACTGGCACATGGCTCTCCATCTGGCACATGACTCCTCAGCACTGTCTGTAAAGGAGGGTGTAAAGTCCTCCTGGTGAAGGGATTGAAGGTTTGCACAGAGGAAAGTTGCTGTAGCACAGGATAGGCATCCTGGATGCACTATTCCAGGGTCCTGGCTTCAATAGCACCCTATGTACAGGTGTTAGGGAACCTGTAAAAGAAGCTGAGCACATACAAAGTCTTCTTCTCCTTGACTAACTTGCTTGATTTCAAGCAATTAGATGTTATGGGTCTCCCGATTCCAAGGGTGCTTGTGTCCTAGTCAGCTCAGTAGCCTAGGAAACTAACTTCTAGTACATGTCAATTTCTGATGCATTTCTCTTTCTGTGAGATGTCTTTTTGACTGTGCAGATTTGTCTTGTTTGTAACAGGCACCGCTGTGTACTTCTCAAGCTGAAAAAAATAGTTTTGAGGAAGACTGGAAGATAATGAAGACACCAATAATGGACTGTTCTTCAGTGAACACAAGGTAAACTTATCCTTATAGTGTAGTAGTGGTATTAGAAACCAGTAATTCTATTACTGTTAACATTTTCCTGTGTCAGCTCTGAACACAGTGAGTTCTGAGGTGGTTTTGATTTGTGTTGGATTTTTTCCAGAGGCTGTTCGTAGTTTGGAATGTTTTCCACCCTCTGCCCCTGATCCAGAGCCAAAGGAATGCAGGCTCCTCTTTTTCTCACTGACAGTATAGACTGTTCCAAGAAATACTGAGGCCATAGTATCTGACAAGTTTCATGTAAGCTTAGAAGATGGTCTGTAAAGTTGCACTTCTGTGGTACTATTGGACATACAAATTTATTCCATGCTAGACCAGCAGGTGAAAGCAAACAATGACATGTGGTGGTGTCTCTTCTTGCCTAAGCAGTCATTCCAGTACTAGCAATTATTCAGGTATTTAGCTAAGAGAGAAAACACTCTTGACACTACTGTTTAGGGCTTTTGTTCTTTCCTGCACTCGGTCTGCCCAGTAGCTGACCTCTAGATCTTAGTCTTTCGAGTTTCTGGTACATGGACGGAGCCCCCAACCACTGTTTGTCATCATATAGCTTGTCTGCTATGCCACTCTCGTTGCTGGTACAGACCACCATGCACACACACATGTACACATCCACACATGCACGTGCATGAACATCCATACCTGCCTGGGATTCCTCTGCACACTCCAATAGCCAACTCCCTGCTGTGGTTTCACCCTTAAGGACACACACACAAAGCTTGACAGCAGGCTCTGTGGCCTTGCCAAAATTATGTCTGAGGCCCCTGGGAGCCTCCTTGGTAGTGTCTGGTGTACACAGAGAAGCACAAGATGGTCCCTGGAGCACAAAAAGGCACTCTGATGCACTGGAAAGCCCTCAGAGCTCCCTGGGCACACAGAAAGGCCTTTGGAGGACACTGGCTACAAAGGAAGGCCATCAGAGGCCCCTGGGTCTGGTAGAAAGGCACTCAGATGCTCCTTGGCCACAATAAAAGACATTCAAAGGTCTCTGGGGCACTAAGAAAATTTAATGAGTGCCTCTGGGGTGCACAGAACAGCCCTTGGAGGCCACCCATGATGGTTTGCATGGACTTTGCCAAGAAAAGGAAAACAACAAACAAATAGCCATGAAGGACATTCCACTGATTCTACAATTCTTACAGTGCTAAAGAACAGAGGCAGCTGAAAGATCCCCAGAAATTTGCTGTTGTGCAAAACTACTGCAGCATACAACACAGGACTACTGTCTTTTAGAAGACACCCCTTCTATGAAGTACTCTACACCTTTAGTCAGAGTCCCAAGCTCAGAGAGGAAAAGAACAGAACTGTCCCCTTCCCATAGTTTAATACTTCTAATGAGGACATAGGGGAAGCTTCTAGCAGCTTCTTACAGAAGTAACCCTGCTACAAACCTTGCCATGCAAATGCAATACACACAGACAAATAATAAAAATGTTCTCAATTGTTTTCAAGGGTTTTACAGAGAAAGACACTGATTTTTCCAGTTCCTCTCTTCACTGTCAGGATGGATACCATCGAATCATAGAAAGGTTTGGGTGGGAAGGGATCTCCAAAGACCACCTAGTCCAAGCTCCCTGCCATAGGCAGGGACATCTTTCATTTTCAAGTTGCTCATAGCTCCATCCAGCCTGACCTGGAACACTTCCAGTGATGGGTCATGCACAACTTCTCTGGTCAACCTGTTACAATGTCTTATGACCCTCATAATAAACAATTCTTCCTTATATCTAGCCTGAACCTACCCTCTTTTCGTTTAAAACTATTAACCAACCAGCCAGCTCAAGGTTGAATTCATGCTTACCTTTCTGATGCACAGCCTTAAGGCATATCTGTCACTCAGTACAGGGTGGCCCACAATACCACATTTTTCAGCATTGCCTCATTCTCTAAGCTCCAGAGACTCCTGGTTCAATACAGAAGTAGTCTTCTTACTGGCTTATGTATTTTTGTAATACTGGGAAACAACATAACTTTGTCACAATGGAGTTAAAAACAAGAATTCCCATTGAATTGTGTAGGGGAGCTCTGTTGGGGTGAGCAGAGAGGAATCTGACTAATGATAGCCTTCACTGGAAAACACTGAAGTGGGGGCAGTGGGAAGCATGGAAGAAGGAAGAGAAATTGTATCATCTGAGGTCTTTGGACAATATACTCATGAAGTTCGTCATTACTCTTCACCCTCGTTCTGAGACCCTGGCAGTAGCAGAATATTTGCCCTTTCCATTTACCTGGTTCTACTTTCATCTCCTTGAATGTTTGGTACAGCTTGACTCACAGGAGTAGCAAAGACTGAGGAATGAGAACTCTCAACTTTTCAACCAGAAGCAATGACAGCTCACTATTCAACTAAACTGTCACTGGAGCCAAACACCATCCATGCAAAAATAAAAAGAACCTTTGCTGCAGACATTTGTATTTTGATCACTTTGCTAGACTCACATCCTAGCTGAGAAATAAATGACAACAAAATAACTTGATGATTTAAAGGAAAGAACAAATAGTACTCACATAATATCCTTCCTCTGTATAAACTGGGAAGCATAATTCTTGTCAAAAGTTGCATTGAAGCCTTTGCATGATCCATATCAGCTATAGTCTTTACTGTTTGTAGCCAAATGCCTGGTGTATTGCAATGGTGAGTTCCCTTAAAAATCCAAATTGCAAGAAACCAACATTAACCAAGATGCTTAATTTAAATTTTTATAACTTTGCAATTTATCAATCTCCACCAGGGCATGAAATACGATTAGAACGAAACATACCTACATTTCATTTGTTGCTGGTCTCTCAGATTATTAGAACTCTTTTGGAAAACCAAATGCAGGAAAGCCTTAGATGTGTGTACCTCTTCAATCTGAGTCCAGATCGCACCTTCATCTGCATATACAAACAGGAGCTGTCCTTGTGGTGCTGAAGTTCAAGTGTAAGCAGCAGCTTGTGAAGCCTGTTTATTGACTAACAGAACAAAAGACTAAGAATAAATAGGAAAGACTGGATTTCGGAGTCAAGAGTGTAGCAGTATAAAGAGTGTCTCCAATATGAAGAAGTAAATAGCTAAGGAGAAAAATGGTCAGGAGCTCATTTGATGCAATTTCCCTCTGAGATCGCCCTTTTAGCTTAAAAATGAAATTTCCTTTTCATGAATAACAGTATGCAAGGGAAGATCTCAACAGAAGTTAGATGGATTAATTGCTTTCTCTGACCTGTGAATACTCCACAGCATATGAAAGTACTCTATCTAAATGGTATTGACTATTTTTACAGCAAATGCCAAAGGCTCTTAGTGCTTTTTCCTCAGCACTGTGTTTTGTTCCCCCTACTGTGGTCTTTCCAGCACACACACAGTCCTGCTAAGATTTGGTTCTTTAGCAGCTTTTTAAAGTTCAGATGCCTAATTTAGGCACTGTTACAATCCAGTCTTTAGGTAGCTGGGGGGGCAAGGAAACAGTGAATTATTTCAGATAGTCTAAATTCTCCTGCCAGTCTGTGCACCTCTAAGGTGGAGCAGTCATTTGTGTCACTAAAATAATCTAGATGCTCGACTCTGGTACTGATTTACATGCAGAGAATAACCTAGATGGCTGGGCCATGGACATCAGCTCTCACAGTCCCTGAAGGATGATTAAAATCTCACAGTGCCTTTAAGAAGGTTTGCACTACAAGCTTTGGTCCGGAGTGGGACTAAGGTGTGACATTACCTTTGATGTGATCCTAAGTGTAAATACATTCTGCAGACAGTATTCAGAGGGAGTAGACTGAAAACCTGCAAAAATTCTGTCCTCCATGCTGATGCATTCCACGTAGCAAGCTGTTTGTTGCTTAGGTGTTTGAGTTCCTATTAACCATAGCCTCCCATGAAAAAACTACGAAGACAAAACTTGGTGTTAAAGTAAGCTTATGTGTGCCATCACACTGAACACTTTCCATTTCCTTTGAGGAAAATGAGTCGTCCCTTATGTTTGTGAAGAATGGCAACAATCTGGATATTAGGTCAGCTCTGCTTCAAGGAAGCATCCTTATGCTTGAGCCACCAGAAACTTACCTGTATTCATTCTGTATCCGGGAATCCTTCAAGAAGGGTGGAAATACAGTTCTAACAGCTCTGTCCTTATTACTAATTTTGGAATTCAAGATTAACAGATTTATAAATGCCACCATTACTTTCTGTCTTGACACTGTCCAATAATGGACCCAATGGAGACATGTCCCTGAGAAATGTACTGCTACACATGTGCTTTTGGAGAAGTGGACAGGTTTGCCTAGTGTCCCAGGCAGAATGTCAGATGTGGAGATGCCACTTCTCTTTCAGAAGACCAGTGATGCAAACGGTCTCTACCTTCCCTGGGACACAGCTGCCAGGAGGCAGAAACTGGAAAGACTGACATAAAGATGAAAGAATTCCACTGAATTCCTCACTGAAGCTCCAACTCTACTGACCCCACTGTGAATACAACCATAAAGAACAGCTATGGAAAAATGAAGGCTGAGGAAATGTCTACAGTCAAGCTGGGGAAAAATGATTCTTTTTCTGCCTCCTCACTGTTGCTACAGGACTGAGCTTGGGTAGCTGTGGGGCCCATGCTCTAACACAGTACAGCAGCCCCCTGTCACAAGTATTTGTTTGAGGTAGGGGCACAGACTCCGTTTCTTTTTCCAAAATCTAGTAAACTTCAGCTGTGTGCCATGCTTCTGAGAGATGAAATGAAACCTGCAGGGCATTGTCAAAATGAAACTTGCAGGACGTGGTCTTTCAAGTCATAAATTTTGCCTACTGCAGATGACTCTGACATTTCCCTGAATGGCCAGATCAAGTTCTTATCACTAAGTATTCAGCAATTCCTAACCTTAGTTCAGATTAGGTCCAAAAGTTATTTCAGAAGTAATTGCATACTTCATACTGAAGTGTGACTTCAGTCAGGCCACAGTAGTCTACTGTTAGTGTTCAATCTCCACTAAACTTTCATATTGGCCATATGGGGCTCTTAAAGAGTGAGTGAGTCTTCCTGATCACTCTTTGACTCTCCAGTCAATGAATCAGCTTATGGGTGGGAATCAGGGAGTCTCAGTTTGTGCAATATTGCTGCCAGTGCACCATTGTGATGGTGATCAGCACCTGTTCTTCTTTGACTCTCAGCAAACCTCACAACAGAAGGGCCCTTCAAGAAATGTTGTGGAACCTCACAAAACAGAGCTAGACCAATTAACAAACTAAAACTGAATTTATTTTTTACAAAATGGTAACAAATTCAACCTAAGTTTTACTCTAACCAAATCTGCTTTGAGACTCTGACAGACATTAACAATCCCCAAGGTCACAATTGCAGTCAGGAATTGCATAATTAGGTCCTTAAAATACCCTCTCCTGAGGTAGTCCATGCCAATGGAGTCCGGATGCATGCGGCCTCTGAGCCAGTCACAATGGAGTGCTCATTCCCAGTCAGGCTCACTTTATCCTTCAATAGAGTCAGCTGTTGGGAGGATGAAAGGGAGGATGAAGAAAATTGTTTCCTTCACAAGGGAGGAGAAAAAGTAATACGTGTAATTAGTACTAGGTTCCACTAGATGACTCTCAAAGTAAGGAGGTGACCATAATGCTGCGTACAAACACCAGATTATGCATTTTATTGTATCATAAACCAGTGTTGCAATGTGCAATAAAATCCTAACATTGGCTCAGTTCCCAGAGATGATAAATAGCACCACAGGGAACATACACAGGAAGTAAGGTGTTACATAACACAACTGTAAGGACAAGCACAACTTTGAAAACAAATGAATCAACATTGTGACCGCTGACAACTAAACTAATATAATGAATACTTACAAAACCTTTGCTTTAACATGCTATGATCAAATTGCCATTATCTCAACCCTTCATGCCCATGTTGGGTGCCAAAAAAGACTATCATGGTTTAACCCCAGCCAGCAATTCAGCACCATGCAACCGCTCACTTGTGCACTCTTCCCTCTCCATCTCTCTCCACCTCCCTGGGTGGGATGGAAAGAAGAATTTGAAAAAAATGGCAAAACTCATGGATTGAGATAAAGACAGTGTAATAGGACAGCAAGGAAAGGGAAATAATAGTTATGATAATAGTAATGTTGATAATAACAATAATAATAGAATATACAAAACAAGCACAATACAATTGCTGACCACCCACTCACCATGCCCAGCCAGCTCTCCAGCCTTGGTTGCTGACCCCCTGGCCAACTCCCCCTAATTTATATACTGAGCATGACACCATATGGTATGCAATATCCCTTTGGCCTGGCCCATTTGGGTCACCTGTCCCAGCTATGGTCCCTCCCAGCTTCTTGTGCACCTCCTCACTGGCAGAGCATGGGAAGCCGAAAAGTCCTTGACTGTTTACCAACTGGCAGAACATCAGTGTGCTATCACATTATTCTCATCCTATATCCAAAACACACCACTATATCAGCTACTAGGAGGAAAATTAACTCATCACAGCCAACAACAGGACATTGATTTACTGGAGGTTAGTCAATTGCTCATTACTGTTTGTTTATTATTATTAATGTTACATGCACCATAGTCAGAACAGGCATGTTTCAGAGACTCTGTGTTAGTCTGTGATTTTACCAAAACTCTCAGTCCTACATATGCTGACCATACTACCTCTACCTGAACATTGGCTATGTCTAGCCTTAGGGCATCATGACTTATTGTCAGTCTGAGGAGACACTATCATGTCTCAAGGAGGATTAGAATGGAAATAATAGATTGGAAGAAATTGGCTATTCTGTTCATGAAATATCTGGATCAATAATTCCCATTTAGCAAGGTGGTGTTTTCTAATTTGACTCAGGATCATGTTTGCTAAGAAGTCCAAACCAAAAGATTATTCTCATTAAAGCAGCTTTCCTCTAATCTGCAAAACTACTGTTCCATGTCTGTCTTGCACATCTTTCTTGCATCTTCCTGTTGCATTACTTTAGGCTCATTGTTCAGGAAGCATAATTTAAAAATCATTAAAGTGAAATTCCAGGGCCTTCTCAAAACAACAACAAAAAAAGAAATTAGAAAAAATGTCCCCCTTTTTTATCTTATTTCCAATTTTTGTGGGTGTTTTGCTAATTGACGGGGTTGGCAGAAAGAACACACACTGAGTTGAAGTTAAAAAGAGAAACTTATTTACTACAGTCTAAACCAGCAGACAGCATAAGCAAGGTAACGCATCTATCATTACTACATAAAGTTACTAATAGTGATTAAGAAAGATACATCACCAATTGCCCTAATACTTTACCATCATCCAGATCCGCACATCAGCTGGGCAGCCCCAGTCGCAGGGAGGATTTGGAGACCCTGTCCCGGCAATTGGGAAATCCTACGCAGTGCATCCACTCGTAGGTAAGGATCTCCAAAGTTGCTGCGAGAGGGTCCAGCTTTTATACAGTTGAATAAACAATCTTTGAGACTCCACGTGCGGAGACATCTGACATTCCACACACACCACACACTCCCCCCCGCAGCCCCTCCACTGGATTCCACCCAAGGCATGGCCAGGGCCCAGGGCGGAATCCAAAAGGGGCATCTCTATCTGTTTGGCTCAGACAAGGCTGGATATCTGGCTGTAGGGCCTTGGTAGTCTGTCTCTACATAGATGTTTCATCCGTTGAATGATTATATTTTATCTAAGCTTCGTTCTCTGCTAATGAGCACACACATTCCACCAATGATCACCGGTACTTCCATAGGCACTTCCCATACTGATATGATGCTGGTCGGGAGATTCACTCAGAAGTCAACTTTGGTTCGAGGCCTATGATTCAGGCCTGTTTGAGGCATGTAATCCAGGCATTTTTATATCAGTGGGCTAAACAGATTTGTTAATGAGGAAACATCTCTTTTTTAAGGGTTTCACATTACATTGTTAGAATATGCGGAAGTGACATTTGGAAACTCAAAAACAGCTTCCACATTTACTGAAAAGATTGAAAAAAAAATCCCTCACTCCTTTTAGCCCTTGTTCATATTAGGCTCAGAATACCTGATTACTTTTTCAATATGATAATGAAGAAGAAATAGTACTTCACAGGAGTCAACCTGTGTACTTGCCAAGAAAAATATCAGAGTAATTCCTCTTCATGACTTATTAATGACTGATTTTCACTGGTCAGAGATTGGAAATAAGCATTTCTTCAAAATGAGCTTCTCAGCAGAGTTAGAACAGAAACCTATGAAATTCTGCATGATAAGAAACATTTAACCTTCCTTGATCATCTGCAAGGAATTGAGGTGGAGCTCAAATCCAGAGACTCCAGGAAATGAACACATCCACTCATAAACATCTATAATCCTCTTAAAGGGTGGAGCAGATACTGTAGCACAACGAGTACAGCAATTGGGCCAGAGATCCTATATAGATGCTTCTGAAACATGAGTGGCAACTACTGGGATAACAGATACGAGAAATTTTATAATCTTGTTTTCAGAAGTGGTCTGTAGAAGAATAGGTCTTGCTCCATGTGTGAAACAAGAAGGGGGGCCTACATGGTACATGGGCTCCCATCCTGCAATCCATCCAGCTGGTGCAGTAATTGAGCCTGAATTCTATGAAAACACAGACATAACTCTGTAATTATAATACCTTCAAGTAAGTTGTTGAATTAAGTTTCTGCATGCTGCTTTGATTCTAACATTTCCAAAATCTACAGTGCAAGAAGAGTACTCTATTGTGGTATTGATTGTGTTTTAAGATTGCCCTCCTTCAAGCAGGATAATGAATTAATGACTTTCCAAGTAGTTTTCCTGAGGTTTCAGGTATCACAGAAAGATGAACTAGAGTTTCTCCGGTTTGATTTTTTAGATTGGCTATACATCTACCTTTATATCCCTGTTGGAAGATGGGTCTGCAGATTTTGCTGTTCATTTCTTGTTCACTGAGGATGTAAGGAAGAAGAATACTGTTTCAGCTAATCCAAATCAAGTGTTCCTTGATGCCTGAAAGAGCTAGCAGCAAGCATTTAAAATGCATTTGTGCCAGCACTTCTGTGCAGTAAACGGCTCTTTTAGCCCTTCTTCGGTTCCTGAAATCCCAGATTCACTGCTTTCCTGTCATGTTCCAAATATCCAGCAGGAAACTTCGTAGCTCCTTATTGCACTGTGTTGACAAAAAGGACCTGGCTTCTCAACACCAACATTTCCCTACAGACAAATTTGATACGGCATTTTTCTACTTTAGCTTGCACAGAAGAAAAGAATGGTCTGTAACTGAATGGTACCAAGGTGTTTCGCAATAATCAAGCTCCTCAAGGGAAACATATATACAGATATTGCAAAGGCCACAAATTCTGCTTCTAAAGAAGGAAATGGTTCAGCATATCAGCATATGCTGCAGGGCAACAAAGGCAGCTCTGATTCTTTAAAAATAACTCATATGCCTTGAGTCAGTGTCCTCCTATCAGACATTTAATTCTACTGGAATCAATACAAGGTTAATTGCTTCCAGTTATCTAGTGTCTGCTGGCTTCTGATGTCCAAACTTGGCCATGTAACAAAATAGTTTTTCAATGGCCTTATTCGTAATGCAGACACAGATTTGCATTTTAGCATGCCATAAAAGGAGCTTTAAACAGAATCACCTTGTTCAAATGTGGTCAAATGGCAGACTTCTCAGATAAGATAATGTAGTTCACCAAAATAATATGTCACCCAAATGACACAGGTCTTTTTCTGCACACATTTATTACAACCTTTACACTGATCTCTTGAAGCCCTTCAAAGTTCACCAAGTTTTTAAAGCATATTCATAGTCTGACCATGGAAAGACTAGTGGCCACTGATTATCTACTGACACTTAATAATTTGTAGTGCTCACTGCACATGCCACCATCTTGGGCAAAGAAATCTGTTTTGCGGGGGGGGGGGGGGGGGGGGGGGGAAGTCAATTCTCTGTATCTTCCTTTAAAATATTCACTGCAAATTCAAATGATGGATGTCTAGGTGTATCAGCTGGTGTCTGTAGTCATTTTTAATAGGGAATGGTGAAATGCAGTGGCTTTTTAAGTATGAAAGATATTTTTGAAGATGTTGTAGACTTTTTTCCTGAACAAAAGCAAAAGAATTTTGAAAGAATTCAGATCAGACCTTCTTCATCAAGTCAACATGAAGGATTCAATCACAGAATCACAGAACAGTTTGTGTTGGAAAGGACCTTTATAGGGACATCTTCAACTAGATCAAGTTGCTCAGAACCCTGTCCAACCTGACTGCTTCTGGAATGGACAGAAGCAAAAAAAAACAGTATTTGCAAATATTTTCCTGAGGATTATATTTCATTAAATAGCCCAATGACTTAGAAAATCTGAAGCCCTCAACATAAGCGGTCAACATATCGATCAGTCCAAGCAAGTCCAGACAAGGCCATGAAGATGATCAGAGTGCTGGAGCACCTCTCCTATTGAGACAGGCTGAGCGAGTTGTTCAGCCTGGAGAAGAGAAGGGTCCACAAATACCTTCCAGTACCTGAAGGGGCCCTACAAGAAAGATGGAGTGGGACTTTTTACAAGGGCAGGTAGTGACAGAACAAGGGATAATGGGTTTAAATTGAAAGCGGGGAGATTTAGATTGGATGTAATGAAGAAATTCTTCAGAGGGAGGGTGGAGAAGCACTGGAACAGGCTGCCCAGAGAAGTTGTGGATGCCCCATCCCTGGAAGTGTTCAAGACCAGGCTGGATGAGGCTTTGAGCCACTTGGTCTAGTGGAGGGTGTCCCTGCCCATGGCAGGGGGGTTGGAACTAGATGATCTTTAAGATCCCTTTCAACCCAAACCATTCTATGATTCTATGAAAATATTATGTAGTGAAACAGTAAGCAATAAGTATTATGTCAGTTATTATGTGATGATTTTTGCAAAATTCCAGCAGTCAGTGCTAACAGTCATCTGTTTTCAAGGGACAGACCTACCAGAACTAGAAACATTCTTACCTGTTGCTACCTGGGGAGTTTCGAATTCAGTTAGTTAGTGGGCAGGTCTTTTACAGAATATGCCTTTACACAGCCTGGCATACTTGACCAGCAGATTTCAAGTGCAGATATTCACGTACACATACAAAAATGCTTAACCCAGGTTTGTTTCTTGATGCTGTGTTTAAAGAAAATACAATAGTAAATATATCCATAAAATATCATTCCTAACCCTACAATGAATTTCATCTTAGGTTCCTCCTTTTCTCATAACCAAAAAGAGTGTCCTGGCTGCATTTCATTCACTCATTCAAAGCAGAGTTGGTCACTGATCAGAGAAGATGAAGCAGGCCAAGATGTAGCAGGTGGGGCAAAACAAAAACAAGTGGTCAGTGTGACAGATCTGCTCTACTCTAGCACCAGGATGTAACAGCATAGCTAAAGAGAAGGCATGGTCTGTGTCCACACTACACCTTTCTTCTCAATAAGACTTCTGCCCACAGGCCACTGGAAAGCTGACTGAACACATGCCCAATTACACAGCAGTAGTGACTGGGCTTGTGAATCTGCTTGCTGTCTGTCACATAGCAGATTTTGAGAGGGTTATGGAGTGGGGTTGGATTCTAGACTCCCACAGAGGCTCCTAGCACAGACCTCCCTACCCACAGTCCTTTCCAACATATGACTATGATTTTGACTATAAAAAGAGGTGATAAGAAAAGGCCCATCTTCTAAATAATTTAAAGCAACCTTGCAAAACACGACTAGCTCCTGTCCCTCTTCTCACCACTCTCCAAACGCTGGATAACATTGCCTTTGCCATCTTCAAAAGGGACTTACATTTCAATTCTAATTTCAGGCCACCCCTCTGCAGAGAAAGCATGTTAGGATCTCTGCTATTCATGTTAAGAACATGTCCATGGCTCCTAATGAAACTGGGATGTTCTTGCAGAGAACTTTGACCTTTGTGAAAGAATAGAAGTCCTGAGCTGCAGGTCCCCAGCTTGCTCATCTCTCTGCATTCATGGCCTTGATAAAGCAACAGGGAGCTGGTGCTTTACATGAAAGGATAAACCTGGAAAACCCTGTTGTAAGTTAGAGTGGTTTGAATCAATGGAATGAAAAAGATTATCCCCAAAGGAAAAGAACAATCAGATTTTTATTGCTTGTATTGATGGGCCAGGATTTCTGGTTGGTGGAAGCCTCCCAAAGATGTAATTGTGAGGTCTTCTCCACCCTTCATTTGAAGCTGAATTCCACCTGTGCAGTGTAGACAGGACAAAACTACAACAAAACTCTCATATCCCAGAGCAGCATGCACAACTGAAGCAATACAGGCCAAGCTATCACCTGCGCGGTTCTTTTGTCTGCTTAACTTCTTGTGGCAGAGGCCATAGATGGGCTGCTGTCTCCAGGCCAAAGGATATTCCTATCCCCACGCCAAAGGATATTCCTATCCCCACTTGAACATCCATTCAATGCCTCCAGCATTCCCTAATACTGGGCTGGGGACTAAAGATTCAGGTGAGACTGTCACACCTGGACAGAAAGAACTTTGGAAAACCTGCTATAGTAGATATTTACCTTCAGACAGACAGGAAAAGATAAAAAGCAGTACTAACTAGTCACAACTGTGGTAGCCCAGAAAATGACAAACCCTCTTGGCAATATGCAAGCTGAGCAGCATGAGTCACGCAGGTATTACCTCTGCATTTGATTTATGGTAGCCCTTACCTAGGAACACACCTACCAACAAAATACACAATATCCTGTTTGCTTAGCATCATCCCTAGCCAACATCAGGGCTTGGTGCCCCTTGACAGGAGCAAGCTAGACCCAGCCAAAGGCTTCCTACCCCAGTGACGGTAAGGGAGGACACACACAGGCAGGGGTTCTAGAAAAGTCACTGCTCAAACAGCAGAGGGCAGCTGAGATCACGTCACTCTGGATGCAGGTGTTCCGGCTCTCTAGGAGATAGGCTAGACAGAGGCTCCCGAACCTCGGGCCAGCTAGGAAGGGGAAAGCACCCGCGCGTCCTCACGGGGACCGCTCTCCTCTGCTCCCTCGCCCTTTCACCGGCACAAACCGGAAGGCTCGGTGGGTCCCGCCCGCTGCAGCACCGGCCCGGCGGGGCCTGGCACGCCCCTTTCTGCCGCGGAGTGCAGGAAGAGGCCGCACCGACACTTCCTCTGCCACCCGGAGACGCTTAGCTGCTTCTGCTGTTGCTGCGCTCCCGTGTCTCCCAGGCTTACGAGGGGACAGCGATAAGTCCCTGAGCGGACCCCCTGCAGGGAGGCGCTCGGCCAGCGCCCCTCGCACCAGGGTGGAGCACGCCACACGGCCACCGCCCGCCGGCACCTGGCCCGGCCCCGCCCGGCTCTCTCCCGCCCCCGGCCGCGGCGATGGGCGGGCCTGGCGGCGAGGCCTGCATGCAGGCGCGTTCTCCGCCTCCCCGGTGCGTGCTGAGGTCAGGCCGGACCGCGCTGCAAGCGCGGAGGAGCGGCCGCTACGCTCGCGAGAGCCGCGGAGCTGCGCGGGAGGCTGCAGAGCTGCGGCGAGCGCCTGGCGCGGGCCCGGAGCGGTTCCGTCCCGCCGGGAAGTCGGGGGCCTAAGCGGGGCCCTTCCAGTCCTCGGCAGAGGAAGAGCGGCGTGTGCGCGGAGGCGGGTGTCGGTGCCGCCCCATGCGGGCGGCGGCGGTAGCGAGCGGGGCCAGGAGACGCGATGGCCAAATGGCTGAATAAGTACTTCAGCCTCGGCAGTAGTAAGACCAAGCAGCCCGACTACCGAGATAAGCGCAACGGTGCCGGTAGCGCGCCCCGCCCCGACGGACCGTCGCTCCTTCACCACCGCACCTCGCCCGGTGTTCCGCACCGCCGCCTGCGTGACGACACCGGTGAGCTGCTTCGCGCTTACCGCGCCCAGAAGGACCGCGACTTCGAGGACCCCTACAGCGGGCCCGGCTCGTCTCTGTGCCAGCTGCGTGCCATGTGCCGCCCAGACTACTGCGCGCCCGAGGACCTGGGCAAGGCGGCCCCCAGGGCTTTCTCCTCCTCGTCGTGCTGCGCTGCGCCCCCTCTCACCTGCGGGGCCGGCTCCCCGCGCCTCTTTCGAAGCCACAGCGAGCGTCGCCCAGCGACGCCACCCGACGTGAAGTACATCTCCCCCAAGCACTGCCTTATAAAGGTCGAGAGCGGTTGTGGCAGGAATGGCGCAGGCAAGAAGTTCAGCAAGGGCTCCAAGCTGCGGGCAACCGTCGTCCCTTCTGCCACGAAAGATAAAGTAAGTCTTGTGCTTCTGTTCCCATTGGATTAGGCTAGGTGGTAGGCCTGGGGCTATGTCAACCCCTGGAAGAATTTTTGGTGAGGAGACTGGCTCCTCTCCAAATGCGTCTGGTGCGGCCGCTGCTCTCCACCATGTTTCATTGGGTAACTTGGCCCCTTTTAGTATCTTGAGACGGGCAGTGCATGTGCAAGACTGGCACATGAAGTGATGGTGCTCTGTCCTCTGGGGCTTTCAAACTCACCTTTCATCTGATGGGGCAGGTTTACAGGTGTGCCTAGTCCTGCCCTTGGGCACAGTGCATTGCCAACATCATAACTGGTACCAAGGCTCTTGGGCTGGCATGCTTCTGCAGAACAAGATGTGAGGGTGCCCTAGCGTCCCTTGAGAAGCCCTGTGCTTGTGACCCAAAGTTGTGGCCTCAGCCCTATTTCATGTGTTATGGAGCAGTTATGTTATATATTAAAAAAAAAAAACCCCAAAAAAAAACCAAAACCAAAAAAAAACCCAAACAAAAAAAACCAAAAAAAAAAAAACAAAAAAAAAAAAACCCAAAAAACCCTGATGCTACCCTGAGTCAGACTTCCTGTTTTTAAGAATACAATTTGTCATGTGTTCAGACATAACTTCTTTGCCTCCTAGTTCAGTGTCGAAGGTTAAGTAGTTCAAAGTCCTATGTTACAACAGCATCACAACTTCCATCATAACTGTTTTTCCAACTGGCAGGTACCTGTAGCTGCTGTCTCTGTTGCAAATGTTCTCCTATCTTATACTGGTCATTCTCCACAAATATTAACAAAATACGGTACACGTAGCACTGGAAAGCGCAGGGCTCAGGAACTCGGGTTACTGCTGGGAAGCTTTGCAGAGGGAAGTAGCATTATTTATTTTGAGGGCACAGCGTGTAATCCCTCCACCTCTGTTGGTCCTGTGAATATAGTATTTTTTTCATATAACAGAAATTAATATTTTTTCATTTTGTAAACTGGCATTTACAAGTTCAGTAGAAGTCACATCACAGGAATTCTAAGTATGTGCTGAATGTTACCAGTTTTAATGGGCTGTGTGTACATGTTTAAATATGTAACATGATTGCACTGAGTAGTGATACATTTTCATGGCAACTTGATAAATTATAGTCTGTCCAGGTGGAATTCTGAATCAGTCAGCTGGCAATGGTGATGATACAAGATTAAAAGTCTACCATTTGTTACATTGTCTGTCCTTTTAGGTGTAGTTCCTGACTGGAAGCCACTTCTTTCCTGGAAGAGATTGATTAAAGTGAGAGTCTCGCTATGTTAGTATATTCGGTCTTCTTGCAATTGCCTGTGTTAATACCATGTATTTGCTCTTAAAATACCTTCAGCAACATTTACTTCAGAGGAAATAACTTATTGGGCAAATCACTTCCAAGTTGCTCCTTTTTTTTGTTTCTTGGTCATAGTAAAGGGCATAAAACAATTTACAAACCAGAAATTGCATCTGTTGTTAGGTAACCTGCTACCTTGTATGATCATAAATATGTGCTGCTCCCAAGCCCTTATTGCCAGTTCTAAAACTTGTTTTGAATAAGCAGTCTACGTTTGGGGTTTTGTTTGGTTTTTTTTTTTTTTTTTTGATGATGATACAGAACACTTATGTCATAGTCACATTCTTTCTATTTTTGAGAGAACTGTATGTGACAAGTAGGAAATCGTTAGATGTCTGAGATATAAAATCATTTCTACACCTCAAAGGGTAAGTGTGCCTGTCCCCATCCACAAGAGAATTTGGTTGTGAGGATCCACATAGCTTTCCTTTTGTTCAATTGTAATGTTTCTACTCTATAATGGAAATTAAATCTCTCTTATTCCACAGCCCTGAAATGCAAAACCTGACAGGTGAATCTGGTAAGCAGTGGTTGTAATGACCAGACAGAGAACTGCTTCTCTCCTATACCTGCCGTTAACTGAGGAATGTAGTTAACGGTGTGTGTCTAGTTTAGTGTCAAATAAAGCAAATGGAAATAACCTTCTGTAGGAAGGATTTATTAGAGGGGACAGCAAAAATGGTATAAAAAAAAACTAAAGGTCTGACATTCAGAAGACTTCATAAAAATTTTTAAAACATCCGGGGGAAAACAATCTGAGTAGTATAGCTTAAGCTAGTAAGTACCTTAGGAATAAAAAGAGACCTAGCTGCTGTATAGGTCTGTCATTATAGTGTTATGTTAGTGTTTAATGATCCAATAGTGTTTGCTAAATGCTTGTGTTCCATTCCAGCACCTTTTTTTTTTTTTTTTCCCCCATATACAAGAATAGAGTGCTGTTTTCTTTTATGTGTTAACCTAGAAGTGAGAACTGGTGAGGCCTCACCTGGAGTACTGTCTCCACTTCTGGGCTCCTCAGTTCAAGAAGGACAAGGAGCTACTGGAGAGGGTCCAGCACAGGGCCACTAAGATGATGAAGGGCCTGGAGCACCTTCCATAGGAGGAAAGACTGAGAGAGCTGGGTCTGTTTAGACTGGAGAAGAGGAGGCTGAGGGGGGATCTTATCAATGCTTATCAATATCTAAAGGGTGGGTGTCAGGAGGATGGGGCCAGGCTCTTCTCATTGGTGTCCAGTGACAGGACTAGGGGCAATGGCCATAAACTGGAAAACAGAAGGTTCAGCCTGAAAATGAGGAAACACTTCTTCACTGTGAGGGTGACAGAGCACTGGAACAGGCTGCCCAGAGAGGTGGTGGAGCCTCCTTCCCTGGAGACTTTCAAAAGCTGCCTGGACTTGTTCCTGTGTGATCTGCTCTAGGTGATCCTGCTCTGGCAGGGGGGTTGGACTAGATGATCTCTAGAGGTCCCTTCCAACCACTACTGCTCTGTGAATCTGTGAACTGTGGTTTTGAACAAACTCAGTGAGCAGTTTTATAACTTTTGTGACTGGTCGTCAGTAAAGATGATAAGCTCAGTTGTGTGTTAAACTTGAAAGAGTCACTAGAATGGGAAGGAGATTTGGGAAAGTGCTTGTTAGGTGTGATTACTTATAAAGGACAAATGGCAAAGCATGATGAATGACAGACAGTTGAAATTCTCAGAAAAAAATTATAGACTAGCTGATTCAGGGAGTAAAGGAGATGGAGATTAAAAGTAGTGGCAGGTATGATTGTATTTTGTGATGTTTCAAGCATACGTTGTAAAAGTAACCACAGAGTCGTAATATATCTGGGGTTCAGGAAACTTTGACACGTAGAGGTACAAGTACTGACTAAAGTTTAAGCAGAGCAGTGTAAAAGCATGTAAATGTGTGGCAGCAGCAATGAAGCAGGAAATTGTTCAAGGCAGCATAGTTGCTGATTTGATTTACAAAGGTCAGAAAACATTGTCTATGTGTGAATTCTACATTTGTGTATGAAAAAAAAGAGAAAAAAAACCCAAACCAAACAAACACAACCAAAACAAATAAACAAAAACTGCAACAACCCTTTGTTTCAATGAGATCAACTACAGAAGTGTGTCATGTAGAGATCTGGCTGCTAGCTAAGCATGAGGGCTAAAGCTGTTTACCTTTAAAGCTTCCCACCCTCCCAGTGTGTAAGTACATTTCTGACATTGCAATAGACTGTGGAATGCTGTTTGAAATTCTAAGGTCTTGCATGAAAGTACTTAAGCTCCATGGAACATTAATATCTGTATATAAACAAAACCTTTTAGTGAACATTAAGATGTCTTGTCATTTCTGTATATGGAAAGCCTAAGTTTTATTTGTCTTTGTGAGTGAGAACAAGTCAGATGTATTGAACAGAATCTTGCAGCTAGTATTTTGAGGTGCACTGAAAAAAACATTTGAAAGATGTCTAAGCAGTGGTAGGACTATTTATATGAAAGTATATAGTTTCTACAAAACCTAAACTACAAATGTAATTATGTGTCCTATTTCTATGTTTAATCCATTGTAGCAGAGCGTCAGGCTGCCACTCTTCACAACTGGTTCTGCTCTGAAACATTCTTCTGCTTTGCATGTGGTTCCCATTGGCATATGGCTCTACTTTTGAATCAAAGGTCTCAAGAAAAAGATAGTAGTGACTGCTGATACTGTGAACCAGCATTAGTGGCCACACATAAAGGCTGCATTATTTGCCATGTATATCATATTGCTATAGTGCAACTATAAATGCATTTTTCCACATGTGTCAGTCTCAAGACTATCACTGTTTTATGAATGGAAAGATACTGAGTTACTAGCTGAGCCTGTCGAGTCTTAGTGACTTTTGGGCTGTTTGAAGTGGTGTGCTAGGCTGTTCGGTTACAAGTATGCCTGGCACCTGCAGTGTATTGCACAGCTTGGAACTGTCTGAGCTCTGGGAACCATCCAGTTTTAAGACTCTTAAACACAGAGAGATCCAAGCAGATAAAAGAAGGAGTATGAAGCAGTTGGACACATAGGGAGTGAGGGAGGGAGTGGTAGTCTTCTGGAAGAGTGTATCATGTGCATATCCTTGCAGTAAGCACACCCAGACTGTTGAAAGTACATACCTCAATTACTGGATTTGAGTGAGAAGACTGACTTGCCCATTCTGAACTAAGATGCGCTTGAACTGTTTACTGAGAGACTGTAACTGAACATGATCCACATGGCCTTACTCTAAAAAAGGCTAATCTGCAGTACAAATCCCCATAAGAGAACAGGGGAGGGTGGTGGACTTCTGTCCTGTTTCCACTGCTTTCCGTGCAACATGTGTATGAAGTGTCTATGAACCATGCTCAGTTGGCTCCCAATGAGCAAGTACTACTCTTTCTTATGTACCCGCTCTTGCTTCACAGGAGAATGTCCAAGACAAACATATTTCTGTGTTGGACTATCTTCCCAAATTCAAGAGATCCACACTGCTGCTAGGAACACAGTCTCTTAGCTGTTATGTGCTTAATCTCTGGCCTTGTTGCATGGTACAGCGTGCTCAGTTATTCTGGACTGAGAAGGTGAGGGATACAAGATATTAGATATGAGGTTAAAAGTTCTAGGTGAAAAATCAGAAGGGATACATTTTTCTTTTTAAAAGTGTTTGTGTTTGTCTTTCCTTGGATTGTCCAGCTGTAATCTGTTTCATTGCATCTGTGATCATCGACACGTTAGTCTTGATGTTGTGTCCCTGTCCTATTCCTGACAACAAGAATTAGAATGTGTGTTAGATTTTCTGTCTCTTCAACCTGTGTTCTGAGCATCCTGTGGCATGAGAGGTGGCTGGTATGTGTTCTGGAACAGTTAGTCTGAACTTCGTGCTTTAACTTTTGTCTCCCCATCTGTATTCAAAGTCAAATTTTGAAATAATTACCGAAAGAGATTGGCACCAGGGGGTTAGCCTTTACTGCAAGGACAGAATCACGAAATTGCAGAATGGGTGAGGCTGGAAAGGATAGCTGGAGATAATCCCCTCCTTCCTCTCCCCCACCTCAAGCAAGACCACATAGATCCAGTTGCTCAGGACCATGTCCAGACAGCTTTTGGCAATCTGAAAGGGTGGAGACTCCATGAGCTCTCTGTGCCAGTGTTCAGGCAACTTCACAGTGGAAAAAATGTTTCCAGACGGAAGCTCCTCTGTTTCAGTTTGTGCCCATGGCCGCTTGTCCTGTAGCTGTGTACAACTGAACAGAGCCTAGCTCTGTCCTCATTGCACCCTCTCTTCAGGTATTTATACACATTGGCAAGATCCCTGCTCTGAGCTTTCTCTTGTCTAGGCTGAACAGTCCCAGCTCACTCAACCTTTCCTCATATGTGAGGTGCTCCATTCCCTTCATCATCCTTGTGGCTCTTTTTTGGACTCTCTCCAGTATGTCCATGTCTCTTGTACTGGTGATCCCAGAACTGCACCCAGCACTCCAGGTGTGGCCACATCAGTGCTGAGGAGAGGGCAAGGATCACCTCCCTTGATCTGCTGGCAGTGCTTTGACTAAGGCAGCCCAGGATGCCATTCACCTTCTTTGCAGCAAGGGCATGTGTCTGACTCATGTTCAACTTACTGTTTGCTAGGACCCCCAGGTCTTTTTGCCAAGCTGCTTTCCACCTCAGCATGTGTTGGTGCATGGAGTTGCTCCTTCCCAGGAGCAGGATTTTGCATTTCTTGTTGAACTTCATGAGAAAAGTTGTCCCATTTCTCCAGGCTGTAGAGGTCTCTCTGTATGGCAGTATGACTTACTAGTTTCGCAACCACTCCTCCCAGTTTGGTGTTGTCTGCAAACAGACTTGAGGGTACATTCTTCCCTCATCATCCAGTTGATTAATGAAGATGTTAAACAGGACTACACACAGTAATGACCCCTGGGGTACACCACTAGTCACTGGACTCTAACTGGACTGGGCTACTGATCACTATGTTGTGGACCTTGTTGTTTAGCCAGATTTCAATCCACCTCACTGCCTGCTTACCCAGCCTTTATATCAACACCTTGTACACGAGTCTTTTATGGGAGACAGTGTTAAAGGCCTTACTGAAGTCCAGGTAGCCAATATCCACTGCTCTCCCCTCATCTACCAGGCCAGACATTTGGACTTCCTGACCATAGTTTTCAGTTGCAGCTGAACAGCTGCCGGGGACTGCAAGTACTTGGGATGTTTTCCATCAGAGGGATGGAAGGCCAGCTTGCAGTTAATTGCTTGTTATTGTTTGACTCTAAAAAATACCTACACACTGTTTGGTCTGGATTAAAAACCCTGCAGAGCTGCTTTGTTTCTGAGCTGAATTCCATACATTAATGTCAAAGAGTAGTGCTTAAATTCTTGTGTTATCTCTATGTACCCTTGATAAAATACTAGATATTGGATCATCATTGGCTATATTCCCAAGGGATTTAAAAACATCTCACAGGCTTTATGTGTAGGAGTGAAAATGACCACTGGGGGGCTTCAGCCACTTACAATTTATAACGTGATATTTCTTTATGACTGTGGAATAAAGGCTGCTGAAGGGAACTACAGGAGGAGTATAGGTGAATAGAATACCGTCTGGGAATTCAGATCTCTGCTCTTCTGAGATGTTTAAAAAACATCTTGCAGTGTTTAAAAAAACAAACAAAAAACCCCAAAAAACAAATCCTACCCAAACAAACCAACCAAAAAAAAAAAAAAAAACCCAAACCCAAAAAAACTAAAAACACATAAACACCCAAAACCCCAAAGCAACAAAAGGTAGTCTGAAATTGTTAAAGAAAAGTCACAACTGTCCTAAATGTAGTTTTAAGGATCAGTATGTAAAGTCTGAATGAGATGCAAAAGGTGTACAGCTGTGCTACATATTCTGTATATGGTTTCTCTGCAGGGGCCTTATAAAGATTTTTAGAATGTAGGTCAGTAAAGTGCAGAGGAAGTTTGTTGTGGAAGATGTTACTTCCAAATGAATTCTTTCAAAGTGAGGTTTTAGGATTGTCTCTTTCTTTAACAAAAGTGCCACTTTTCAGATACAACCTTTCTTCCTTAGTTTCAACAAATATTGTTTCAGCAAACAAATGATTGCTTTGTCTTAGAATAGAACATTTTCTGTTGAAAGGAACCTAGAGTGATCATCTAGTCCACTGCCAGACCACTTTGGCTGTCCATAAGTTAAAGCATGTTATTAAGGGCATCGCTCAAATGCCTCTTGAATACTGAAAGGCTTGGGGTATCAGCCACCTCTCTAGGAAGCTTGTTTAGTGTTTGAGCACTCTCTCTGTAAATAAATGTTTCATAATGTCAACTTTGAACCTACTATGACACAACTTTGAACCATTCCCATGTGTTCTGTAAGTGAATATCAGGGAGAAGGAATCAGCATCTTCCTCTCCACTTCCTCTCCTCAAGAAGCTGTAAAGAGTAATGAATTTGCCTCTCAGGCTTCTTTTCTCCAAAGTCCTTAGCTGCTCCTCACAGGATATGCCTTCCAGCCCTTCTACCAGCTCTGTTGCCATGCAGTGGACATGTTCAAGTTCCTTAATATCCTTCTAAAATTATGAGGCGCAGAACTGCACACAGTATTCAAGGTGAGGCTGCACCAACACTAAATACAGTGGGATAGTCACTTCTTGACCAGTTGGTTATGCTGTTTGATGCATCCCAGAATGAGGTTTGTCCTCTTGGCTCCATGTACACTGCTGACTCGTATTGAGCCTGCTGTCAACCAGCACCCTCAGGTTCCTTTCTGCAGGGCTGCTCTCCAGCCACTCCTCTCCCAATTTATATTTGTGCCTAGCATCACTCTGTCCCAGGTGCAGAATTCAGCATTTGGACTTGTTTAATGTGAAATTTCATGCTTGTTAGATTTCATGTCTTCTGTGCAACTCTGAGAAAGCATTGCTCCAACTTGCTGTGGCTTTTGTGGTTTGTGACTAATTTCTCTCTGTTTCAGATTAGGGAGACATTCCTTTGCCTCCATCTCCAGTGCTTCTCTCTTGTCTCTGGTACCCTGACATGTCTGCATAAAGAAATAAGCTGGTTAGCTATAGTGATTGGCATGATTGCCCTTCCAGAGATCTGCAGGAGATACTGAAAAATTAAAGGCCACTGCAGGCATCTTAAAACCTGGGATTAGAGAACTCTGATGTGGCTGACAAGTATGTATGTCTAGAAAAGATAGTTCAAAGTTATGAGATTGCAACAGCAATGAGGAATGTGAGCTGGATGATTTGACAGATCCTGGGAGTGATTTTGCTACTGTGAGGGTAGGAAAAATTACTCAAAGATAGATAAGGATCAGAAGTCTGTAGCTTAGGAGGAACTAAAAACTGCCAGATATTCCAAGAATATAATAGGAAGGTTGAGAGCTGCCTAGAATGCTTGTTGCATGGGAAGACTGCAGACAAATGCCTGCCTTCTTTCTGCAGCCCCCACCACTGCACCCTTGTTTATGGAGCTCACAAGGGGAAAGCTCCAGTGAGGGACTCAGAGAGGTCTTTGGCTGCGGGGTGCAGCTCTCAACTGTCATGTGTAACATTATACTCTGTGAATCAGTGGATGGTTGATTTGGCCTGTACATGATTGTGATGCTACATGTATTGAGATGGATGACTCACAGAGCCTGGGTTCACTAAACTGCACAAGTGTTGCTGACAGGTTTCTAGCTGGCTTTCAAGGATGATGGAAATATTGGAGGGAACACAAATACTGTTGAGTTGGGCTTGCTGTTACTATACCTCTGAGGGTGCTTGGTACCATGTGTTTGCTAAATGCTGAAGTAGTTTTAACTGCTGATCTGTCACGGGGGAAAAGATGCTGAATTGTGACATACAAGGAGGAGATGTCAAGTCCAGAGAGAATTTCAATTTGGAGTCCTGAGCTGTGGTGTAGTGATCCTGGATCATCAGGGAGTGAGGTTTGTCTTTGCTTTTCACCTGGTCCGGTGTGGACTGAGTGCTTGGCTATAATTTCTGTCTGCTCTATGAAACAGGCTTGAGTAAAACTCAACACTGGAGAGTGGGGTGTTCTGGAGTGACTTTGCACCCAGGATAATGCAACTAGTGAGTCCTGAGCTGTGCAGAGGAACAAATTAATCATATAGAGTTTTCCACCACCACTGGGTTATTAGGAGAATTGTTGGGGGAGAGCTATTGTTGGTCACTCTTTGGCACTAAGTCTGGAGAAGCCTTGATAATTGGCAGCTGTTGCTGGCTTGGTATATCCGGATTGTTGTACTAGTCTTCCAGATGTAGTATAGTATCATACAGTGTCTTTCTTGCAGCTGGAAACCCTGCACAGAGGGGCTACTACCACTCTAAAGTTAGGGCATTTAGTGTGCTGGAGGAGTAAACATGCTCCTGTTTCTGAAGGGAAGGTAGAAAGGGGCACAAACTGTTTGCAGTGGCAGCTGGAGCTGAGTCTGAAGTACCTTGACTTCAGAAGTGGCTAGTTATGTGCAGGCCTCCGGGCAAAACAGCAGGATGCTGGCTGTGTTTTTCTACACAGGGTGATAGGCTGAAGCGACACAGCTGAGCCTCTCTGAGCTAGCAGAAGGGTGTACCTCTTTCTCTCCTCTCCTCAGCTTTCTAGTACAGAAAGAGGAGCCATGTGGTCCTACTGCTACTTGGCAGGTTGGTGCTTTATTTTTGAGGGATGAGATGTGCTGCAGGGATGCCCCTGGATATCACTGCATTCAGTAGTCTTCCAGGTCCTAGAACTACTATGCCCATTACAAGCTTGCCTTGTGTGTGTCATGGTTGGTTTACCTCTTGCTATTTCTGCAGAAGTTCACCACTGAATCTTTCTACCTGTTGATTACTATGAGGATCTATACTTTTAAAAGCCATCTGTGAGAAAGAGGGCAGTAATCCATTGGGTTTACACGTCTTTGCTGAGTCAGCAGTGAGGAATTTGAGCTGGTTCCAGAAGCTGGCAACTTCATGGAGACGGAAGAGAAAGCTGCATGCTGTAGATGCCATTCATGCTCTTGGAGTATCTGTAGATTGCTGTGTCACATTTGATGATCCTGGAGCATTCCTTGGAAAAGTGAAATTTGCATCTGTGAACAAGTGTTAGTTTACCAAAATTATTAGAGAAATAAATGATATTAATAGCAGTAGCAGTGAGAGTGATTACACTTTCTTTGTCATTGTGTTTTTATGTTCAGCCAGCAATTCTAATCAGTCTTCAGACTGATAAAGCTACTAAATGTAGGAGACAAGGAGGACATATACTGTTTAACCTCAAAAGATAGTAACAATCTGTGTATGGCTAAATGCTGGGTAAGGCTAAATTGGGTACTAAAAGAAAAAAAATCTACCTAAAAATTCATGCTGTGTTGGAACTTGTATGGATGTCAAAAAAAGGTAGGTGAAAAGAGTCAAAATGCCTACAGCAGATTTATTGCCTTACAGGTTCTGACTTCAAGTGCAAGCGAAAACTACTTGGTGGATACCACGTATTGCCTGTGGAAGGATTTTTCTAAATTATTGACCTGAGTCATCAGCAGTCCATCAGTGTAGCACTTGCATACCTTCCATCTTCATGGGAACCATAATATCTGTGAAGGAATCCAAATGCCTGCTTAATCATATCCTCTGGTCTACACATCTTCTTTCTGATCTCAAACTGTTGCCATAGTGCACCAGTTTTATTCAAGTAAATTTAGGTTTTCATGTTGCATATGTTGAAATTATTTGTAAAGTTCCAAAATCTACATTATGTGTTTGTAAATACACATACATATGCAAAAATATGATAAATAAAATATATGGTTATCATTATTATATGCTATTTTATAAATATAAACATGCATACTGCTGAGTAGGAGGTTGTGGACCTTCCATCTTTGGAGACTTTCAACACTTGTGTGGGCAGGACCCTGAACAACCCAGTCTAGCTTTCATATTACCTCTGATTTGAGCAGAAGAGTGGTTTAATTGTCTTCAGAGATCTTGTGGAACATAAAAGTCCTAATGTAATTCTGATGCCCAAAAACTGCGTTGTAGCCTGAGTGTTGCTGACAGACTTAGGTTGCATTTCTGTAAGGACAGTAGTGCAGGATCTAAGGTACACCTCTGTCAAGCTGGAGTGCTTTTCCCCATTCTGTAGATGAATCCATGCAGTAAGTGAATGTGGAGTTAGTCTCTAAAGCATACAAGCATACCTTCTTCTGCACAAGTATCAAAGAATGAATAGGGCTTTGTTCAGATCAAGTGCATGTGTATACAGTTAGGCATGACTGGGTGAGTCAACGGGAGAGAATGATGTGTGGACAGTAAAGCAGGGATGAATACTGGTGCTGATCAGCAAGAAAGAATGAATTATGCTTGCTTCTGTAGATTGTCCTCTGAATTTTCACATGGGTGCATGCAGGAGCTGAGTCAGTTAAGTCTGCACATGAACATGGAAGTAACAAGACACTGAGCATAAATAAAACATCACTACACAATTGTGTTTCAACAGTTGGGGCACCATAAATGCAGCTTGCCTGCTACTGCATGATAGCACAGATATCTTCAGCCTTTCCTTCAAAACTGCTCAGATAAGGAAAGAGGTCTGTATTATACTTTTTGACACATCCACCTTAAGGCAAACTTGCAAGCAAACTTAGCATTAGGACTGTTCTAAGGTAATGTATATGTGGAAGTGAAACCTTCTATATACAGAATAAGGTTATGCAGTTTATTGTTATTTAAAAACCATTTTAACTCAAAATGAGATATTAGGCACAGTAAGGACATGTATTGGAACTTATTTAAATGGCTGTTAACCTGATTAATGAGGAGAAAGGATCTAGAAAGGAAAAGGTTGAATCTGTGTTTCTCTTTAAACTGTCATTTGCTAGTAAACTTCTGGTTTTCAGTCTATTCTGTGGTGGCCAGTTTGCCATTGTATTTGCTTGGATCACTGAATAAATACCTATTCTATTTTTCTGACAAGCTCTTTTGCTCCTCAAGCTCACTGACACTTTGGTATCGGAGAGATGTTTGTAAACAGCATTGTATATGTTCTTGCCTACCAGCAGTTGGTTATAGTGTCTGACTCTGAGAAATTAATGCAGAACACTGCTCCGTGGCAAAGAACATAGTTTGACTTCTCATTCATTTGCTGCCCTGTGTCACTGTGATTGTATCATTGACTAACAGTATGCTAGACACTGTGTTGAATGGAAGGAAGTAATATGAGATCTCCACTTGAAACAGTGTATGGTGGATTCCGGTGATAAACAGGAAACGGACTGTGGTATAGATCTCCTGGGTATGCCACAGTTTCTGTAAATGTTATTGTAAAACAGTCCATCGACAAGGGAACAGATGTAAGGTGTGTTTTTGAAATGGTTGTACATTGTGCACATAGTGCAGAAAACTGTTTTACAAAACACATTATGCTAATGGCAGTGCATGGGAATCAAATATTTTTTTGTTGGACTGTTAATTGTTTGACCTGGTTTTCTGAAAGAAACAATATCTATTAACTGCTTTGTTGGTCCTTCTTTCCATAACTCTTGGATCTATTGGCAGGTGCTGGAAGGTGTATTTTCAAATTGAAAATAGTTGAGTGGATGGATCAAGGAGGGGAAAGCAGGCAGAACTCTGTTTTTAAACTTTCAGCAGCAGCATCTGGGTGGCCTGCATTGCCCTTTATGAAGTGGGGACACACATGGGATAGTGGGGAACTGAAATTACTGCCTGGGGAATCAAGGGCATAGAGGAAAGAAATGGGGAGGCAAGAAGACGAAACTGTTGTTTATATATATATCTTGTTAGCAGTTGGATCCTGTTACTGTGAGTGTGTGGACTTGTAAAAACCACAAAGAGCAATTCATCTTTTCTGAAAACTAAGCCTTGTGTATGGGGAATATGTCTTGAAACCCTGTTCTTAAATACTGGTGTTTTGGGGTTTTTTTCCAACACCTTACTACCAGTCCACATCTGTCTCAGAAATGTAGGAGCTACCTTTTCCAATTTATGATTCAGTTACATTTCAGACAAGGAATGTTTCCCTCTCTACAAATAAATGCTATGAATGAGGCCTGTAATTTCTTCCAGGAGCAGGGCTGAGGCAGGTCTTTTCAACACTCAAATTTAGGAGTAGAAGGAAAGGTGCTATACACAGCTCCATCTGTAGAGTAGTTCTTTAGAATCATGACCTAAATTTTTGACTCATTAGCAACATACTAAAAATTCTTTTTTTATTCTTCCTGATCCTACTGCAGATCCTTTTGGGAATCGACTGTGTACAGATTACTCTATTTGCAGGTTTTCCAAGGCTGTGAACTTTATTTTGAAAAAGGCAGTACTCAGGCTATAGGGAGGATTACCCAACTGGTCTTGAATTCCCTACTTCATGGAAGAAAGCATAAGAAGTCTTTATTAATTTGGAAAACAAATCCAGGCCAGACTTCAAAATCCTTCTGTGTGCAGGCTGAGCTTTGTCCAGGCTTCATCAGCAGAGACCTTTCTGATGTGTAGTTGTCTGAACATTAAAGTACTATTTTTAAGGAAACTTCTGCCTAAGGCATGTCTGGGATGTGAGACCTGGAGATTGCTTGGGGACAAGGAGAGAAATTTGGTATTTGCCAAACATTTCACAGTGTTATTCTAAAAAACCAAGCAAACAAACAAAAACCAAACCAAAACCCCAGACACCAAAACATGAAAAAAAAGACCAAAACAAAGCCCCAATTAATAGAGGGTGACTACTGTAGCTAGCAACTGTTGGTTTGTGACTATAAATTCTTAGAGGGGATGAGGAGGTTTCATTACGTTTTGTTAAATGTGTGTTAATCATGATGTTCTCTGGCACAAATTCACAGTTTCTAAGTCCTCTTGTCATCTCTATCCCTGCTAATAGTCACATGTTCTTGTCTGTGATATTGGCAGACTTACTGCCAGTCACAAAGCTGAGAGAGGAATATATGGTCTGCCTTTTTTTTTTCTAAAGTATCTATTAATAATATAGCTATAATATATAATATTAATAAATCTAACCCCAAGGAGTCTCTCATAGTAAGTCTCCCAAAGGTTTGGGTGGTAGGAGAGGTCTTTTCATTTTTTGCTTCTTGTTACTTGGATTCTTCCAGAATAGTGTGTCCTTAATCACAATAACCAATAAATCAGTCAAATAACACATGGTTCTGTGCTGAGGTTGCTGTTTCAAGGATAGATTTGTATTTCCTTTCACTTCAAAGAGGGATTATCCTCGAATCACAGAATGTTAGGGGTTGGAAGGTACCTTTGGAGATCACCTAGTCCAACAGCCCTGCCAAGGCAGGTTCATCTACAGCAGGTTGGACAGAAAGGCAGGTTTTGAATATGTTCAGAGAAGGAGACTTCACAGCCTCTCTGGGCAGCCCATTTCAGTGCTGGGGCACCCTCACACTGAAGAAGTTTTTCCTTGTGTTGAGATGGAATTTCCTGCATTCCAGTTTGTGCCCATTGCCCCTTGTCTTGTCGCTGGGCACCACTGAAAAGAGTCTGGCCCCATCCTCTTGACACCTGCCCTTTAGATATTTGTAAGCATTGGTAAGATGCCCTGTCAGTCTTCTAAACAGACCCCGCTCTCTCAGGCTTTCCTCATAACAAAGGTGCTTCATTCCCTTGACCATCTTTGTAGCCCTCCGCTGGACTCTATCAAGTAGTTCCCTATCTTTCTTGAACTGGGGAGCTGAGAACTGGACACAGTACTGCAGATGTGGCCTCACCAGGGCAGAGGGGGAGGATAACCTTACTTGGTCTGCCGGCCACACTCTTTTTAATGCACCTCAGGGTACCACTGGCTGTCTTGGCCACAAGGGCACATTGCTGGCTCATGGTCAACCTGTTGTCCATCAGGACTTCCAGGTCCCTCTCTGCAGAGCTGCGTTCCAGCAGGTCAACCCCCAACCTGTACTGGTGCCTGGGGTTATTCCGTCCCAGGGACAGGATCCTACACTTGCCCTTGCTGAACTTCATTAACTTCCTTTCTGCCAAACTCTCCAACCTGTTCAGGTCTTGCTGTATGGCAGTACAGCCTTGTGATGTATCAGCCACTTCTCCCAGTTTTGTGTCATTAGCAAACTTGCTGAGGGTACACTCTGTCCACTCATCCATGTAATTGATGAATATATTGTACAAGACTGGGCCCAGTACTGACCCCTGGGGAGCATGGCTAGCCACATTCCACCAAGTAGACTCTGCGCTCCTGATCACAACACTTTGAACTCTGCTGTTCAGCCAGTTCTTAATCCACCTCACTGTCTACTCATCTAACCCACACTTCCTAAGCTTACCTATAAGGATGTTATGGGAGACAGTGTGAAAAGCCTTGCTGAAGTCGAGGTAGACAACATTCACTGCTCTCCTCTCATCCACCCTGCAAGTTGTGCCATGATAGAAGGCTATCAGATTGGCTAAGCATGATTTTCCCTTGGTGAATCCATGCTGACCACTCCCAATAACCTTCTCTTCATTTACATGCTCAGAGATGACATCCAGGATGAGCTGTTCCATCACCTTTCCAGGGATGGAAGGAAGTGAGGCTGACTGGCCTGCAATTTCACGGGTCTTCCTTCTTGTCCTTTTTGAAGACCAGTGTGTCGTAGTTTGACGACAAGCCTTCTCTACCACCCCAGCCCTCCCCCCCCCCCCCAAGGTGAGTAAGGGTTCGAGGAACAAACCAGGAAAAGCCCGTAGGAGTTGAGACAAGAACTATTTAATTATATAAATGAAACTTAGGGAGTTACTAACAATGCTAGTGCTAATGAGTAATTTAAGGAATGGAGGAAGAGGGTAGAACAAATGATACAGGATCCCACCCCAAGAAGGAAAAAAAGGAAAGAAAACCCCACCCGAAGGGAGCAACCCCCCCACGAAACCGCCCGGGGGCCGAGAGAGTAAGAGAGAGAAAAAAAAAACTTCCAAACCCCGACTCCCAGACCGATCTGCCTGGCAAGACGCTGGCTCTGCCCGGAGCACCAACCACTTGCCACGCGGTCCCACACCAAACAAAACCCCCAGCCCCTCGGCCGGAAGCCCCCTCAGACCCTTCCCCTTCCCAGGGTCCTGCCCAACCACAAGCCTTTCCACCCACATCCCCACCCCCTCCCCGCCGGTCCTGCCGTGCCGCAGGTCCTGGGCTGGCACTACCTATGCAGCTTGATGTGTTATGGGGTGAAGCAAAACATAGACTAGCCGGTGCAAAGCTAAGACACAGTGTTACATTAGCTTTCCTCCAGTCCTCAGGTACCTCTTCTGTTCTCTATAACCTTTCAAAGATGATGGAGAGTGGCTTCACATTAACATCTGCCAGTTCCCTCAGAACTTGTGAGTGCATTCCATCAGGGCCCATGGATTTGTGGATGTCACGTTTGCCTAGATGATCTCTAACCCAACCCTCCTTGACCAAGAGAAGGTCTTTCCTTCTCCAGGCTCCCTCTCTTACCTTCAGTGTCTGGTCAGGGCCAGCCTTAGCTGTAAAGACTGAAGCAAAGAAGGCGTTCAACAACTGCACCTTCTCTGCATCCTCTGTCACCAGGGCATCTACATCATTCTGTAGTGGGCCCACATTTTCCCTAGTGTTCCTTTTGCTACACATGTACTTGAAGAAGCCCTTCTTAATGCCCTTGACATCCCTTGCCAGGTTTAATTCTAAGTGGACCTTAGCCTTCCTCGTTACATCCCTGCCTACTCTGACAACACAGATTCACAACATTCCTATATTCCTGCTAAGTGTCCAGTCTCTTTTTCTACATTCTGTAAACTTCATTCTTCTGTTTAAGTTTTTCCAGAAGCTCCTTGCTCATCCATGCACATCTTCTGCCTTCTTTGCCTGATTTCCTCCTCATAGGGATGTATTGACCTTGAGCTTGGAGGAAGTGGTGTTTGAATATTAACCATCTATCTTCCACCCCCCTTCTAGAACCCATTTGAGGCCAAAATCAGGTCTTCTGAAGTCCAAGGTTGTAATTCTACTTTTTGCCCTGCTACTTCCAAGCAGGATTGTGAACTCCACCATCTCATGGTCACTGCAGCCAAGGCTACCCCCACCCTTCACATCCCCCACTAGTCCTTCTTCGTCAGCACAAGGTCCAGCGGTACACCTCTCCTCACTGGTTCATCCACCACCTGTGTCAAAAAGTTATCATCAGTGATCTGCAGGAACCTCCTGGACTGTGTTGCATTTCCAGCAGATATCAAGGTGATTAAAGTCTTCCATGAGAAACATGGCCTGCCAGCGTGAGGCTACTTCCAGCTGTCTGTAGAAGGCCTCATTGACTTCCTCTTCCTGGTCAGGTGGCCTGTTGTAAGCACCCACAACAGTGTCTCCCATATTTGCCTTCCCTTCAGTTCTTATCCATAAGCTTTCAACTCATTCTTCACCCCCCGCTAGGCAGAGCTCGGTACAATCCAGTTGCTCTCTCACAGGAAGAACAATTCCACCACCTTGCCCCACTGGGCTGTCTTTCCTAAAAGGTAGGTGGCCATCCATGACAGCATTCCAATCATGTGAGCTATCTCACCACATTTCTGTAATTACAGTGAGGTCGTGGTCATGTGGCTGCACACAGATCTCTAGTTCTTCCTGCTCATTCCCCAGACTACATGTGCTGGCATACAGGTATTTCAGAAAGGCAGTCGAGCATGCACGTTTCCCTGAAGGACTGCAAGAGGATCCACCACAGCCATACACACCCTTGAGGTGTTTGGCCTTCCGGATCTCATCTTAGGAGTCAGCTAAGGAACGTTTGTTGCTACTCTGGTTGGCCTGGCTTATTCCCCAGTTGAATGCAATGGTGTGAGCATTACCATCTTGGACCCCACTCCCTGAGGCCCCCAGTTTAAACCCGGTCTCACTAAGTTGGCCAGAATGCTGCCAAAGATTCCCTTGCTTCTTCTAGATGGGTGGATCCCGCCCCTCTCTAACAGTCCACGTTCATCAAATAATTCCCATCGTCATAAGATTTAAAATTTAAACTAAAGACTCAGTTTATTTCAGTGTGGTAATTTCTCATTAGTTTCTTTTTTTGTTTGTTCCCTTTAATTTTTTTTTTTTCCAGTCAGATAGAGATTACAAAAATTATCTACAAAATTATCTATTTAGGTACATGCTTTGTTTTCTTCCTGTGGCTGCATGTGCAAATCATTCTTTTGCATGTGCAAATACCAGTTTAAACTTTTATTTAATACATAAGTCTTAAACAGTATTTCTTAAGACTGTAGAAGAACAAAGACTGTGCATCGACAGTGAAAATTACACCTTAGATAATATATATTAGTTAAGCCAGGATCTCAGCTTGTGTTTAATTTTCTGGAGGGTTCTGTTGTTAGTGGTTTTGACCTTCTACCTGCTAGCTGACTTTTGAACTAGAGTTACAGTTTTGAATTTGTCAGCTTGTCTGGTAACTGAGCCGTACCCCTTTTTCTTTTGCCTTGGAGTTTTAACAGACAAACTGCTAGGGAGAACCCTTGTGAGTGTTCCCTAAATCCTAATTGATCACTGAACAGAAGCTCAAGTACTTTCACTTACTTCTGATCAGTGCACTTCTATTTCAGAGTTTCTTTTATTTGAAGTTGCTTATGCCTTAAGTTACTATTCCTAGATCTACGTGATAGAAAATATGTGTATGAGGAGCCATAGGATGGGCTTATGTAGAACAGTAATCAGTAGTTGTAGGAGCTCACAGCCCACTCTGATAATCTTCGGTTCCCTTAAGAGGTAAACCACAGGTCTTTCACAAGTCTTAGCCCTCACGCATACAGGCAATTGAGACATGAATTTAGATTCTGAATGGCTGCCTAAGACCTTCTGGAGATTCCCTGATAGCTGTGAATATTTTCACAGGTAGGACCCCCATGAAAGGTGGCTGGATTTGGCAGAGCGGAGAGGCAAGTTAACTATGTCCTGCTGCAAAGCTCAGGCCCTGTGCCTGGGTGACCTCTTTAGCCTGCAGTTACAAAATCTCAGCATGTTGCCACACGCCTGATTGTGTCTAAGGTAGAAGTGACAGGTACAGCATTACATCCTGGGTGGCCTGACCAGTTGAGGCTTCTGAGAGGGATGCACTGGAAGATGATGGATGGCATCCATTCCCTTCTCTTTCCCATCCTGTGTTTATAAGATACTAACATGAAAGATCAATTTGGAGGTTAGTTGAACAAGTTTAGCCATTTGCCTTGGAACTGCACTTAATCCAAGGCGTGGGAGAGGCACTGCATGCAGGCCTTAGGCAGGGATCTTCTCTCCTGGCCTTGACCTCTGAACCACAGAAAACATGGCTGACTGAGACCGGTTTGCTGGGTAGTGTCTGAAAGGTTGTGGGGAGAAAAAAACACCACACAAATATGTCCATCTGGCAGGCTGATGAGCCCTGGCAAACAGGGAGGCACTTTGATTACTACACAGAAAGGCCTGTTCCAGCATGCCCTTGAGGGAGAGGTGATAGCCTAGTGCTCTCACACTGGATCTTCTCCACAAGGCATGGAGGTGATTAAGATCATGATCTGCAGACCCCCACTCCACATGCAAGGGATGTGCCTGGGATACTCATAGGCTTGTGAAAAGAGTTTGCATCTAAGATCGGCAAGCTTGTGCTTTGTGAAGGTGGCATGAAGGAGTATGCAGGCAATGTATGAGGACCCTCTGTCATAAAGCAAATGTTTATTATTTGTGTCATGGTTAGAAAAATCTGTACTTTGTCTGACTTTTTCTGACCTACTGTATATAGGCTTGGAAGATGAGCTTGCTAAGGTAAAAATAATTTCTGGGGAGATGGCATAAAGGCATGCAGAGTAGGAACCATTTTTCTGGCTGGGATCTCTGAGAACAGAAGAAATAATATTCCGGAATGGGATTGTGAAAACTGGTTTAGGCATTTGCAGAAGGTGTGTTGTAATAGAAATAACAATACTGAGGTTTTTGAGCCTTTTTGAATGAAAGCTTCCTTTAGAAAGATGTAGAAATTTTGAGACTTAATGGAAGTAGAGAATTTATAGCTGTTAGCAAGTATAGAAGAAATCAAGTGTTGACACTGGCCAGCTGCTATAACTAGGTTGAGAATTAGTAAATTTTAATATGAATGGAAACAGTCACTGCGGGAGCCCTCTTGGAAGCTCAGAGCTCTAAAGCTACTTTCAATAAGGCAATACAGAAAGGTGAAGAGCGGACTGCTCTTTCTGCCTGAGTGCTGAAAAGTTGGTTTTGTCTGACAGGGTTTTCTTTGGGGTTTTTTGTGGGTGGTCATTTGGGGGAGCAGGTTTTCCCAATCTGACAAATTTGATAGGTGACCTCATTGAAAACAGTTACAGTGAGCTGTATAGAACCTCATAGTGCTTGTGACACTGTTATTCATCTGAAGGGGAGGAGTTTACACCCACTGTCCAAGCTAGGGGAGGTTTTCACTCCAGGGATTACTGTAGAAGATATATTTCCAGCCTCAGTCTGATCTGGTACAGTCTTAACAGATGATAGGAATACAATAATAAATTGTATTTGTGGTAATAGTAAATACAGTAATAAATAAAATAATGAAATAATGTTTTTACATTATTTTTAATTTTCTTGTTAGAAAGCAGCTTTTGGTTTGCTAGGCCTCTTCTGAATAACAGGTTAGTTGCTTTAGTCCTTCTGTTCATATTTTGTAGAGTAAGCTCTTGAATATGTTACAAATATGCTTAAAGAAAATCAAGTCTTGATTTTTATCGTGTTTGACAGTATTTTATATGTATAGTTTTCCTCCTAGTATATTTTTTGGCAAAGGTAAAAGAAAAATAACCATGTTGCGCTGCTTTCTGTTTCATGTTTTCTTACAGTTATAGAATCATAGAATGGTTAGGGTTGGAAGAGACCTTAAAGATCATCTAGTTCCAGCCCGTCTGCCATGGGCAGGGACACCCTCCAATAGACCAGGTTGCTCAAAGCCTCATCCAGCCTGGCCTTGAACACAGCCAGGGATGTCCACAGGCATCAACAGCTTTTCTGGACAATCTGTTCCAATGCTTCACCACCCTCTCCGTGAAGAACTTCTTCCTGATATCTAATCTAAATCTCCCCACTTTCAATTTAAACTCAGTGCCTCTTTGTCCTGTCACTATAGGCCCTTGTAAACAGCCCACCCTCACACCCCACCCCCACCCCCAGCTTCCTTGTAGGCCCTGTTATGCTAAGGATTGGCAAGTACTATATGTCAACATTTGTAATAGGAGAGTAGCACAGAGCCCATGCTACCATCCAGCAGCTTTTGACAGGATTGCATCAAAAGATTAAAGGGATAGCATTTCAACTGCAGCACTTTTGGAGACAAACCTGTGCATGTGACTAGAAGAAATTACTGCTGAGTGGTACACATTTTTGCCTATGTCTTAAGTTCGTGCATCTTGGGCATATGTTGCCAGACATGGTGCAGGGGACTTTTTTCCTTTAGGTTGACTGTTTTTCACAATAATGAGGCAGTAATTTTGGATACTAGGTGAGAGAAAAAATTATCGTTTCCTCTCCATATACTGGTGGTTGCTGGTCAAACAGAAGCTTCCAGTCATTTTAGACTTTGAGTGGAGGAAACCACAATTAATTTACAATTAAAACATCAATCCCAGGTACTTTGGTACCCCAGCTGTTAACCTGTGACTGTAGGACAGCTAAGTCTTGCCCTGACACTCACATCTGTTTGTTCAATACATCAATACAAATACATCTTCTAAAACATCCCTTCTTTGGGATGTGCTGGTGAGTGATCTGCAGTCCAGGGGTTAGGAGCTTATGCTAAGAAATGTGGTGGAGGTTTTTGGGTTGACAGGTTTTGTTTTTTTCATTTTGTTTGGTTTGGGGGTTTTTTGGTAAGCAAAATAAGTGGTATAAAATTGCAGTGTGGCAGAGTTGCAGGACATGAATAGTAACTCTGAAGTGTGTTAGATGTTTTGTTCCCTAATCTTAAAGATCTTTGCCTTTCCTAATACAGTGTTCATTTATTCCATGGCATTTGTGCAGGTTTTTTTATCTGGAAATGCTTGTGTGTCCTGTTTTTGGCCCTGTCTGGTGAGATATGTTGGCAGCAGGAGACAGAAGCAGATGCACTTCAGGCTCATAGCTGGCAATGTACTCCTGGTTCTTTGCTGAAAAGATCGAAGCTGTTAGGGTAACAATCTGGTGTTGGTAACTGTGAAGATGTTAAGTAACTGGTGTGACAGAAAGTCTTGATTGAAAAATCCCTCTTAAAGAGAGCAGGCCTTCAGGGCAGAATCCTTTAGTCTTGCTCTGCTTTGAGTGAGGGATTGGACAGGGTGATCTCCTGGGGTCCTTCCCCACCTGAATTATTTATGGTTCTGTGAGGATTCTGATGCTGAAACCTGCCTCTGCTTTTTCTGCTTCAGACTCTTTTACCTGCCCTACATTACATCTCTGTGCTCAACTATAATTCTCATATGAGGATTTTTTCTTTACTTGGTCCCCTTGTCAGCTTCTAGAAACCAAGATTAACTCTACCCCTTCAGAAACAAGGAGGAATGATTCCTGTTACTTTAATCAGCTGATTACAAAGCTTTTATAACCAATGGGATTTACACAGCACACCATGATTTTGCAGGGATTGGAAGCATGATAATGTAGGGTAAGATCTTCTAACCTTCAATTTTTTCTAATTTTGAAGGAGGAAGGAAACTTATTCTTCTGACAGATATTTTCTTTTTACTGCTATTTTTCCTAGTTCACAAAATACAGATAAGTATAGTGTTCCTTTGAGAGAATGGCACAGATGGATTCAAGAAATTAAGTTTAAACAAGAAGTCTGTTTTGTCTTGTTCCTTTTCAACAGAGAACTAAAATACAAAGCTGCTTATTAATGCAGTGAAAAGAATAGCATTTGAGTATTTATTTAAAAAAAATTAGCAACATTTTCAGTTGTAGCTGATAAATCTGAAAAACAGAGGGAGTGAACTAAGTGCAAGTGAACCTATGCTTTTTTCACTGCTTATTAGCAAACTTCTCTGGTAAGAATTGCACATTGATTGATTTAATGTAATGACTGATTGGATCTTGTCCATCCCAATTGGGATTGACAGTGTGTCCATCACAATTATTCCCTATCTTGTGCTAGTCAGAAATCTTGACATAGAGTCTGCTTTTATGTGCTCCTGGTATGAACAGGAGCACACTTCTATTTCAGCTCTGTTTACTAGCTGATTTGTGGCAATTGTGCATTTGTCCTCAGACTGTACTTTGAAGATGGCATAGAAAGTAGCTGTGTGAAACTGGGGGGTTTTGCTGGTGAGGTGTTACTGCCTTCTGGTTTGCACATCTGACTGGAGATTCCAGTAACAGTTACTTTCCTATCTTTCAGGTATTGATAGCTGATGACTACTCAGATCCATTTGATGCCAAAAGTGAGTTGAGCAGAATAGGAAAAGGGGAGAACACTGGCTATATGGAACCATATGAAGCCCAGAGAATAATGACTGGTAAGAAAAGACTGTTGCAAATATGAGCTTTGATTGCATGGCAGGTCACATGTATATTACAGCTGCTGTGAAACACAAATGTTCTTGGGCATGCAGAACTGTGTTTCTGAAGATGCTAAGGTAGTCAATAGTAAATGCCGTGGAGGTTTTTCATGTTGCCTTGATGTCTATAAAACACTGCTCTAGACCTCACTGTTGAATATAGATGGTTTGTACTGTCATGTGGGAAGATGGAAATGAGAGCACTGGGAGTTGGAGTGTGTATTGCTCAGCTTGGCAATGTCAAGGCTGTCATCTGTGTATGTAGTAGGGAAGGTCAAAGGATTATATTGTGTTAGTTCACTTTAAAACAGTTGATCAATTTGCTTACGGCCTTCTATCCCTCAGTCAGATGCAGACTGCTTGGTCTTTCCTCTATTAGAGGGGGGCTGCAAAGCTTACACCTTTATGTGTGTTACTATCTTCCTTCCTTCCTTTCTCATTTCTCTGATATATTTTTTCTACCAATGGTCAAAATGAGACTCACTACGGTGCCTGTGGACCTTTAACTGCTATTCTTGGTAGCATACTTCCTTTTCGGTCATGTAGGGAGGTGATTAATTGTGGTATTGGTGTAGGAGTTTGAACTGTTTGAAACCCTTGTCCTGGCATTACACGGCTGTATTGTCCATATATTTTCCTCATATTATCTACATCAATTTCCTACTTGTTGGCTGTGCAGTCTGTAAAGTTTTCTGGGGTATGGGGCCATATGTTTTTAATTTATGTTGCTTTGTCTCAGTCAACACACATCTTTGTGCAGATCAGTTGTGCATTCTTGGATTTGTACAGCAGGTCCTCTTTTTCTCATTGTGAGGTAAAAGTTACTCTTGTGCCTAGTTAAGTTGATTGTATGCTTTGCTTTTCTATTGGCAGCTCCTGTTTTGAGCCCTCAGGAAAGATTAATCAGTGGGGGAAGATGAGGCTGTTGGATGCAAAGAGCCTTTTTTCATGCAAGTGTTTCTGTTTTTCTTTTCTTAAATAGCATTTCTGAAGAGACAGTGGAAATGACATGCAGACTTTATTATTTGGAAGTTTTTGGTATAGAGAGGCTGGGAGCTTTTATTTCTCACTAGTGTAAATCTGTTATTTCTCATTAAGTAACTTCTCAGAAAAACAAATTAGTCCCTGTAAGTTCTTGTTCTTTATGGAGTAGTGATGAGCATGTGTAATTTTAACTATCAAGTTTACAGTGCTTTGATTTCTTTTTTTTTTTTTCCCCTGTGTTTAGGACAGGATCTTATTCTATCCTCCTTTGCAGATTAGCCGTAGTAAATGGGATGGTTCCTGGACACTATTGTATGGATTACCTAAATTAAGGGAGAGTAAATTTTTGTATCATTGCAAGACACTCTTTTGCCAAATTGGTGTTTGGTGCAGCTGATAAGCTGTTATATCTGCTCCCTATGCTATTATAAAACAAACATGAGGGGCTCTTAAAGATGCTAAAAGCACTTTTGAAACTGGGATTTAATTGAGTATAATGATATAGCAAGTGTTCTGTATACGCATTTGATTGAACCAGTAGAGGAAGATTCATATCTCCTTGAAGATGTTCAGTGTTTTGAGATCTGGGTATTTGGTTTTCAGCCATCTTGTCCTAATGCTGGTAGAAATAGAGAAAGTCTTCCCATAAACCTTGATGAGGTCAGGTTATATTCCACTATATTCAGGCATGTGGGTTTATGTTTGGTTTCCATTGCACAGATGTTGCCTTTGCATTTTTCTTGACAAATAAAAATCCAAAGGCATATTTTGGAAAGTTTTGAAAGATTCAGTTTATATTTCCCAGGTGAGTTCTATTATGCATCTATTACTTCTAAAGAAGACCTTTGGACTGCAGTTTGGTTGTTCTCAAAATGCTTACTGCTTTGCTTGTTATATTTGTTTGTTAGCTGTGCTGCCTGATGAATGAAGGAATGTTATATGGCTATCCAATTAGCTTAACTAGTCTGGTGAAGTCTTTCTGACTCTATGTAACATGGATTAATCGCAGAGAAGGTCAATCTGCACAATGCGCTTTAGGAGAGAAGGAAAACAGCTTTTTGTCAGTTATCCCTTGTTTACTGATGCACCCTAACTCCCAATCAGCTGTGGAAACTGGTTGTAAGGACTAGTGTGGAATAGAAGCATCAAGTTTTTTTGTATGCTGCATGCTCCTTGAATTAGCAGAGGATTAGGCAAAAGCAGATGTTGATACGAAATAAGACCCTGTTATTTCAACTTGAGAAGCTAAAGTTACACCTGAATAAAAATGTTTGATGTCTGAAATGACAAATACATTAATTCAAAACTTACTCTTCCTCCCTGAAAACTCTGGGGGGTTCCAGTTGTGATGCAGTTGGTTCTCAGCTGATGTTTAATTGAAAAAGAAAAAAAACACCCACACACCAAAAAAAAGGGCAAAAACCACACACCAACAAAACCCCCAACAAAACCCAAGAAAGCCTGAAATTGATGTTTTCAAAAAACTATTAAATGGTTTCTCTGATTCCATGCTGTCTAACATTAGAATTGGCTTTAATCAGGCTTAAGTTTCTTCTGCAAAAAATACTGTCTTCCCAGATTTATGGATATGTTGATTGAAAGAAAGCAACTTTTATGTCAAGATTTGGAAAGATTTTTCGAGGAAAGGCTCGAACTGAGGCTAAAGTAGAGCATGTTCAGAACAAATGCATGTTTATAAGAAACTGTTATCTGCTGGCCTGTGTTGATATTCGTAAGTGTCTGACCTGTCTTCAGGAAAGCCATGCCAGAGATTGAGAGAAAATCCTTGGGAATCTAGTTCCTGGCATGCTGTGTGGTGTGAGTCTCAGTTTGGGTGGGTGTACACCTAAGGCCACAGGAACAGTGTTACATATTTACCTTATCCCCAACCTGTTTGGGGATTGGATGTCCCAGTGTGAATACAGTTGTATGTAGGAAGTTCTCTGTGATCTTAGCATCTGACGTACTGTATCCTGGACTATGCATACAGTGAGATCCGGGCCTGGCTGCTACCATGCGTGATAGAAGAAATCCAAAAGACAGCAAAAGGGACTTCAGGACACTGGGGCAATTAGTTGCAGGATTAGAAGCACAGGCAGTGTTTTCCTCAATCACTTTAGTGGCAGGGAAGGAAGGAACAGGAAAGCATGCCTGATCAACAAGTGGCTCATAGGCTGGTGCCAATGGTGGAATTTTGGGTTTTCTGATCATGGGGAGGTTTACATGGCACTGGGCCTGCTGGCAACAGATTGCGTTCAGCTGTCTCAAAGTGCAGAAAGGTTTCTTGCCTGTGAATTGATAGGGCTCTTAGAGAGACCTTTAAACTAGGTTTGAAGGGGGGCAAAACCAGTAGTGACACCAACAGATGCCCAGAGCCTGGAGAAGAATCACAGGTCACCAGAAGAGTACCTGACAAGCTAAACGAGAGAATTCCAGCTGCTCCAGTCAGCAAAACAACTTCATGAGGGGCCCATCTTAAATACCTCTATGTGAATGCACAGAGCATGGGAAATAAAGAAGAAGAGTTAGAGGTGTGCGCACGCGTGTGGGGCTATGACCTCATTGGCATTGTGGGGACATGGTGGGATGGCTTTTATGACTGGAGTGTCAAACTGGAAGGATGCAGACTCTTTAGGAAGGACAGGCATGGGAGACAGGAGGGAGGTGTTGGAGGTGTCTTTACATCAGAGACCAGCTGGAGTGCGTGGAACTCCGCCTGGGGATGGATGAGAAGTTTACTGAGAGCTTAAGGGTCAGGATTAAAGGGAGGGCAGGGAGAGGGGATACTGTAGTAGGAGTTTGCTACAGGTCACCTGGCCAGGACAACTGAGTGGATGAGGCTCTCTACAGGCAGATACCAGCAGCCTCGCGTTCACAAACCCTGGTCCTCTTGGGGGACCTCAACCACCCTGATATCTGTTGGAGGGACAACACAACAGGGCACAACCAAGCCAGGAGCTTCCTGGAATGCATTGATGACAACTTGCTTCTGTAAGTGATAGAGGAGCCGACGAGGAGAAGCTGGACCTTGTTCTTACCAAGAGGGAGGGCCTGGTGGGGATGTGAATCTCAAGGGCAGCCTTGGCTGCAGCGACCACGAAATGGTGGAGTTTGAGATCCTAAAGGAGGTGAGGAGGATGTGCAGCAAGCTAACTACCCTAGTCTTCAGGAGAGGAGATTTTGGCCTCTTCAGGGAACTGAGTAGCAGAGTTCCAAGGCATGAAGCCATGGAGGGAAGAAGGGCTCAAGAAAGCTGGCCCTTTCATAAAACCAAAATCCTTTTGGTATTCAAGGATCTTCTGCTCCAAACTCAGGAGTGATGCATCCCAGTGAAGAGGAATTTGGACAAAAACGCCAGGAGGCCTGTGTCTATGAACAAGCAGCTCCTTGACAAACTGAGGCACAAAAAGGAAGCCTACTGTGGATGGAAGCATGGACAGGTCTCCAGGGTGGATTACAGGGAAGTTGTCCGACAAGTCAGGGATCAGGTTAGGGAAGGCAAAGCCCTGACAGAATTAAACCTGGCCAGGGACATCAAGGGCAACAAAAGGGCTTCTATAGGTACATAGGGGATAAAAGGAAGATCAGGGAAAATGTGGGCCCTCTGCGGGAGGACACTGGAGAGCTGGTTTCCTGGGATATGGAGAAGGCTGAGGTGCCCAATGATTTTTTTGCCTTAGTCTTCACTGGCAAGGACTCAAGCTGTACCCCCGAGTCACAGAAGGCAAGGGCAGGGACTAGGAGAATGGACAGCTGCCCGTGGTTAGGGAGGATCATATCCGAGAACACCTAATGAAACTGAAGGTGCACAAGTCCATGGGACCTGATGAAATAGATCCATGGGTCCTGAAAGAACCAGCGGATAAGGTTGTAAAACCTGTATCCATCCTATTTGAGAAGTCATGGCAGTCTGGTAAAGTTCCCAGTGACTGAAAAGGGAAAACCTAACCCCCATCTTTACAAACGTAAGAAATGGAGGATCCGGGGACCTACAGGGCAGTGAATCTCACCTTTGTGCCTGGAAAGATCATGGAGCAGATCCTCCTGGAAATCATGCCAAGGCACATGCCAAAAGAGGATGTGATTGGTGGCAGCCAGCATGGCTTCACCAGGGGCAGATCATGCCTGATAAATCTGGTGGCCTTCTATGATAGGGTCATGACTTTGGTGGATAAAAGAAGGGCAACCGATATCATCTACCTGGACTTGTGCAAAGCATTGGACACTGTCCTGCACTACATCCTTGTCTCTGTATCGGAGAAGCATGGATTTGACGAATGGACCGCATGGTGGATAAGGAATTGGCTGGATGGTTGCACTCAAGGAGTTCAAATGGCTGAATGTTTAAGTGGAGACCAGTGATGAGCGGCGTTCCTCAGGGATCAGTGTTGGGACCAGTTTAACATCTTTTTCAGTGACATGGATGATGGCATCAAGTACACCCTCAGCAAGTTTGCCAATGACACCAAGTTGTGTGGTGCGGACGACAAGCTGGAGGGAATGGATGCCATCCAGAGGGACCTGGACGGGCTGGAGAGGTGGGCCTCTGCCAACTTCATGGAGTTCAACAAGGCCATGTGCAAGGTCCTGCACATGGGTCAGGACAATCCCAAGCACAAGTACAGGCTGGACAGAGGATGGATTGAGAGCAGCCCTGAGAAGAAGGACTTGTGGGTACTGGTGGATGAGAAGCTGAACATGAGCCAGCAGTGTGTGCTGGCAGCCAAGAAAGCCAACCATATCCTGGGCTGTATCCAGAGAAGCGTGGCCAGCAGGTTGGGGGAGGTGATTATCCCTCTCTATTCTGCTCCTATGAGAACCCACTTGGAGTGCTGCATCCAGCTGTGGAACCGTCAACATATCAACCAGTTGGAACGAGTCCAGAGGAGGGCCATGAAGATGTTCAGAGGGCTGGAGCACCTCTCCTATGAAGAAAGGCTGGGATAGTTGGGCTTGTTCAACCCGGAGAAGAGAAGGCTACAGGGAGACTTTGTAACAGCCTTCCAGTATGTGAAGGGGGCCTACAAGAAACCTGGGGGTTGGTGGGGGTGGTGTGTGTGGTCTTCTTATAAAGGCCTGTAGTGATAGGACAAGGGGCATGACTTTAAGTTGAAAGATGGTAGATTTAGATTAGATATAAGGAAAAAAATCTTCATAAAGTGGGTGGTGAGGCACTGGAACAAGTTGCCCAGAGAAGTTGTGGATGCCCCACCCTGGAAGTGTTCAAGGCCAGGTTGGATGAGTCTTTAAGCAACCTGGTCTAGTGGAGGATGTCCCTGCCCATGTCAGAGGGGTTGGAACTGGATGATTATGAAGGTCTCTTTCCACCCAAACCATTCTATGATTCTGTGATTTGTTATGCCCTGAGTAGGCTCTAAAGTTAACACATACAAAACAGAGGCACATTATATTTTGTCAACAGTGTTATGACACCCTTCTGAAGTCTGTTAACAACACAACATTTGCTCCATGAGGAATACCACGTGATGTGTTACATCTCAGGGAAAGTAACTGTGTTGACAAATGCTACTCATTGAACTCTGCATAATTCTGAAGTACAAGAAGAGGGGTTTCTCCTTGGCTACCATATCACTGAGGCAGATTCATGATACAGAGGCCAAAAACTCAGCAGGGAGTAGTCCCTGGCATCCTGTGGGACCATGGACATTAGATGATGTCTGAAAAAGAAAGGGAAAAAACATGTACATTCAAACTGCCAGGCAGGGCATAGACCTGAGGCACTTCTAAGCCTTTAAGAAATCAAGGCACTGATGTACCATATGCCTCCCTCAAATTTCAAACCATTATCCTAACTCAAGGTAGCCTGCCCAAACTCTCCTTCACTACCCATTCCAGAGCATAGAAAATGCAACTGCTGATCCAGAAAACATAGGTGTGTTTTTGCCCACACACTTCTTGAGAAGTTTCCCACTCAGAGGGAGTTACTGGGCACAGCCTGCCCCAGTCCAGTAGAGCTCAAAGGACTTTTCTAAAAGGACAGTTGTTTATAGGGTAGCAAGATAACTGACTTCAGGCATCAGTAAACTTAGCTGGTTTTGGCCACAACTTGGTTGTTAATTACTGGTACCAGCTTACCTGAGTTTTGGTGCTGTCAAGAAGTGATTTGTTCTATTCTCAATTCCTTTATGGTCAGGTGATCCGAGTTTCCATCACATACCCTGTTTAGACACCTTAGGCATGATCTGTCCTTAGCAAAACAGGATTGTTTGTCATGATCATGGGACGCTTAACAATCCAACTGATTATACAATGGCTAAGGCTGTACGAGGGATCTTAGGCTGCAGAACAGTGCAGGAGCTGGAGGGGGCGAAATGCACCACTTCTCCATACAAGCCCAGTCTGTGTAGGGCAGACTAAATAGACGAGCTTGTGTACATGCTCCAGGTGTGAGAAACTGGTACAGGAGAAGGATCATTGTGCTGGACCTGACGAGCTGAAAATTATTTCTAGGGATGCTCTACAGCATTTGGATTGTGGCACAGAGATACCTGTTGTCTTACGTGTGCTGTTCAGTGCATTCATCAAACTGAGTGACACATCTGCACTGTCAGCTGAGATGAACATAAACTAAGAATTATGTTAATGTGAGGATTCTATCAGCAGGAGCTTTTTTGAAGTCAAACAAGGGGGTATTAGAGAGCATTCCAAAAGAAAAATCACAACTTTGTTGACAGGGTCACAACATTAGCATCCTCCTTCCTTTCTTCTTTTTCTATGTGTTTGTCATCTTGTTTCTACATACATCATCGTGACTATGCAATGGAACAGCAGTGAGCAAGTTTAACTAGCTCTCACCTAGGGTTTTTGTGCTTTGCCTCCTTTCCCATGAATGCAGAAGCTGAGCCTCCTCTCTAGGTGAAGTGATGGAAAAGCAAATGCATTCATGCACTTCACTGCCTCTTTCCAGGGACTGGGTTAAGAGTTTGTGCGAGAATCACAATGGAATCTCTAATACATGACAAACAGCCTAGCAGAAGCAGTGCATCTGCCTTAACTGTTCCCTATGGACATGCTGGGAGCAGTAGCTCTTTCTTTCTGCAGGCTATCACAGAAATGCTGGGAGCATGGGGAAAACAGCATTCCCATGAACCTTCACCTGCTACAAAAGATCTTGGGTGTCGATTTCCCTTGTAACTGGAGAAGCTGTTTTTTTGTTCAGACACGTAACTTCATCTGAATAGTCACTACAGCGCATTGGTGTTGAGTCAGTTCTTGTAAAATCCTTTACCAGGTGGCCTCTGGCATGTTGCTTGTTGGCACGGAGTTTACCACTGCAAATAACATGAAAAAAGGAGTGATAATCACTTTGATAAATCTTAGGCCATTTAGATTAGGATGTACAACATGGGATGTTTAGAAATAACATTTCTGGTCTATGGAAGTTCACTGAGCCTAGCAAGCCAAGCTGTGATCCTTCAGCACTGTAGTGGTTCAATTTAAGATTTGTTATCTGCTTGTATGTGAACATGGCAAACAGCTGTATCCAGCACAGAAGAGGCAGTGTTTGCCCACTAAGCTGGGTCACTGTAAAATTGTCCTTTTCCTGAAAGAGTAACCATCCCCCTGCCTTGGTCTGGAATAGGAGTTAGAGAGAGAGACCCTATATCTTGCCACTTAATGCATGTATTGTATGTGCATAATTGTGTGAGAGGCAGTGAACATAAACTGAAATGAAGGATTCTGACTGAATGTAGTGAAAAAAAAATCTCACTGTGAGGACAGACAAACAGTGCAGAAGCCTGCGCAGTGAGACTGAGTAGTGTCCATCTTTGGCATTTTTCAAGACTGGACTGAGGAACTAGAACCTGAGTAACATCGTCTGACCTTGTAGCTAACTCTGTTTTGAGCAGGAGATTGAACAAGATCTTCAGATCTTGTTTAACTTAACATCCTATGGTCCTGTGACTAATCTGTAGCTGTTCTGTGAAAGTGAGAAATGACTGTGAGAATCAGGACATCCCAGGCTAGCTTGTGGTAATCTATGCTTGCTTGGTCTCCGTCCATTTCCAGCTTTGCCACCATGTTAGTATGCTCCCAGTACTGGTCTTTTCTAACTTTATCACTGGAAAGACCAGATGGATGCTTATGAGGCACAAAGAAGCAACCTACTGAAATATAGCTTGACCAGGGTCTTTTACATAAATATATCAGTTTTCTGGAGGTAGCACTAGAATGGGGAACATGTATGCTGAAAGCATGCCATTGCTGTTGCAGCAGGGGCTATGATTCCTGACAGCTGTTCACTATCCCTTTTTGGAATGAAGGAACAGAGGCTGGACAGATGGGCTTGCAGGCTGGACTGGGCCTGTATGTGCATGCCTGGACTCTGTTGGCAGAATTTCTGGGTGCTTTCCAGCTGGAAGTATGATGGAAGCGTAGGTTATTGATACCACTGTGTTCTGTATGGAAGAGTGCTGCAAACTCTAGCTCTTGGTTCTGGCTGGAAGGAATGTTATATTATTGGGTGGGGGACATCAGTGGTACGTCTTGGTGATTTATCTGTTCAGCCCTCAGTCTTCCCAAACTGATCGAAGTTCTTTTTTCTTCTGCAACATTGCTCAAAAGCAGAATGGAGACAATCGTTAAATGAAGAGTCAGCAGTTTGGGAGAGACATGTACTGTTGCTGATGAGCTTTACTTTTGTTAATTAAAGCTGTGACACTAATACTGAAAGAAAAAATGAGACTGGCAGCACTCGGGACAAAAAGTGACATAGAAGTCCATTGTTGCACTCATATGACTTTTCGACAAAGTTATGCTTTGTTATCCTCTTCTCTTCTTGTTCTTTGTAAAGAGGCTTTTAAGCAGAGGAGTGTTTGAAGCCCATGTAAAAATGTTTAAATTCAACTTTTTAATAACCTAGCTAGTATCAGAATTGTAACTCTGAGAATAAAGATTTCTACCCTAATCCAGTTTGTTGGGTCGGTATGTGAAACCTAGTGGATATTACACATGCTATGAAGTCACGAATTTCAAGTCAGTCAAGGAATTTCTACCCTTTCCTCACGTAGTTGTACTCAAGTCAAAGGTCCAGCTGGGGGTCCTTTTTTTTTCTTTTTTTAACTATCGAGGATATTGTTTTCTCAGAAGAACTTTCTCAATCATCCCTTCGTATTATAGTCTCTCTTATTCCAGTCACTTAGGTTTTTTCTTTATACAGTACCGAAAGTTAAGTAAGCTCAAACAAGATGGTACAGGAAGCATTAGTTAAGCATGTGATGAAGTAAACATAATACTTGGAAGGAACAAGATACCGTTTCAACTGCGATATTTTGTCATCTTTGTTTTGTGCTTAGCTTGCTGGTAAATTAATAGAATTTTTGCCTGCTGGCTTTGCATCCAAACTCTGAAAGTCTCTAGTGGCAAAACATGAATAAAACCTTAAGTAAATGGGGTACGTTTAGGACGTCAGCCATAATGTGGTAGCTACAATTTCTCCTGCACCTTTTTTGGTTAGATTTTGTAACCCAAACCAGAGCAGATTTTTCTTACCCTTAAAAGTAAACGAGGGTTGAAGATTCAGTCAGTTCTGTATCTGCTTGCCACAGAGAGTGAGCATCTTGTCACATCAGTTTACCAACATTGTAATGTGGCTTCACAGCAGTGTTATGAAATGAGCTTAAAACTTTAGTGGGAAGTGGTCAAAAACACAGCTTCTTTTGTGCTCTGTGCATTTTATGTAGGCTGACAACAACACACAGCTTCTATCCTTTGGTTTCTGGCAAGGAAGAACTCTGCCTGGAAGTGCTCTCTTGGAGGATCTCAAATACCTGTGCAGACTCAGCTGTTCATTACCATTCTGGTTGCCAAAAGTTTTCAAGGCTATTATCTGTGAGAGCAGCCTGACTTTTCTGGATGGGGTCAAGAAAGCTTTGTCTGGTTTTGGTGTGTCTTGGTGTGTTGGTATGTGCATTTCATTTTGTCATGCCTATCCAAGCAAAGGTCTAGGAAGCCTGCATATGTTTCTGCTTGCTGCTGGACCATGCAGTGCTTCTGTCACTGAATTTCTTGAGCAATATCAATGTGTACAAAAAGAAGATAGAAATATTTAATCTGAGCTTGCACTTGGTTCTGCCTTGTTCAGTTTCATATGTTGGTGGCTTAGAGTGGCAGAGTTCACATACAGCTTGATTTTATGAAGCAGGATGTAGGCATGTGTGCTGGTTTCAGGCAGGAAGGAGCTGCTGTCCTAAACAGAGCTGGCCAGCCCACAGTGGCCGAGAGATTTTGTTTCATTCCATGATAGGGTCTGGTCAGGCTTGGTGCATGCCCAGTTTGGAAGGCAGAAAAGTGGCCCTGAAGGAGGAAAGATCATTAAAGCTTTTGGGCCAGCTGATAACTGTTGATAACTACTTACTTTAGCTCTTAGTCTGGCTCTTAGCAGAGAAGCAGGTTCTCTAGTTAGTGGGGTGTGGTGGTAGTGGTGGTGTTTTCTTTCTCCTCCCTCTCAGTCTCTGGGTTTTTTCTCCTCCACTCAGATCTTGCTTGCTGTTTTGGAACCTGGCTGTGTTGGTCCATGGGTGGTGAGATACTGTGTCATATGTTCTATTTTCTGTTGGTTTTATTACTTAGTAGTAGTAGCATTGTTAGTATCACTATAATTTTCATTTATATTCTTACATAGTTTTTATCTCAACTTTTATGAGCTTCCCTTGGTTGTTTTATTTTCTCCCCAATCCTGTGAGTACTGCAGGAGCAGGTGAGGTGAGTGAGTAACTAAGTGGTACTTAGTTGCCCGACAAGGCTAAACCACAACAGTTCCATTTGACGCCCAGCATGGGGCAGGAGAGGGTTGAGATAAGAACTGATCTTAGTGTGTGATAAGTATCTGGTGTAACAGTGTGGTGGTAGATGATCCAGACTCTGAGTTTGGGGGTTTTTAAGTTGCTCACAGAACAGTGGAATCTGATGTCTTACATGGTGCTTATTATCCTGATCTTATATGCTCGAGCTGGGCTGAGGGGTTTGATTAGACTGTTCACTGTATTGCTGATGTTGGGAGGAATGCTCTGTCTGTCTTTAATATTGTCAGCCCCCTGGTACCTCGCAAGTTATCTCCTGGAGGCTTTCAATAATTACACCTCTCCCTTTCTCTCATTGGGAACTCAGCTTATAGAGGAGAGATTATTCAGTGCTGGGGTTGATATGGCAAAATTATTCCAATTTTTTCCCTCTTCTCTCAGGCCAATGGCAAAAGTTTACGAGTATTTTGGAAATTTGGCATGAGGTTGAGGTGACCTGTGGCCATGGATCAGCTTGCTTCTGAATGTTCTCCAGTTCTTATTTATAGTTAAAAAACTGTTTGGGAACACTGCCCCATCTGCTAGCGGTGCTTGGGGCAGATGCAGACTGTGCAGCCAACCGAATCACCTTAATGCGAAGGGAGGCAGAGCAGGCCCGCAGAGGGGAAAGGGCAGCAACCTGAGTCCACACATCTGCAACCATGGCTATGTCATCTCCCACCACGGCTACATTACCGCCCACCGTTGTAGTGTTGCAGCTCTACCTCCCACACTTCTGTGTGCCAGTGACATTGTCAGTGTCAACCGTTGCCAGTGTTACTGGCCCCAGCACAGGAAAATAAAAGGACACATAAATCAGTCTGTCTTCTAGAGGATGATGAGGTAACAGGGGCATCCTGAGAGACAAAGACAAATCAGAAGGAGATGGGAGCAGGGCCGTCCCAAGAGTCAGAGACAGAGGATGAAGCAGGTGTGACCACGCAATCTTTATCCCTGAGGGAGCTACGGGATACCCATAGAGATTTCAGTAATTGTCCAGGTGAACATATTATCATCTGGGTGCTTCGCTGCTGAGATCACAGGGCCAGTAGCATGGACTTAGAGAGCAGGAGTACAGAACTCTAGTAGACACAGGTGCACAGTGTGCCCTCATGCCATCAAGTTATAAAGGGGTATAACCCATTACTATTTCTGCTGTGACTGGGGGCTCTCAACAACAAATGACTGTTGCAGGCTGAAATAAGCCTGACTGGGAAGTAGTGGCAAAAGCACCCCATTGTGCCTGGCTCAGAGGCTCCATGCATCCTTGGCATAGACTATCTCAAAAGAGGATATTTTAAGGACCTGTAAGGGCATTGGTGGGCTTTTGGTGTAGCTGCTTTAGAGGCTGAGGAAATTGAGCAGCTGTCTGCCTTGCCTGGTCTTTGAGAGGACCCTCTGTTGTAGGATTGCTAAAGATTGCAGACCAACAAGTGCCAATTACTACCACAACAGTGCACTGGTGACAATATCGCACAAACCAAAACTCCTTGATTCCCATCCATAAGCTGGAGGGGAGGTGATTGGTGACAGCCAACATGGCTTCACCAAGGGCAGATCATGCCTGACAACTATGGTGGCCTTCTATGATGGGATCACAATCTTGGTTGACAGAAGACGGGCAACTGATGTCATCTACCAGGACTTGTGCAAAGATTTCGATACTGTCCCACACAACATCCTTGTCTCTAAACTGGAGAGGCATGGATTTGACGGAAGAACTGCTTGATGGATAAAGAATTGGCTGGATGGTTGTACTCAGACAATTGTGGTCAATGGCTCAGTGTCTGAGTGGCGACCAGTAACAAGCGGTGTTCCTCAGGGGTTGGTGTTGGGACTGGTCCTGTTTAACATCTTCATCAGTGACATGGACGATGGCATCGAGTGCACCCTCAGCAAGTTTGCTGATGACACCAAGCTGTGTGGTGCAGTCGACACGCTGGAAGAAAGGGGTGCCATCCAGAGGGACCTTGACAGTCTAGAGAGGTGGGCCTCTGCCAACCTCATGGAGTTCAACAAGGCCAAGTGCAGGGTCCTGTCCATGGGTCAGGGCACTCCCATGTGCAAGTACAGGCTGGGTGGAGAACAGATCGAGAGCAGCACTGAAGAGAAGGACTTGGGGGTGTTGGTGGATGAAAAGCTGGACATGAACTGGCAGTGTGCGCTGGCAGACCAGAAAGCCAACCGTATCCTGGGCTGTATCCAGAGAAGCATGGCCAGCAGGCCGAGGGACGGGATTGTCCCCCTATACTCTGCTCTTGTAAGACCCCACCTGGAATAATGCATCCAGTTCTGGAGACCCCAACATAAGAAGGGTGTTGACCAGTTGGAACGAGTCCAGAGGAGGCCGTGAAGATGATCAGAGTGCTGGAGCACCTCTCCTGTGAAGAAAGGCTGAGAGAATTGGGCTTGTTCAGCCTGGAGAAGAGAAGGCTCTGGGGGACACCTTATAACAGCCTTCCAGTACCTGAAGGGGGTCTGCAAGGAAGCTGGTGGGGGGCTTTTTACAAGGGGCCTGTAGTGACAGGGCAAGGAGTAATGGGTTTAAATTGAAAGCGGAGAGATTTAGATTAGATATCAGGAAAAAATTCTTCACAGAGAGGGTGGTGAAACACTGGAACGGGTTGCCCAGAGAAGTTGTGGATGCCCCATCCCTGGAAGTGTTCAAGGCCAGGCTGGATGAGGCTTTGAGCCACCTGCTCTAGTGAAGGGTGTCCCTGCCCATGGCAGGGGCATTGGAACTAGATGATCTTTAAGGTCCTTTCAACCCTAACCATTCTATGATTCTATGATTCACCAACTGGAAAGGCAAGGAGTGATCAGCAAGACTCTCACCCTTTAACAGCCCCATCTGGCCAGTGTCTAAGTCTGATGGAGAATGGAGATTGACAGTGGACTATTGTGGCCTGAATGAAGTCATGCCACCCACCACTGAGTACTGCTGTGATGGACATGCTAGAACTCCATTATGAACTCCAGTGGGACCAGTTCATTTTGTTGCGGGGGGGGGAGGTTGGGGGGGGGGATGTCAGCTGGTTTTCTTCCCACTCTCCTACGCTGGTTCTCATTTTCTCGTCGCTTAGGACCTGATGTTTGGTTGGTTGGCGGGTGGTGAGCAATTGTAGCATATATTCTATTTTCTATTATTTTAATTACTTAGTAGTAGTAGTATTGTTAGGATTAGTATCACTATAGTTTTCATTTATATTAGTAAATAATTCTTATTTCAACTTTATGAGATTTCCTTGTCTTTTCCTCCAACTCACCTCCTGCACTGAGGGGGAAGGGGAGGGTGAGCGAGTGACTGTGTGGTACTTAATTGCCAGATAAGTTTAAACCATGAGGCTTGATGAGCATAATTATATAAATATATACTTGGTTTTCGTTTTGGTTTTTTGTGAGCAGAAAGATTTTAAAGGATAAAATGAATAAAAGTGAGAATTTGAAAAAAGTGAAATTAACACAGTTTTGGACTCTCTGATCATTCAAGTAGCTATTTTAGCAATTAGAGCAGTCATTGTTAGAGGTTGCCTGTAAACAATGAGAAATGCTTCTTCACTAATGTTCTGTTTTCTTCAACTACCTAATTTTTAAATATCAAGTCTGCACTGAGCTGTCAATGCGTATGATGCTAATGCTGCTTGTGGTACAGATTCAGCTTTGCTGTCATTGAAAGGAACGCTTTCTCATTTAACTTTTAGTAAAGTAGCTTTTCTTTACAAATACTCTCCAATATATTAAGTAAAAGATGGACTTTGAAGCAAATTTACTGGAAGCTTTATAAAAGTTGTGTGTGTATGTGTATAGAGACATATATAAAAATATATGTGTGCATGTATATTTTCCTTCTTCCACTTCTTTGGTCTCCCTAGTTTTTTGGGGTTTTTTTCGAGATAAACTTTTCTGCTTTAGGATCAAATATTGGTAATTTTTCTGATTTAGTCCCTGAACATGCATCTTGAATCAGTAGCGTACCACCTTCTAATTACAGGTGATTTTTTCTGTTCAGGTCTTATGTGGGTAAAAAAAAAATGTTGATCATGGGCTCCTCTGCTGAAATATACTCACACACAAGAAGCCAGTGGTGTAACTGTGCTTGGCACTTAAAATGAGGTTTAGTTTGGTTTGGTTTGTGGGGTTGGATTTTGGGGTTTGTTCTGACTTTTTTTTTTTTTTTAATAAAATATTTAATTTGACAGGATCATGGCTTCTGATGCTCAGAAGCACACACTTCCTTGTGCAGCAGTGGATGGCTTCACAGTACCGAAAGACAGATACCTATTACATTTCTGGCTTTAGAAGAAATAAAATGTTTATCTTTTTGAGCCAGGAGAATTCAAGAGGGTATCAGCTGTGTGTTCTTTCTAATACAGGTTTTTCCTAATGCAGCATTTTTCCTTGAGCAAAATTCTTTTCAAAAGATAGCTGAAAGACAAAGACTGTGTTTTAAATGAAAAGGTTTAAAGCATATTTTTCAATTAAGCTGCCCTTTAAGGTACCCTTTTCCAGGTTTTGCTTATATTGAAAGGTGGTAATGTGTTTATCATTCATAACTAGGAGTTATCATGACCTATCTTGCTTGTATGTACATAATTGGTTTTGGTGTATATTTCTTCAAGTTTATGTATTTGTAATGTATATGCTTATCATAATTTTTTCCAAGCAATTAGGGCACTGTCATATTGTAGACATTTCACAGTAATTTTTGAAATGGTTTGAAGCAATTACTTGCTGATAGATGAATTGAGAAATGGCTTTTGTTAAGTAATGGAGATAACTGCTCCACAGTACAAGGGTGTTTTCTAGTGTTCAGATGAAATTTCATGCATTTTGATTTGTGCCTGTTGCCTCTTGTTCTGTCACTAAGCACTGCCAAAAAATGTCTGGCTCCATCTTCACTCTCTTCCATAAAGTATTTATATACATTGATAAAGTCCACAGTGAAACTCATCTTATCCGGGCTGACCAATTCCAGCTCTCTCAGCCTCTCATAATATGAAAAATGCTCCGGTCTCATTATCAGCTTCATGACCCTTTGCTGGACTTGCTCCAGTATGTCTATGTCTTTCTTGTGCTGGGTGGGTGAGAACTGGACCTAGAAGTCCAGATGTGGCCTCACCAGAACTGAGTAGAGGGGCAGAATTGCCTCCTTTTATCTACTTTCAACACTTCTAATGCAGCCCAGGTTAGTATTGTCCCTCTTTACCATGAAGGCACATTGCTGGCTGACATTCAACTTGCTGTCATACAGGACCGCAAAGTCCTCCTCTGTTAAGCTGCTTCTAGTCAGTTAGCCTGCAATTTTCCAGCATCTCTAGGTCCTTCTGAATGGCAGCACAGCCATCTGGTCAATCACCCACTCCACCTGGTTTTGTATAGTAGATGGAACAACCCTGGCTTTGTCCAGCCGAGGCTTGCAAACTCCAGAGAATGGAGACATTTCCCAAAACTCCTACTGCAGTATCCCCTCTCCCTGCCCTCCCTTTAATCCTGACCCAAGCTTGCCATCTGCATAATTATGTGGCTGTTAAGAAACGGATGGAAGTTGAATACCCTAAAATTATTAAGTGTAATGATAAGGCATGGCTAGTAGTGATGCTGATGCAATTTTCTTTCTTGTCAACAGAATTTCAGAAGCAGGAAGGCATGAAGTCCCATCAAAAAACCATGCAGCTCTATGACATACCCTATGAACCAGAAGGCAGTGGCGTGGAATCTGATTCTGAAAGTGTGGTGAGTCACCGTTTTCAAGAAAGCAAATTGCCGCAGGATGATGACAGGCCTGCAGATGAGTATGATCAGCCATGGGAGTGGAACAAAGTCACCATCCCAGCTCTGGCAGGTAGGATTCCTAGATCCCAGCCAGGAAATTCTCTCTCACACTTATAGCATATGTACTTTCCTTTAGGAGAATTCAAGTATTTCTGCTTTTTTTTGTGGGAGTGTGTGTGTGGAGAAATGTCTTTAAAGAAAATGTGGGTAGTCCTAAATCTTTACCTGCTGCAAAAAAGTGGAGCATTGCACTTGTTGTTTGGTTCTTCAGCTGACAAGTTGTCAGCCATCTCAGCATTTGGTTCATGTTAGTAAAACTTCTGTTTCTCCCACGCCTTTTTCCTTCACCCATGTTAATGGATGTGGTGTAGATAGTGTTTATTGTTGAGTGATTCTGTGATGAGGGAGTTGCTTTGCAAGGTCCTTAAATAATGGGGAGACTCTTGAAGGGGCTGTGTAATGTGCATGCAGTAACATGCTTCTACTGAGTGATGAGTTTCTTGGTATTTGGAGTGTTTTCATTATAATTGCAAGCATTCCTATGGATATGTAAAACTTGTTCTTGGATTAATCTTTTTGAATTGCTTACGCTTTCCCATGTCAGAACTTGTCAGTCAGGGAGATCTTACATAAACTGTTTTCTGTCTCTGTGAATGTCTGTGCTTTTGTGTTCGTTACATTGCTCTCTTTTCTTCCCCTTCTGTTGCTTTGAGGAAAAGGGTGAGGGGAGGCTTCATTCAGTGAGGGTGTGGTTCTAAAGCCCAAGGCTTTTTCTTTTATAGAGCCTCTGTGTGCTCAGCAAAGCCCAGCTGTATCAGTTGGTCTGACCATGTTCCAGGGTGCTCTTGTGGGGTTATACATACTCTATGATTTTCCTTTCAATGGCATGTTCTAGTGAAAGGCTGTGTCAAGGAACAGGGTAGTTCCCCTTCTTTTTTAGGAGTCAGGTTGGCAGAAAGCTTGGAAAAAAGAGTTGTGGTGATGATTGTGGAGATAAGGACGGAAGGAAAAGTGATGTGTCTGTGGGATGGAGTATGGAATAAGCCTGAGAGCAATGATTAGTAGTCAGTGTACATTTACCATTTATGTTGACTTTAGTCTTCAGCATCGTGTGCTGTGGCATCAGCCGTGTTAGCTGGTTTGGAAGGCTGTAGCCTAGATGGTTGGACTACCTGCATGAAATATGTGAAAACCTGATAGGGTCATTGACCTCAAAGGGTAGTGTTTGGTGATTCATGCTCTTCTTGAGGTCTGGTCATAAGCACGATTCCTCAGGAGATTTCTTCTGGAACCCTTCCTGTTTAGTATCTTTATCAGTAACACAGAGGAGCAGGAGAAGAAATGCACCTCATCGAGTTTAGAAGGATGTCAAGTGGGGGTGGAGGTGGTGTTTAGGCGGAGCTGCTATTCAGAGGGACCTGCACAGGCTGGAGAAATGAGCTGACAACTAGCCTACAAAAAGCAACTGACCAACTCAAAGACCTACATCTGCAGCAGACTAACCCCTTGAAATGATATGGACCAAGGACTGCCTGACTTGCTGGGTTACAGAAGCTCCTTTGCAGAAAGGCGTTTAAGGAGTCCTGGGGAAAGTGAACTAAATGTGGCTTAGCTGTGCTCCCTGGGAGTCACGAAGGCTAGTAGCATCCTGGCCTGTGTGAACAGGAGTGTAGCCAGTAGATCAAGCAAAGTCACTGTTCTTCTTTACTTCAAGTTTCTTGACAAGATGTGTGAATCTGTGTCCAATATTCTGATGCAAGAAGAATGTTGATAAATATTGGTGTCAGCAGAGAGCTACCAAAATGACAGGAAACTGCAGTGCATGAATTGTGAGGAGATGCTGAGAGAAGTGGGCTTACTAAGCCTGGAGAACAGAAAGCTTGGAGGGGGGATGTAATAGCAACTTTCCAATGCCTATAAGGAGATCATAGAATCACAGAATGGTTTGGATGGGAAGGAACCTTGAAGATCATCTAGTTCCAAACTCTGTGCCATGGGCAGTGACACTTTCCACTAGACCAGGTGGCTCAAAGCCTCATCCAGCCTGGCCTTGAACACTTCCAGGGATGGGGCATCCACAACTTCTCTGGATAACCTGTTCCAGTGTTTCCCCGCCCTCTCCATGAAGAACTTTTTCCTGATATCTAATCTAAATCTACCTGCTTTCAATTTAAAACCATTACCCCTTGTCCTATCACCACAGGCCCTTGTAAAAAGTTCCCCCCCAGCTTACTTGCAGGCCCTTTCAGGTACTGGAAGGCTGCAATAAGGTCTCCCCAGAGCCTTCTTTTCTCCAGGCTGAACAAGCCCAATTTTCTCAGCCTTTCTTCATAGGAGAGCCTTCTGATCATCTTCGTGGCCTCCTCTGGACTCAATCCAACAGGTCCAGATCTTTCTTATGTTGGGAGCCTCAGAGCTGGATGCAGTACTCCAGGTGGGGTCTCATGAGAGCAGAGTAGAGAGGGAGAATCCCCTCCCTTGATCTGCTGGCCACACTTCTCTGGATACAGCCCAGGATACAGTTGGCAAGATCTTGAAGAAGATGGAGTCATGTTGTTCACAAATTACTAAGTGTGTGATGGAAAGATGAGAAATTGAATCAGGAGAAGTTCTGGCTCAATGTGGGGATTTTTTTTCTCTGCAAGGACAGTGAAACACTGGAACCAGTTAACCAGGGAGCTCTTGCAGGCTGCATCTTTAGATTTTTTCATCCTATGTGAAGGGATGACTGAATAAAGTTCTAAACAATCTGAGTTGATCACATCACAGACTCTGCTTTGAGTAGGCTGGACTAGACACCCTTGAATTCCACATGAATTATTCTATGATTTTACAATTCTGTGTGCCATGTTATTGCCACTCTACAGAAGTGAGAAGTGACTTCTCTCCACAGCTATACAGGGATACTGTTCTGTAAACAGAGACTGTTGTGATGATACCCTTCTTGAGTGTTTCTGATCTGATACTCTAATAGGTAGGTGAATGTGGGTGACAAAAATGTATTCTCTTCTAGCACAGTGGAGTAGAACAGTGGCAATCTGTTGTGAGTGATTCTGCCTCTCTGCCTCATTTGTTTTTACCTCTTTAGGTTGTGGGTGATTTGGGTTTGTTTCCAAGCCAAGGTGATGTCTTGATTATCTCTTCTGTGATGTGGGGTGTGACCAAGAGACACAGGGATGAACCAGCCACTTAAAAAGAAATCTCTTGCTCAGCATCCCCTTTCCTCTTGTTGAGCTCCTATGGAAGTGAAGAGGAGGTGAGAAAAAACTCATTTCTGCTTCCTAGCAGCGTGATGTGCTCTGGCCTGTGAGCTGTTGATGATCTTCCAAAGTTCCAGGCTCAGTCACTTTCCTGTTAAGCATGTGTTGATAGTCCTTTTAAGACTGGATCTAAACCAGCACCCAATTCTGCTGGATGCTGTGCAGGTAAAGTAGTCTCTCTCTTTAAAGAGCATAAACTCCAACACAAAAGTCTAACCTGTTCGTGTGTCTTCAAATAGTATATACAGTTCTGCTGTTGAGCTCTGCCTGGTGGATAGCAGGATTTGGTTCAGGCTTGTCTGAGCTGACTCATCCCCTTGCTGGACCAATTAAAATGCTTGAGATTGCCTGGCTGTGAGATCCTGCCTATGATTTAGGATATCTATTGTGTGTCAAGATAATCAAAAGACCCCTGTATCACTAGGTATCCAGTGCCACAATGGCTGGTTTGCAGATGCTGAGTATCAGCCTGGCGTATGTGTGTAAAGCCTTCTGCCTTGGGTTTATGCTGTGGCACAGGCATCTGCCCCAGTTCAGTAGGTATTTGTGTGCCTTTTCATTTGTCCTTATGTTGGCAGCAATACTGCCTTTATCGAGAGCTTATGTGCAGCCTTCATCTCCTGACAGGTGAGCCTTACTACACAGCAGCATGGTTCACAGTAACTCTGTTGTAGAGTTAGGGCGTCTGCTACCTAGAAGGATCCACAAGCACATGTAGGGGCCGTGCAGAGCCACAAGCAGTGGATTTGCAGTGGGTCTTAGTCTGCTCTCCTCATTGCTTTCCAGGGAATTAAGTCTTCAAATGTGGAATTCTTTAGGGATATTTAATTCACTGCAGCTTATTTCTGTATTCAGTGAGATCACACTTGACATATTTCTCAATTAACAATACAGCAGCCACAGCAATGGCGTTAATACTTTTAAAAGCTATTGTCTTAAAAGTCATACATTTGTTTGCATGTAGAAATCTTAGACCTTATTCTTCATGTATTGTGCATATTACAAGAAATGGCTGATTTTTAATTCATTGCATCCAGAGAACAACTTTATTAGTTTCTACTGCATACCTTTTTGTGCATAATTCATTTGGTGTTTGTTAAGTCTTTAGGCTCTGTAATCATCTTCATGCCCACTTGTTTGGTCTTTATCAGGTAAATTCTAAAATTAACTTTTTTGAGTGTTGATTTTAAAAAAACCCGAAATGTTAGTTTTGTCAGTTTTTTTTCTTCACCTGTCAACTTCAGTTTGCATACATGTAACTACAAATTAATAAGACAAAAAGTAACAAAGAAAACTCTAAAACACATGAAACCTGACATTGGTTTAGGACACAATTTTTCCTAGAGAGATAACATACACTTTCAAGAAATGTTTTTCTATGATTTCAGGATTAATTCCTGTTTCTGTCACCTGATAAGGTTTACCATGTATCATTTCAAAAGGACTAACCTTTTCTTTAATTCTAGGCTGGATGCGTATCCATAGCAAAGCTAAGGGTAAACCATCTGGCCATTTTATCTGGACCTCCTGGGAAATTTTACTTACCTGCCTCTTTAGGCTTTGATTCATTGTTTCTATACTGTCCCACTTGATTGAGGTCTCCATGGGGTATGGAGACCCCAATTTTCCCCTAACATTTTAGCTAAACACCTTCTGTTAAGTCTGGGCCCCTATCCAAAGATAGTCCTATAGGTACCCCAAATCTTAGTACTATTTCCTTAAATAATGCTTTTTCTACTACTTTTGCCTTGTTGGTGTGAGAAGGGAAAGCTTCTTGCCAGCCTGAAAAGTATCAATCGTTACTAAAGATACCAGTGCCCATTTTGCCACAGTAATTCAGAAAAGTCTATTTGCCAATAATCTCCTAGATTCTTTCCTCCCTTTGTCACCCCTGATGAAGGTCTTCAGGGTAAATGAGGATTGTTCTACAAGGATAATTTGCATTTCTTTTTTATGCTTTTGGATACAGGTCCCAGTCCACATTTTCCATTGGCATGTCTTTCAAGTCTCTGCTACATTGTTTGCAAACAGTCATGAGTTAATGCCTCTCCACCAGGTTCAGTAGTTAGAAAGGTAACTGGAATGAGGATCGTGGTTACTTTCAGCTCCACATCATCTTCATCCAAAAGAATGGCTTGATATTTCAACATCTGGCTTGGTGACAACCAGTATTCTTCTTTTTGATCAAGAACTGCTGCAAGTACATGTGGCACAAATACACTCAGCTTTTGTCCAAGCATCAATTTTTGGGCCACTTGCATGAGTAGTACTGTAGCCACCACTTCTCAGAGACATGCTGTCCATTCTTTGCTGACATTGTCTAATTGTTTTGAAAAGTACCCCATGGGTGTTTTCCACGATCCTAGTCTCTGGACCAACATTCCCTAAGGCAATATGTAGTCTGTCATGTACAAACACTTCAAACAGTTTTTCTAAGTGCAGGATGCCTAGAGCTGGAGCACTCATTGAGGTCTGTTTCAATTTTGTAAATGTATCTCTGCACTCCTGAGTCCAAACAAGGAGGTGTACAGCTTCATTCAAGGGTTTGGCCATGACTCCAAACACATCCATAGATGACACCATCCAGCCATTCTGAAAAATGGAGAAATACTCTGTGCCTTTTTCCGTGACACCTTATACCCCAGCAGTCCCCAAAAGTTTAGGAAGTCTGTTGTCATTTGTATGGAATCCTCCTTGTTTCTTGCTGCTAGCAGGATGTCATCTACATACTGCAGCAAGGTGATACTTTTATGTGCCTTTTGTCAGTCTTTTAATTCTTCCGCTAATTTATTTCCAAAGATTGTAGAGCTTTTCTTAAATCCTTATGCTAATATTGTCCAGTACAATTGCATTTTTCTACTGGTCTTAGGGCTTTCCCATTCGAAAGCAGTTTCTGAGCTTCTAGTGGTAAACCACCTGTTTCTTTCAGGGTGATCGGGCGTACGGGTTTGCCACTACCAGGTGGGCATCCTGTGGAATTTGATTTATAGCACTTAAGTCCTGAACCAATCTATGTTCTTCTGAATGAAGCTTTTTAACTAACAGTTTTGGAGTGTTATATTCTGATTGGTGTTCTCTTAACCCAAAATTTACAGATTATTCTATTATAGGTTCTAATCCTTTTCTGGCTTCTAATTTAATTTTGTACTGCTTCCATCTTACTGGTCTGGCATCTGGTTTCAACTGGATGATTACCAGTTCTGCTGCTCGGGTCTGTCCTGGTGTTCCTAAGGCCCATACGAGAGGTGTTACAGCATTTTCAACTTTGTCTGGTATTTCCTGCAACTCAACTTCCTTCTGTAACATACGGACTTGGGCATCCAAAGCTTTATTTTCAGGAATATGGATTTGGATTTTTCCTTTTTGAAAAGTAATTTGTGCATTCAATTTATTTAATATATCCCATCCTATTAGCAGCATAAGGCAATCTGGTATATAGAGAAATGGATGGGTTAACACCCTTTTCCCAATTCCAAATTTCAAAGGCTGGAAAACCAGCTAATTTTCTCTCCATCCTGTGGCACCAGTAACTGATGTGCTTAGAGTACTCAAACTACCCTTGCATGTATTTAATACCTAATAAGTAGCTCCTGTATTTACTAAAAAATGTTATTTTCTCATTCACCAACCTTACTATAACCAAGGGCTCTCTTGGGGAGAGTTCCAGTTCTCCCCCAGGTCCTGCTCAGTCTGAATCAAACATCATCATCTTAACAGCCTGCCCTGGCGCTTCCCCAATACCCTGGCAGAGCTCATTGTGGACATTTCCTTTTCCAGTGCCCTTTCTGCCTGCATAAAGTTCTTTGAAGTCACCATAATAAAATTGTACACCTCTGAGTAACCCAGGAACGTTATTAAAAGCTACCAGAAACAAAGCCATTTGTACAAGCACTGGAAGACATACACAGCACGTTGAAAATAGAGTGAAATATTGTTCAAACAAGACAACACTTGATACACACTTGAGTGACAAGAACCAACATCAAGTTTTAAACAGAAATGAAGATGCTATGGCTACAAGTATTATACAGTGATAAATACTTCAAAAATATATCAAGATACATGGAAATTCCCCTTTTATCAAGGAATTCCAGAGAAATTCCAGCCTCTGCTGCATTTCAATATGCCAGTTAAGGTTTAATATTTAAATTCCTATGATCTCTTCGCCTTCCATTCAGCCTCGTTTTGTCCTGCGCTGCCATTCCTGCCCATTTCTCTTTACATGTGTTGCAGCACCTGCCAGTACTATATGCCAAACAACAACACTTAGGCAATTTCTTATTTTCTGCCTCTAATGCCAACTTGCATTACTTTCACTTGAAATCAAATTTATTGTCCCCTCTGCTATCGGTGCTCCATGCAAAGGCAGGCACTGTGCAGCTCTCCACACCACAGCAAGGGGCCAGACAGCTGCCGGAATGTGTGCAGCTGCTACACAAACCCCTGCAGCTACTCCAACTCCCCCACTGGCAGCGATACCAACTGCCGCACGGGGCACTGTGGCTACTATACAAGGGCCACCAGTGATTACAATATTCTAGCAATTTTTCAAGTGAGGGGATTGCCCCCAAACTTGCTCCAGTGTTTCAATATACAACCCAAGAGAATTTCCCCTTCAGTGGATTGTCTAGTTCCCATTTTACTGAGTTCCAAAATTACCACAAATACCCAAAATCCCGACTCCGGGCATCCTCGTAATAGTGTACAAATTACACAACTATGCACTGCCAATATTTCTGCAGTGCGTATTTAATTCAGATACGTCTTACTTGTAAGCAACCAATACTTCTTACCAATGTCATTAATCTGCCCGATAGCTGTCATGGAAGCTCACCTGACCAGGGAATTGGAGGGCCTCCCAGAAGATATTCACGTGCGCACTGGAGTCCTTGCGATTCCTCTGGTCTGCTGAGAGTCCTGAGAGCTGTCCCATCTGAGCCACTGAATTCTGTTACTGGAAAGTAAAGAAGAAAACTCTCTAAACCAAGTGATACTTTAGAAAGCCGACATTGGTTTATTGTGGTGCCAGGTGCACGGGGGCTATCTCCTCCTAGCATGCACACCAAAGAGGGTTCCTTGTGCCGTATTTATACACAAAACCTTCAGGTTTACTGATTTTCCAGTCCACCCCCTTTACAATTATTGGTTATACACTTATAATATTTTTGGCACATTGATTCCACTATTACACATGCTGAGGGGAAGGATCTTCACTGGTAAGGGTCTTCTTGGACTCTGGGCTTAATTTTTCATATTATAATAAGCTTTCAGTGAGCAAATTCACAAAAAGGACAAAAGTCTTTAAACATCTACTTACATTCAAAACCTTTTCTCAGCTTACAAGGTACTTCTCAGCTGAGGTACTAATGAGGATGTACCCTCCTGCTTTTGATAAGCAAGAGAGCCCATCTTTTGTTATCAAACCTTTCTCAGCAATGTGTGCAGAGAAATACATTGGAAAACAGGGTATCATCAAAACAGTTTAGCATAGTGAGAGAGAGATCATCAACACAGCTTAACATCTAAAAAATCAATAAAAAATAGAACATTGTCAAAACAGCTTAATGTAATGAAAAACAGAATGTCATCTAAACAACACAGAAAGACATCTTGACTGCTATATTATTCCAAGTGTTAGCCTTTGACTCTGTCAGCCTAACACAAAGAACAAGAACTCTTCAATTGCTGTATTATTCTAAAAGTTAACTTTTGACACTTTGGCTTGTCAGCCTAACATAAAGTACAAGAACATCAGGCCTGTAACATGTTCAGTATTCAGAGTTCTGTTTTAAAATGCTAAGAGGATAAATATTTTTGAGACCAATTGAATTTCTTTGATTGCTTCTGTCATTCATTATAACTTAGTATGTCTTAGGTACCTGGTTATTTGTTACAAAGGAATACGTAATGATTGGCTGCAAGCATAGGTTCAGGCTGCTGTCTCATCTATTGTCTCTACACTTAACCTAAAGCCTAGGAATTATAAATGTTTAAAAAATAGAGAGAAGAGGTCCAACTTCTAAGTTTGAAACAGGGGAAAGTTTGCATTGGAGAAGTATTGACCCTCTGCTGAGATCTGTGATGTGTTTTTCTAACTTACTGTGTGCTGTGGTTATGTAATGTAGCTAGACCAAATGGGGTTTTTTCAGTTTTTAGCTGAGATGGATTTCTCTGAACAGCACAATGTTGGACGAAGTGGTATTAGAAATTCTATGAATGGGCAAATTCCACTTCACAGACTGACAACTACCATCCCCCAACTACTTGGGGTGGTGGAGGCTAGGAACCTGAAGGGGCCCTCTGCTAAAATTTTCCTGTTTTGAAAATTTCATCTGAAGGGAACAACAGGCATTTGTGATGTGAAGTGCAGACACAAAGAGACTTATGCAGCAAATGTTTTTCATTTGTCAGGTAATAGACCTGGGAAACAAACCAAAATGGTAAGCAACACTAGAATTATCATCACCTTAATTACCCATGCAAGCCTTTAAGGAAAACATTGTTCTTCTGACATGTTTTCAAGATTGATTGCTGAAGCATGGATAAAACCTCTTTATCTCCAAAACTGGAGTTTGACATATGCCAGACTGAAAGTGTGCACGAGCTGTGAAGCCTGATCAGGTTGAGGGGAACTTGAATGCGCTGTGGATCCTAAGCATGGAGCTCGGGCTGGTGTCATTCTGACATTGTATAGGCTTTCACAGAGACAGTTAAGTGCAGTGCTGAAGGATGTGTCTTTGTGTAGCAGGGCTGGAGTACAGCATTTTGACTGTCTGCAGCTTGAGTTCTTTTATGAACAAGTTCAGTTTTGTTTCACTGGAGGCTGTACAGCTGAAGCTGAAATGTATTTTTGGCTTTTATGGGAAATGGGCAGGTCTTAGACCTCTTGCTGTGCTGGGCAAACTCGTTTGCCCAGAAAGGCTGAAGTTAGTGAAGTAACAGGAACAAAGCAGCTTCCTGATGTGTAAGTCAGGCTGGAAAAGGAGATAGCAACACCGGAGAGCCCATTCAGCAATGTCAGGCTGACACTGACTACTATTTCAGTGTGTGAAAAATCAGGCCTTTCCAGGCTGTCATGTGGGGATAGGAAATCGTTGGGTAAAGGAAGTGCATGTGAAGTCTATAGAGCCTATCTTCATCTTGCTTTACAAAATAGGTGGCCTTTTGTTATGAAGAGGGCCAGTAGTTCTCAGCACTGACCGTGGACTCCTTGAAGGAGGATCTGTAGATGCCAGACAACCAACTCTGCTGGTTGCAGCTGCTGTTGCACAGAAAGCTCATCCCTAGAACCTTAGGGTACTTGAAGCAGGAGAGTTCTGGCATGCCACCACCAGAGCAGTATGGCACCAGCTACAGAGCAGAGGACGAGAGACCACATGAAGTGTAAGAAAGGGTGTGGTATGCAATCAGTTTGATAACTGAAACGTCTAAGTAAACAGAAGAACCATAGCAATAAAAAATTCTACAATACCAGTTGTACAAAATTGAATGAGAACCCTCACTGTATATACTCTGTAGATACTACAGCTTTGGTTAAGAGGGGATTTATAATAAACAAAATCCATTCCTGATAAAAACAATGAATGTGTGGGTTGGTGCCTGACTGGATATCATGCTTGTTACTTCAGTCTGCCTGGATATCCCTTTCAGACTGTTTCTTCCTGACCATTTGATTATTTATTTCACACACACCCCCAAAAAAGCCCATTAGCAACCAACCACACAAAAAAATCCCAAACAAACAAATAGGGTAGGAGTCCAGAGACAATGTCTCAGCTTTTCAGACAGGGAAAACATTCAAAAGTGTCTGAAATTTAGCTCTGTATTGGTTTTGGAAAACAGATCCTGCTTCTAACCATCATGTTTTAAAGATATTGCTGTTTACAATCAAAATTGGGTTTCATGTTTGTTTTGTGAACTAAATTGGGGAGGGGGAGGGGTGTTTGTGTCTGAAAGATGATGCTTGGCTAGAAACTGACTTCAAAATATGGTTCAATACATTTGCCTGATTTTTGGAATAATTTGTGCCAACTTTTGGGATAGGGAGAAGGGAGAGAATTTGGAAGTGTCCCAAGCTCCATGAGGAACTCATATTTTTAAATAACAACAACAAGAACTGCTCTAAAACATTTTCCATGTCCAACACAAACCTATTCTGTATTCATTATCTTTTTGAATATTACAGCTGTCTTCCTGTTCTGTAGCATTGCTTTAAAACACTATTACCAGCCACATGCCTAACTGGCTGTGTGATACAACGTTGCATTCTAAATACCTAAGATCTGTTGTGCGGAGTCTCTTTAATTGCCCTTGTAGCATTTCCTCTGATATTGTTGTTGAAACTCATAGAGGAGCTGATTGTGCTGTGTGTGTTTGTGCACATTGTGATGTTTGCTTCCTGATTCAGCAAAATTTTTTCTGCCTGGTTCCCACTAGATGACCTTAAAACAACAAGCCATCTGTAGCTGGGAGTGCTAGTTTTTGATGAAGCAGTCAACAACAGAAGGCAGTGAGAGTCAGAAAGATGGTGTGGGTAGCTCCTTTCACTGTTTCTGTCAGTATTCTGTCCTTCAATATTTTGAAATATAGATATGTAGAATCTGTAAGTGTCGTAAATATGGAATGAGGATGCTGACACTCTTAGTATGTGCTTTGTTGCAGATGTTGCAGTGCTCTGAGAAATTTCAGCTTTGCAAAAGTCATTTTGCTTTTCTTGGTATATGGTTTGTGAGAGAAATTTAACAAAGCCATTTTCCCTTTTCATTCCTTGGTACCCTAGTCTTTCAAGACAAAAGCTTTGTGCCAGCATTGTATACTTTGATACAATTTTAACTTATTGCTGCTTGCCAATACCTCTGATGTGGATAGATGGGTGTCAGCTGTCTGAATTTGCAGCTGGATCAGTGTTAGGATGATTCTGCGTAAACTGAGTCAAGCTGGATTCTTGGTGTCCTCACTTGTTTATTATTGTAATTATGGGAGGTGACTGAAAGCCTAACTTTGTTATTGTTACTTGTTTAACAGTATCATCACTTGGGGAAGAAAGTATCAAATGTTAAGACAAGCACTAGTTATCGTAACATGGTTTAGAAGACCTTGGATTTTGCTACTGGAAAAGCAAGAGTTTTAGGTCTATATTTTGCATAGTTAGAAACACCTTTTCATGATACATGAAACTTTGTAGATAAACCAGTACATCTTAATGCTAGCGAGTACATGTTTATTCTCCCTGGGAGGACTGAAACCCTTCTAAGTGCTACAACTATTTTGGTCCTTGTTACACTTGCCTGGAGAGGAAATTATTGTGTGTCTTGCAGCTCAATTGAATGGAAGTGAGAAACGGCAAGCATCTCCTTCTCCCTCAAGTGACCAGCGCAGGCAGTTAAGAGCACCTGGAGGAGGCTTTAAAACCATCAGACATGGCAGTCCAGAATTTTGTGGGATCCTGGGAGAGAGAATAGATCCAACTATTCAACTGGAAAAGCAGATGTAAGTAAGCACAGTAACCGCTATCTAGCTTTTTGCCTCCCTTCTTACAGGAGTAGCAAATGTCCCAGATCCTGCTGTCCATCTTCCAGTCCTCAATATCCCTTTTATTAGTGCTGACAAAAAACTTATCCTTATTAATCCTGCAGAGGGTAACTAACTTTCGGGGGGGGGGGGGGCGGGGGAGGAAATAGAGTTAAACAGGAAACTCATCTTAGGAATCTGCCAAATATGTGCAGTTATTCCACTTGCAACTATGCTGATTCCATTGCATTAGGGAAAATAGGTGTTTATGACATATATACAAATTGTGCTTTAAAGCTGCACAAATTTCATGTTTGTGGATGCATAGCATGTTTCAGGTACCTCAGATGTGCCTTACATCTGCCTGTAGTAGTGCTCCAGGGACAGACTGATAAGATCACTTCCAAAGCTTTCAGAGGAGAGGCTGTTATTTATTTCTACTCCTCGTGGTGTAAAACTTGAAGGTGATATTTAGAGACAGTTTTGTCAGTTCCAAACTGAAGTTCTGGGGGAATTCCCTGGAGTGAATGTCTAGTATCCCTGAGGGTGGTCTCTGTCCTGCTTCATTGTACTTTGAACCATTTGGACAGCCTGGCTTGTGTGATATAACGACCCACTGTCCTGTATCATACCAAGGGTACAGCTTCATAGAAAGGCCAGAATCCCCTGTTACACACAAAAAAGAAAAATCTTCTTGTAGAGCAATTTACACATGTAACATTGCTATTTGTTGGCACTAAGAAGCAAATGGATTCACACAGTAAAGTAAGAAAACTGTGTCTTGAATCGCTTAAGGCAGACCTACTCCAGACACTGCCATTCTAAGTTAGACAAAGAATTTTTTTTTTTTTTTTTTTTTTTGGTCACAGGAGAGAGAGGGCATAATTTAGCATGAATGTGAGTGTTCTTTTTGTGAGAATACTTTGTTCCTGAATGGCACTGGTATTCGAAGGGTTAGCAAGCGTTTTGCACTTCAAGCCTTCAATGAGAGAGAGTCCCTCTGTCAATTGTGTCTGAGAGAATACAGTTCCATAAATTCCATTTTCTTTGACATTCTATTTTTATATACAGTATTTGGAAATTTAAGTTTGAAACAGAGAATAATACCATCCGCATGGTGTCATATTCCACTTAAACAACCTCAGCCTTTGAACCATCTGTGCTTTGACAGATTGTAGACTTACCTCCAACAGAAGATGTAGCAACCTCTATTGTGACATCACTCACTGGTACCATTAGGTAAATGACTAAAAGGCTGTGAATTTGACTGTAAGATTTGGTCCTCAGATTTGAGTAGTTCCAGCCTACCAAACCCCCCATGGGTGTACTTTAGATACTGCAGGAAGTTGAGTATTTGTTAAATAACTTTTGGCTTATAAACATATTGTTGTGTAGTTCTCTCTTTTAGTATAACTGCAGTTATATATAACTGCAATTGATAATAACAACTGAAAACTGCAGAGCTAGTTTTGTTTCCTTTAATTATTCAAGTGTTAATCACATGAGATTCTTTTAGATTCTTCATTATTCAGGATCAAACCTGATTATTCAGGAAATGAATACACAGTTAACAATGTGTCAGAAAATTGAATAATTTAGGTTTATTGAACCTCAGGCTATTCACAATCATTCAAAGTTCTAAAGTTTTAGTAGTGTGAGACCTCTCTACAGCCCATGCCAAGCCATTCCTTCTTTCTCGACTAAAATGGAGTGTTTTTGTAGAAAGGAGTACAAGATCTAGAGGGAGGGAAACATGGATATTGACAAGTGGATAGGTAGGTTAGGAAGTTTCCTAAACAGACAGACTTACCAAGCTGTGATAATATATCAAGAAAATACTTTTGGTTGCTTGTGATTAAGGAATCTGTAACTATGAACTTAGTAACTCATGAACCATGTGGAACTTAATGAATTTGTTCCACTTCCCCAATAACGGTGAAAAGAAGAAAATGTGTTCTCCTGTTTCCAATGACTTATTGGAAGTGAATCCCTCCCAGCCTTACATACAAAATCTGCTGACTTCCTGTTTTGCTCTGGCCAATTCAGAAACAGGTTAGTGTTGTGCACTAATTGATGCAGCTGTCCTGACTTCAGTGAAGCTGTGGCAACTTAGTGGCTGAAACCTGACCATTGAGAAAGTAAGGGACATTAGGAAGAATGTTTGTAAACCACAATCAGGATGCTTTCAATCCTGGAAGGAGATCCTCATAAAGGTCCAAGTGTGTGATTATGTTTGAATTTTGAGTTCAGGTTTGCATGCTGTGCCTATGTTTTCCAGGATATCTTAGAAGATGTGCATGTCTTCAGGTTTTTATGTCGCATGCTTTTGCATTGGTATCTTTCAGGAGTTGTCATTTCACTATTTTGAGGTCACATCATTAACATTTGAATCTTTGGCCTTTCTGCAAAAATACCTATATATTGACATCTAAAAAATAGACAGAGCTGTGGTAAACAGACCCAATACAGTTGAAACAGCAAATTAGTCAGGAACTTTAAGTGTATTCTAGCACTATGTTTATCTCGATAGCTAGCTGGAAAAGGAGCAATCTGAGTGTTCCGTTTACATGGGCATATAATTCACAAGCAATTACACTTCTAGATGCTGCTGTTTACCCTCAGTTATAACCAAAACAGCTTCCAGGCATCATTTCTAAATCAGATGTTGTCCCATCAGCAGTTGTCTTCATACTTTGCTATTTTTCTTCCAACTGCTTTAAAAGCAAGTTTTGCTTCCTGGAACCAGTCCTGCTTTCTTTTCCCTTGAACCTCTCTGCCATCTGGGGAGCACCAGATCTGAAGAATATGTGAAATACTTTATTCCAAATATCACAGTCCAGTGTATCTCCCTGGTTTTGGCTAGGTCATATTTTATTTTGGTTTTATTTGGCCCTCTGAGGAAAAAAGAAAGAAGAGTTGTCTTGAAGAACTGTCTCTATTCAATTGTCTTGAATATAGAATAATATAGCCCTCTTTTTAACTTTCACTAATGCAGACTTTGGTTGTAACCAGGCACAAAATTAGTTTTGTATTTGAGCACCAACTGTTGTTTAGCACATTCATCAGATTTGATAATGAAGCTGACATCAGCACAAAGTGGTTAAGAGCATGACTCCTGTCAAAGGGGTCTGTCTGGTCTTTAATCACTTAACTTTTAGTTGCAACATCTCCCTTAGAGTCAGCCCAGCAGAGAAATAAAATTAGAACAAATAGAATGAAACTTTTTTGCATAAGCCCAGTGACAGTTCCTGGTAATAACAGACAGAGAGCACTTCTAGTGTATGCATTATCCTGCTTATGCAGGCATGGTAGTCTCACATCGTGCTTCAGAGGGCATCTGGCAGTTGCAGGAAGGAAGAGATCATTCTCAAAGATTCAATTGACACAGTGCAGGGCCAGACACATTACATCACTTGGGAAATTTGAGAGAAGGGTCAAAGCATTTATTAATGGACTGTGCGATTTTTAATTGCTCATACAGAGTAGCATAAGTAGCATTTCTTTTTTTTTTAGGTGGTCAGTCTAGTGAAGGACCCCGCGCTACTCTCCCCATTTCCTTTCTTCCCTGAATTGATCACATCCACTCTACAGATCCACCTTAAAGTGGATTTACTTAAAGTGCTCTGAGTTGTTACAGCTGTGTTTAGAACAGGTGCCTTTGTTTTATATTTTTTCCCACACTTTACTCCTCTCTCTGAGATCTATTTTAGCAAATCTTTTCTAATGTGCATATTCTTCAGATGTGATTTTCTCTTTGTTTACTTTTGATGTTTTCTTTTTCTCTTTCGTATATTAGTTGACATACTGATATAGCACAGGGAGGAAATAGAGTAGATGTGTGTATTATGGATCTACTGCTTGCAAGATAGAGATTATAATGTGTTGCTCTGAGTGCGATTTACTTACATAAATATGTACACCAATCTTCTTGCATGCTTTCCTGATCTAAGATTTTTCTTCAGCTAACTGGAACTGCAGGCCTCCACAAGATGTAAAGTTAACTTTAGATAATGCAAGCAATATGCTTTTTGTCCATAATATGTTGGATCTTAAAGATATCCAGGTGGTATTAACCATTATTCATACCTTAAGGAAACAAAGTCATAAAAGGAGCAGGAGTTGGAATATGTGTGTGTATTAATCTCTGCTTTTTCCTAGATGGTATCATGGAGCAATCAGTCGGACAGATGCAGAAAACCTGTTACGTTTATGTAAAGAGTGTAGCTACCTTGTAAGAAATAGTCAGACAAGCAAGCATGACTATTCTCTTTCACTGAAGTAAGTACTTGTCAGTAAAACATAATAAATGTAATTATGAGCCATAATATCCATAATCTGGTTCAAGAACAGAAACTGATCCAATCTGTTGCTACACAACTTCAGCTCACAAAAGCATGCAAAGAGTTTGAGACTGTCAGTCTGCATAATGTATATTAACAGTCACTGAATTAGGAACTTACAATCTGGGGATGTTAAGAGATTTTCAGTCTTCATTTAGTGTCCATTTAACTAAATAAACTTGGATTTTTGTTCTGGTTTTGACTTAAAGTGTTCCTGCTGCTTCTGCTTCAGGCAGAATAAGTCACTGTATTGTTTGGGGATTTTATTCCTTTTCCTTCATACATGGAAGGAAGGCTTCATGTGGTTTACTGTGGTGGAGCTGTACAGTATTGCTACAGTTCTTGAAACCAAAAAATGTGGGATCAGGGATGAAAGATCTACGGAATTGGCTTAGCCCTGTCTGGCAATTAAGCACTACCAGTCGCTCTTCCACTCCACGCCCCCCCCAACTCCCAGTGAGGAAGGGTTGGAGGAAAAACAAGGGAGGCTCATAAAAATTGAGATAAGAACTATTTAATTATATAAATGACACTTACGGAGTTACTAACAATGCTATTGCTAGTAAGTAACTAAAAGAACAGAAAAACAGAACAAATTATACAGGATCTCACCATCCATGGACTGACACAGCCAGGTTCCAGGCAAGGCAGAAAAATAGATCCAAAAACACCAAGAAAGGGAAAAAAAAAAACCCAAAAAAACCAAAATGGAGGGAGAAAGACCCCCTCAATCAGCCCAGGAGCCGAGAGCAGGGAGAGGAAAAAAAAATCTTTCAAACCCCAACTCCCAGATCAATCTGCTTGACAAAAGACACTCCTTCTGCACTAATCACCCACCACAAGGTCAGAACAAACACCGTGCTGTGCTCCTGTCCAGAAGCCCTGAGCTGACCCTCCCACACCTTCCAGGTCATGCCCGCGTTGCAAACGTTCCCCCTCTCCCTGCCCCACCAGCTCACAGTGCCACTGGTACTAGGGTGACACCAACCACTCAGCTTGATGTATTATGAAGTCAAACAAAATATAGACTAGCCCTAGGAGAGCAGCTCATCGCTGCCTGGGACTAGGACAGAAATGAGCATTGTACCAGTCTCAGTGCTGCTTTGAACTTGCCACACCTACATCTGGCTGATCAGGATATATTACAGATGTTATGGTCAACATACCATAGAACAGAATCATTGAAGGGTTTGGGTTGGAAGGGTCCTTCAAAGTTCATCTAGATTAACCCTTCTGCCATGGGTAGGGACACTTGCATTTCCAGCAGAGGAAAAGGTTCCAGGTTTTCCATGCAGGAGAACAGGAAGCCCCTTGACCTTGGTATAGGCTGTACAAGTGCAAAGGGAATTGTTTCTTTTCTTTCTGTCTTACAGGATGGGGTCTGATGTGGCATCTACCTTTCCAAGTAGGTCTGGGACACAGGCCTATTTGCTTTTTTTACTAGCATTACTCCTGCCAGTTTGGCTTTTACATGGTTTCTTCATAGGTCTGTTTTGGAGACATATTTTACTGCTGAGGTGATGGTGATACTTGATGGTAACAAGGCAACACTTTCATAGACAGCACCAAACCTAATCCTTTTTACATTCATAGGTTCATTAAAAATAAAGGGCCTATCTACTCTACCCTGGTTTAGTCTGATGGTCTAAACAATAAATGTCAGATTGGTTTTATAATACCACTTTGGGTTGAGTAGAAGTGCATCTGTTAACCTAGTTTTAAAATTCTGTTCTAAGGCTTAAGAAAACTATTTTGTAGGACTATTTTTTAAATCATGATTTCTTTGCTATTATTTTTGGGATCTCTCTGTAATAGAGAGGTCTGTCTTGAACTGGAACACACCTGTATTTTAGCTCCCATTGTCCCTTTTGTCATTTGATCTGTGTATTCTCTGATATTGTAGTCCTCTAGATATTTTCAGACATTGAAGAGTTAATGGCACATGCTTCAGATATATGGAGGTAGATAAATGTAGGTTTAAATTTTCCCTTAAATTCTTGTAAGTCTTGGAATACAACTTTTGTTTTTAAGTATTTAGCTTAATTGTTGTATCAGCACAGTGGTTTCTGTTATTCGACCACAGCACAACTTCAAGAAAAAATAGTGACTATTAAATTTATATTTTGCTTTTTTAGACATTGGGATTCAGGTCTTTAATATCCTTTTGCATGTTGTATTCCAAAGTTTTCTAAACCAGATTTCCTGGTAATATGTATTATAAGTCTCCCCATAACTTGCTCTATGGTAACATCGCTAAATGACTGACCTCCTCCAATCTGTGTTTTCTGAAACATAAGGTTCTTTCACTACTGTTCAGCTCTCTGCCATACATTTGTCAAAACTAGTGCTGACTCTGGCCTCTTGATTCAGCCTATTTATTCTGGATCCCACTCCCTGTGGTGATGATTTTTCTCCTATGGCCCTCTGTTGGGTTTGTGTGGTGGGGGTTTTGGAGTGAGGGAGGGGCCACAGGGATGGCTCTTCTGAGCAGCTTCTAGAAGCTCCCCCCTGGTTTCAAACTGGACTCACTTCTGGCCGTGGGTGAGCCAATCAGTGCCTTTGCGAATTAACATATTTAAGAGGGGATAACACAGAAGAGAAGCAGCACCGGAAACAGAGGGGAGAGAATCAACATGAAGAGAAGAGTGGGATGTGAAAGAGACATTAAGTCAAACACCAAAAGTCAGGAGGAGGTGTACCGCAGCAGAGGTTCTCCTGCAGCCGGTGGTGAGATGACAGGCTGTCCACTGCAAACATGGAGGTTCATGGTGGAGTAGAGACCCATGTGCAGCTCGAGAAGGACGCAGCACCAGAGAAGGTGGCTGTGGTAAGCCCGTGCTGTAGCAGTCTGCTCCTGGAAGAATGCACTCTTTTATTTCATTGTTGCATTTGTGGTGTGTGAAATGAAAAGCAGTGGCTGCAGAAGATCTGGTGTCACACTGTAAGGGCACATAGTACTTATGGTGGATACTTGTTAGTAAAGCTATAGCATGAAATTAAGTCTGACCAGCCATGGGTAATTTCACAGAATCATAGAATGGTTTAGGTTGGAAGGGACCTTAAGGATCATCCAGTTCCAACCCCCCTGCCATGGGCAGGGACACCCTCCACTAGACCAGGTTGCTCAAAGCGTCATCCAGTCTGGCAATTTACTCTTGTTATAAACTTGCAACTTTCTCAATTGTTCATTAACCTAGAATACCTGCATTAGGATATGGTTCTTGAATCCTAGCTCTGGAGTTGGTAGATGCTGCAGTGGGAAAAATGAGCAGCTCTTCTCTATGAGTAATTCCTGAGTGTCCGTGCTCGTTGGACTCTGTTTCTTGCTTCTGCTGAAATTTGCCCCAGGTTGGTCCTTGTCGTACATCCTGCTCTGATATAGTCTTTACAATGTCCCTGCTTGACACACACTGTGTGGCCTGTGTTTCCATGGAATGACATCTCTGGGAGCACTCTGTGACACTAACATTAGAGACAGCAGGCACATGCTGATATGCCATCACTGGCTTTGAATCTGACTGGAGTTTTAACTGTTTCCTGTCATGATTTCAATAAATTTGATTCTATGCAAATTGAAGCTGATGATAAGACATAGTAGGGAATCAAGGCAGTGGCTTCAAGCCCCACATATCATGATTCTGTTCCAGTCATTGTGTCCTGTGGGACTGGCTCCCAAGTGTTTGATACCTGGTTCTTAGAGACCTTTTGATTACAGGTATACTTTTCCCATTTTCCAAAAACTGCACAAGTGTCCGTGCTTCTGGTAAAATTACAGTAACTTCTATTTGACTTTTTTACTGCATAAACTGCTTGCTGGCTAACGTTAATCTCCACACCTTACTACTTACTTCTCTCCTCTTGTCAGTGCATTTTCCTTACCTTGAAAATTAACTGGTTTCTTGATTGCCAGCCATCGTGAGGAAAGACTAGGGCCTTTATTGCTAGTTATAGCTATAGCTCTGTCTCCCATAATGGATCAGTGAATCTCTATTTGGCTTGCTGCTAGGTCCACAGGCATAATAGGTACTTGTCACAGCCAGTAAGCCTCCTTGTGCCCCGTGGCTATCCTGTAAGTGTACCCCAGCAAGAGTTGCCTATTCAGACACTTTCCTTATGCCTCCATCTCATAATTTAATCCCGCCCCTTCAGTGCGTTGACTCAAATACCGTATAGCATGGCAACAGAAGCAGGCTGTGACTGAGCTCTCACCTTGTGAATTGAAATGCCAGAATGATCTCAGCAGTGCCTCAGTGCTGCCTGTTATCCCATGGGACCCTAAAGGTGTCTAGATCAGGTGCTATGCAGCCTGATCCACTCTAAGTTATAGTAGGCCCAAGTGTTTCTATCCTCAGGCTCTCCACAGTACTTAGCCAGAGACCACTGTGTGCCACACAGTAGATATTAAGTAGTGTGGAGAAGCAAAAGAGGAGCAGGGGCTTTTACTTCCTGACTAAACTGAAGGGCTACTATGCTTAGCTATTTCCAATTCCCCTTCTATTTGAAACCTGTCTTTCCCTTGCACCTGCATGCTTAGTTCTTTCTGTCAGTGCCAGGAGATGTGCTGGTACAATGGAAACTAGAGGCAGTGTGTTCCCCATGGACTGTTGCACAGTGCTGTGAAAGGCCTGTGGAGCAAGGTTGTCCTAAAAACCTTTGCCTGGGACAAATTTGTTTGGGTTCTGTTTGATTTCCATTAAAGCACATAGCTCCTTCTATTGACCTGTTGGAACCAAAGGGAGGGGGCTAGGGCTTGGGACCACGGCTGCTGGTTTATGTCCTTGAGTTGATGTGTCTGTTCATGTAGTGAGTTACCTGTGATTCACAAGAACACATCATTGACTGCATTCCTTGCCAGAAGCAAGAGAGAGGAGGAGAACAAAGGCTTCCTAAGAACATCTGAAATAAAAATATTTACTAGTTTTCAACCATAACAACTTTCAGCTTCCCCACCTCTCTCAAATTGCCATGCAACTTTCTGCCTACATTGTTCCTAAGAACATTCCTCCTACTCATTAGGTAGGGGAATTGCCCAAGTGGAGCACCAAGTCCTCTATCAGCTGCCTGGTCTCATCGCAGCCTGAATGAGACCTTAAGGCCTGTACATATGTTGATTGTGTGAAAACCAGCTCCCTCAAAACAGAATGTTGTTGAACTTGTAAAAGCAGGTGGAGTCGTCTTGACCTAGGACCCACCACATAAGAGACTGGAAGGCTGTCTGATGTGTAGAAAAGAGGGGAGTACTACCCCACAGTTACGCACAGTAAACCAAGCAAAACCTGTTGATGTAAGGCAAATGTTCAGCCACCAAACTGAAAGGTTCGTGTTACAACAGGAGAACGAGCATTTATGCTAGATTTGCATCTCCTAGAGTCCAGCTTCTTTGAATGTTTTCTTCAGGAACACTAGAGCCGCTTCTGGGTGCCCCCTTAAGGCCAGTTTCTCAATTCAGCTATGCTGAAATGGAAATTCAGGCAGCAACAGTGGATGGTCTCTGCTGAGACTGTACCTTGAACACCGGAAAGCAGTGCTGTGCGGCTACTGTGATGAGCCATCCAGGATTGAACTAGAATCCTAAAGTGATTATTGAATTTGCTCTTGGTTATCTATTCAAGTGTGATGTCTTGCTGTTCCTTTCTTCAAGTGTAATAAATTTCCTGAGAGATTGCTTCACTGTTTAGATACATCAATTAAAAATTATGACTGGTTGCAGAAACCTTAATGAAATACTTTCAAGTGACTGTTGTCACCTTTCACTGGTTATTTAATGTGGTCTGAAAAACACTCAGCTGTCTGTAGCCTGCATCCTCCCATTAGGCTGTGCATTCTGGCTGTGTATTTTTTACTTTTTTACATGTGTTTGTTTAGCTGGTACAAATGTGGTGGGCCTGAGAAGCTGTGGTTAATAACACCAACAGTGTTGCTTCTGCACTGTTTTGTGCAGTACATGCGCTTCTCACAGCAATTCGTGAGCAGAGCGCACACTAAACTCACTGGTGGGAAAACAAGTGCCAGCCCCTTGTTTGGTGTTTTATCTGGGGGGTGGGGGTCTGCTTTCTCCTCCTGCCCCAACAACTAATGAAGCCTGCTGTTTCTGTTGTATCCTTGGACTGATACTTTTGCATCTTTACCATCATAATATGTAGACAGGCAACACAGGAGAGCTCCAGAAGCCAGGTGTGGCAAAAGTATGTTGTATGAGCAGGAGGATGAAGTCAGAGAAGTGATGACCTCCCTGGGATCAGGCAGTCGATCAGCAACAGGAACAGAAGCAATATGTTTTCATGGATGATCTATGATCCATGAAATATGAAAAGATAGTTCATCTCTAGCTGACAGAAAATGGGATAGTTGACGTATCTTGTGATAGGGATAGATATCGGGCAGGGAGAATATAGAATCACAGAATCTTTAGGTTGGAAAGGACTTTAAGGATTATCAAGTCCAACCATTAACCACCAAGTCCACGAGTGAACCATGTCCCTGTGTGCCACATCTACACCTCTTTTAAATACCTCCAGCGATGGTGTCTCCGCCACTTCCCTGGGCAGCCTGTTCCAGTGCTTGATAACCCTTTCAGCAAAGAAGCTTTTCCTAGTACCTAGTTTAAAGCCACACTGGTCCAATTTGTGGCTATTTCCTCTCATCCTCTCGCTTCTTGCTTGGGAAAAGACATGCTCCAGCACCTGTCTTTCTTGTAGTGAGGGGCCCAGAATGGAGCACAGTATTCAAGGTGTGGTCTCACCACTGCTGGAGTACAGAGGTGCAATCACTTCCCTAGTCCTCCTTGCCACATGGTTTATTATTTATATCTGTATACCCACAAGAGATTACACGAAATAAAGGATGCAAATACTGAGGTATTTATGAGGGAGAGATAACACCTATGGAAAATATAGTGGAAAAGTTGAATTTACACAAACCTGCACATACACATGAATGCACTTAGAGTTCCCTGTTATTTTGTGTGAAGCACTTGACTGTACATTGTCATATCCTGGTGAATCCTTTAATCCATGTTGAAAGCAAACTGCGGTGAATGTGGATGATCTGTATGCTTATATATATATGAGAGTTGACTGGAAAATGGCAGTGAACTCCAGTATTAAGTTCTGGCACTGTACTACTAGTGCTCTCATTGCAAAATGTGAAAAAATTCTTGGCACATTCTGCAACGAATACTAAAATGGTCACAAACATCATATACTGTAAGCTCAGTGACAATGTACTACCCAAACCTAAGTACCTACATAGGTCGTTATTAGGGAAGCAACAGCTGTTTATCAGGAATACATGGCTTGTAGCAGTTTGTTTACATTATATGTGTTTTCCTTCTGTTTTAAAAAGGGCATGTGTTCTTGCCCTTTCTGCATGAAAGTGCACTTGGCAGATTGTTCTCCAGTTCTTGCTATACTCCTGAAATTAACATGCACCTGCAAGTCCTTTAATTTATCTGCACAATTTTAAGACATTTTGTAGCAAGCAGATGCATAGTGAACTGAAGGAAGAGAACAATACAACGGCCCCCTAATAAAGTATTTAAAGAAATCATCCATGTTTAAAGGAAATAATTCAGAGAGCAATTATGATTAGAAAGAAATTTTGTCTGCTAAGAAATTGGTATTTAAAACAAGATTTAAGTGTGTAGAGCTATAATTACAGTGCCTACAGTGTTTTCTGCTCACCAGAAAGGGTCACTTCATCAGAGAATTGTTGGACGTATCTGAAAGGTATGAGCTTGATCTGAGTGAGGCTTGTGGCCTGCCTAAGTGTCTATGAAGAGAGCCTCAGGTCTCTGACAGCCCAAAACCAATGATACTTTTTGGTTCAGAAGTAATGGTTGGCTGTAGTGAAATGTAAATGTTCACAGGAAAACACTGGAGGGAAGGCGGGGGAGAGGCGCAGGGGGACAGGAAAGGGGTTGTCATCTGACACACCTGTCGATCAATTCCAGGGTAAGATAGCCTGGCACCTGGATCCAGACAACACAGGAGGTGAAAAAAAAATACTAGCTTAGACTGCCTTTGTGTTGGACTGTCAGTGGGGGTTTGCAGCTAGCAGTCACTGTCTGACCGTCTTGGCCTGTCAACCAGCATCTACTTGCATTTGTGCTTCTACATTCCCCTACATCACAAAGAAGAGCCTGTTGTGATACTACTCCCCTCTATCTGAGCATGAACTAACAATTTGCTTTCCTTGTAGGAGCAGTCAAGGTTTTATGCACATGAAACTGGTGAAAACCAAAGAGAAATATATCCTCGGTCAGAACAGCCCTCCCTTCGACAGTGTTCCTGAAGTCATCCACTACTACACCACAAAAAAGCTGCCTATCAAAGGAGCAGAGCACTTGTCACTGCTCTACCCTGTGGCTGTGCGGACTCTCTAATAACCAAGTCTCACCCCTTCTTGTGGATTGGGGGTGGGAGGTAAGCTGGGTTACACAGAATTAATCGCCAGAATCCAGAGCTCGAGTCTGTGGTGGAGGGTGGCAGCCTTTAGTCCTGAGGGGACATGGGTGCTCTGCACAGTTGCGTATGGGACTGTGTGTAGGGTACTGTTACGCTGCAGCATGCTTCTAGAACTGTGCTTCTACGTAAGAGAAAGAAATTTTATTTTAGTGCAAGAACAGATAACCTTCCCAGCACTTCTCTGTGAATCAAAGTACTTCCCAATGAAAACTCTTCCTCCGTGTTTTGGGAGGAACCAACAAATTCTTTTCCACAGTAAAACACCAGCAACTTTTATTCTCTCGCTACTCTGAGAAACTTTACCAGGTGAAAGAGTAACCTGGCCCTGAGGGACTCTAGGGTGTTCTTGGTGGACCTGAGAAGGAACTTGCTTAGCATGCAAGTCCCTGTGGCTCTGGTCACTTAGCTTAGTGGAGTTTGGGGTTTTTAATGCAGTTTCTTGGGGTAGCCAAATGTTGAATTCTTATTAGGCACACAATCTTAAAATGATTTTGTGAGAGCAGATCATGGCCAATTATTTATGAATAGGGAAAATAATTTAAAAGTAGTTTGTTATCTATTTTTATCCTTTTTGGTACAATAATATCTTAAGGGTTACTGTCTTCATTTGCAAGTTTCATACATAGATACAGGCAGTTAATTCTGTTTGGAGCAGTTACCATAATGTTTTAGGTAGTTGAGAATGAGTCATTTTAATATGCCGGTTAGCATTTATGCATGAGGGTGGTCAGAGGCTTTTATAAAGCTGTAGTAGGCAAAATCTTCACTTGCTTATTCCTCTGGATCAAACAGCTGTCCTACTGAGATAGCAGACTAACAAGTGTGTTTTACTGCCTTTCCATAAGGTGGCTTTTGCAGCTCTGCCAATGAGAAGTGCAGTAAGTGGCAGGGCAGAATTTGTTTTTCTGGTGTGCCAAGGCATTCTTAAAACATGGTCCCTTGACACATACCTTTTGGCCAGTGTTCATTTTAAACCACGAGCAGAAGCTTCCTGCTGTATTTCAGTCACTGTCAGCTAGAAGCACTGCAGAAGCTGCTCTGTACCTTAGTCTTGCCAACTGGGTGCCCATCAACTTGAGAGGAATTTTCTACATGCTCTTTGTGATTGTTGAATGCAATAAGCGGAAAAAAATATAATGGTACAGAAATTGGAACTGGGGAATCAATAGCCTGGTAGTTCTCACTTTGTGTCGTCTGCCATCTATGCCTAGAATGTTGTGCATTAACCCACCAGCTATTGTAGTAGCAAATTGGTTATATGCAGTTTATGTCTTTTACAGACTGCAATAGAACTGTGAATTGTGTGTCTTGTCTACTATTCCCTTTTAGGTATGCTTAGAAAGAAGTGAAAGTCTGAAAATTGTAATGGAATCGCCATTTACTGCCTGTAAAAGTAGTATTGTCTAATCTGTTAGGAACCTCAAGGACATCCCATATAATGCCATCAGTGATGAATGTTCTGCTTCCTTTTAAGCCTGACTTGTTCTTTATATGACATCCAACACAGTCTGAATGGCGGTGGATCACACGTGTTTGAGGAGCCCAGTGTCATTCTGTGCAGCAACAGGATAGGGTTAGACTGTCCCTATCTCACCCAGAATTTGAAGCCTCATTGGAATAGGTTCTTACTGGTTTTCTGAGGGAAGGGCAACACAGTGAAGTGTGGATAGACAACATTCCTTTCCAAATGAAACCAAATATCCCCTTTTTCATGTACTCACCTCCATGTACTTTGTATTTCCCTAAAGTGTTTGCAGAAGTCTTCATTTTGCTCTTAACATCACACAATTGGCAAGAGCATACAGGTATTTTCAAGTTAGCATATTCTCTCACCAGTCTGAAGAAGTTCATGGAGGTATCAGAGCTCACAAAAATTAGGAATCACCCTGTGTGGGCTCTGGAAACTCCGTCATGTCTCTTGGGACAGAAATATGTCATATTTCTTCTTTTGTATGTTGAAGTGCATTTTTGAGAATCTGACATTGTTGATGGTTTATGGCCTGGTTTTCTTCTTCTTCTGTAAGAGAAAAGTAAGGCCCTGCTCTTTCTAACAACAATTACCAGTGAAAACCAACAGCATCATTAGCCAAGGCCTTGCCAGGCTTCCATAAGCACATTGTCTTTAGCTCATGGAGATAGAAGACTGTTGTACCAAATCTTTCTTGTCGTGGACCTGATCGAAAGTCAGCTGAAGCCAGCAGGTGCCACTTCTATTGCTGTCTGCAAATTCTGGGTGGGATCCTTTGCTTCATACAGATCAGGTCAATATGCATCACACAAATGTTTATACAGGTTATTACAGCTTTGGGGATCATATCAGGGTTATTTGTTCAGCAAGAGGAAATAATCTCTGAAAAAGTTGGTTGTCTGCGAGAAGGGGTTTTTTTATTATTTTTTAAAAAGACTTTTAGAAAGTACTCAGTAATTGCAGAATAAATAAAACCAGGATTTTTTTTTTTTGCACTGTAATGTTGTCTTTGTTTATTTAAGTAATTATGTGATATTTTTCCAGTGAAGGTATATTCTTCCCAGACTTTTTAATGTACAGTGAAAATGCGGTGTATTGTAGTATTGTGTATAGGTGGAAGATCTCGTAGCGATCATGCCTATATATCACATTAAAAATTTATTTAAAAAACAATTCTAAACCTCTCCCTTTTCTTCCTCTAATTGTCAGTGTACACTCAGATTGTCTTGAACAGCTAGTATTTGAAGCGACCTTTCAGAAAAACTTGTGGTTTTATGTCTTAACTGTGCAGTAAAAATAATCATTAGGCTATAATCTGGTTTGGAGTCTGGAAAGTCATATAGCTCAGTTCTGCCCTGAGTAGTTCTCCTGACAATGTGCACCTTTACAAGGGCTGTGCCAAAACAACACACTTACATATGTGAATGACATTGCTATCCTCTCCAATTTAGAAACAAGGATGTTGTGCAGGATGGTATTGAATGGATAAACCATTCCCATTTTTCTGGATTGAAGGAACCACCCTTGCATCAGCTATGCATTGCAGTAAAATCATGAGGAAGACATAACTTACTCTGAACAGCAAAGACAGCTCAGAGCCAGACACCCCCCTACACTGTGAATGAGTGGCCATGTGAGGAGCTATGCTACTGTGACCTGGCAATGTCCTCTGATAGGTGTGGAGCCAGCTAGGCATCACTCCTATCCAGGCCCAGAGAGAAGCAATAATATGGCGTTCCCATTTTATTGCAGGTGGTCACAGACTCACCTCTGCCATCTCCTTTGGCTTCCTCTTTCATTGCCATGTCCTCTCTTGAAGCAGTGCTGCCTAAAGAGCAGGAATGGATGGGGAGAATGACCACATTCTTTCTGTGGAGAGTCAGAGTCTTGGCCTTTGTGACAGGGATCTAGCTATTCAGGAGGTTTCTGGGAAAGAAACCTGTGCTGCACCTGTGGGATTTTACCCACAACAAGGTGCTACAGCACTACAGACCAACAGTAGAAGAGAGAGTCACTCATGTGCTAAGTGGGACATGTTAGGTAGCCAAGAGCCTAACCACCATTTGCAGTGAAGTCTAACATGCTAGAAAGATACTATGGGAGGCATTGTCAAAGGCCTTGCTGAAGTGTGTAGCATCTGTTGTTCACTGTCCGGTCAGTCAGACATCTCATCCTAGAGTGGTTTCCAAGGAAGACTTCCTCCATAAGCTTCCTGGAGACTGAAATGAGGCTAAAACTGGCCAATAGTTCCCCAGACAACACTTCTTACCTACTTGAACATGTGAGGCTTACCTTCTTCCAGTCATCAGGATCCTACCCTGAATCTGTCTTCCTGTAACTCTTGATATAGCTTATTAATTCACTCTGAAGAACAAGTCCATGAAATTCTGTGACAGGTTAAAAGTTTAAGTATCTTAATATATTTGCCTGTGAAATACTGAAAAACAGTATGCTAACATTAATCTGGAATTTCAGATAGCAGTTTTATAACTATAAATATTCCATATGCAACATAAGCAAAGAAATACTCTAAGGGAGTAAGTAATACACATAAGATCCAAACTTTTTATGATATAAATTATTACATTTCTATGGAAGTCAGTTTTAAATGGCTGAAGACTGGACAATATCTACATCTTTGGTAAGAGTTAAGGGTTCATCCTCTTATTCATTGGTTTAACTTAGATAAACCCAGAACCCAAAGAAAACACAAAGTCAGCATTTTTTCCTTCCTCGGATGTTCAGGTGTGCATCTATTACACACACTATTTCTCCATTATTTGCTTTCATCACCAAGAGGCCTGTTGCCAAAAGGTCCATTCTGCTATTGCAATTTTTAATGCAGGAGGAGGCTCCATGGTAGACTTGGACAATCAGCCCCAGAGCTGGTGTGTGACCCTGTGCTCACTCATCCCTCATTTGGCTCAGCTGACCCTTCCTGAACAGGGCACTGGTACTGATCTGATGAAGGATTGAGCTGCCTCAGGAAGGCAGTTCAACCAAAAAACTCATCACCCTTTTTCTGGTGAGTTTTCAGCAGCAACTTGTCACCACTAGCTCTCCTAACTCCAGCAGAACAGAGAGGAGTGGGAATATGGGACAAGGGAAGGCAAGAGTGGCCTCTGACATAAACAACTTTGAGTAAATTAATTTGCTATTGAACCTTTCCATAGGAAACATTAAGCATAATATATGGGAGAAGCTCTTCTCCTGTCTGTGCAGTGTGGTGTGAACCAAATTTTGAAGTACCTATAGTAACAGCTGCACAGATTATTTAGGATTTCTCCAGGTCTGTTACCGGAACAGTAAAAAGTAAAGCAAAAAGGTACAACAGTGCGAAAGATGTACTTTGAAGCAAGCTTTTCTTGCTTCCCCTATTCCCCTGTTCTTCAAATAAGTGGGCATTTTTCTGTGGTATTCAGTTGGCACACAACCAATTCACTTTGCCCTGATTTTTGTTTGGGAATTTATGTTATATTTCCATTTACTGATATGATGTGGTGGGTTGACTAGTTGTCAGGTGCTCACCAAGCTGTTCTATCACTGCCCCTCCTCGATTGGAGAAAGGGGGAAAATATGGTGAAAGGCTTGAGGGTAAGTACCATCATAAGCAAAACAGACTTAAATCAAGGAAATTATTTGAACTTATTGTCAATCTAAATCAGGGTACAATAACGAGAAATAAGAACAATTGTAAAATAAATTCCCTGCCACCCCTCCCTTTTTTCTGGCCTCAACTTCACTCTCAGTTTTCATTTCCATTTAGAGCAATGGAAACAGAGCAACTGGCACCACAGATGCAAACCCATCTAGTCTGCCACATTATGGCAAGATATTGCTGCCTGGTTAGAGAACTTGGTTCTGAAAGTGCATCACGTTGATGCCCATGTACCTAAAAGTTGAGCCACTGAAGAACATTGATACAATCAGCAGGTGGATCAGGCTGCAAAGGTTGCAGTGGCTCAGGTGGATCTGGACTGGCAACATAAAGGTGAGCTGTTTATAGCTTGGTGGGCTCATGACACCTTGGGCCACCAAGGGAGAGATGTAACGTACAGATGGGCTCGTGACTAAGGGTTGGACTTGACCATGGACACTATTGCACAGGTCATTCATGAATGCGAGACGTGCTGCCATCAAACAAGCCAAGAGGGTAAAGCCTCTTTGGTATGGGGGACAATGGCTGAAATACAAGTATGGGCAGGCCTGACAGGTTGGCTATATCACCCTCCCCAAAACCCACCAGGATAAGTGCCATGTCTTCACAATGGTGGAGGCAACCACAGGGTGGCTGGAAACATGTCCTGTGTCCCATTCCACTGTCCAAAATACCATCTTGGGCCTTGAAAGGCAAGTCCTGTGGCGACATGGCACCTGGGAAAGAATTGAATCAGATAATGGGACTCATTCCGAAACAGGCTCATAGACACTTGGGCCAAAGAGCGTGGCATTGAGGGGGTGTATCACAAACAGTAAAACATGAGGAATGGTGTATCATCAGAAGCAATGAACTTTTAGGCAACTACTATTAAAAGTAATACACAACCTCCACCTTGCCATCACAGCTCTGCAAAGAATAACATTTGTTACCCTTTTATAGCCTTCAGACAATTAGAAACAGCACATTGAGAAAGCATAGAAATTATCTAACTGGATGAAAGTGAACAGATCTAGATCTTTGCTACATCCACAATTGTGTTCAGCCATAATCTGTAGTCTCGGGTTGCAATTTACCACTTTCTTTCTCCCAAGATGTGGTGGTGCATTTCCACCCCCATCCAGGTCTTGGACCACTCTGGCCTTCAAGATTCACGTAAGGCCTTTGTGTTGCAAGTTTGGTGGTTAGGTGTCCCTTGACCTTATCAAGCACTCCTTTGTGGAGAACAGGACAGACCCTGCTGAGAGCTTAGTTGCCTGATCAGGCCACATACCAGGAATTCCACTACCTAGCAGCAGAAGAATGGAATAACTAACCATGCCTGGACAACCCTGAGACTCAGGCACTTGGTACCATTCTAGTAATTACCAACTGACATTCTAGTAATTACCAATCCAAGTTGTTATATTCCTGAACTATTTACTTTTTTTGCAGATATTCTTATTTCCTGCTTTATTCTGAGTCATTCTCAAAGTCAGAGTTTTCACTGGATTTTTTTTTTTTTTAATTAATTCTGGAGGGATGAATATGCAGATAATTTATTTAAAGCCACTTAGAATATTTCAGAATATTCTGAATATTGTTTCATTTTGCCTTGTATGCCTGTTCCAATCAAAGGAACCTTGGCTCCTAGTTCATTTCCTGCATGCTTCTGGCTCTGTCTACCCAATAAGGTTCGCTGATGGACCAATACCATGCCTGCACCATGCACATGAACTTTCTGTGATGAAATAATTACAGTTAGCCAGGTGAATCATATGTAAATGAGGCACGTTGCCTTGCTCTTTAGAGAAAAGGAGACCCATTGTTTTAGCAATTTAGTTAAAAATTTTTATTCCAAACCCAGTTTGTTTCCTGATGAATGAAATGGACAGAGTATGTAGCTGATCTGTTCCATGATTTATTAGATTAGTAAACACTTTTTCTAAGATAATAAAAACCTGTTCACTCTCATCCAAATGCAAGACTTTTTTTCTGAAGACATTTCCAGATTCCTGGTTTAGCTTTTTTATTATTATTTATTTATTGTCACTTTCTTGAGCACATGTTACAATCCAAGGAGCTGTGTACAATGCACATTCACAGATAAGGCCTGGAGAATCAATTACAGCTCTCACTCTGAAAAGTACTGTCATCCTAGTCATAAATGATCTCCCCAGTTCTGTATCCCCTCATAGAACTTCTGCTGCAATAACCACAATATTGGTAAGTTTGAAAACCATTGAATTTCACTCATTATAGACTTCGACTAAAAATCAAGAAGGTACTTTCTTTTCCCTTCCTTGTAATGGAATATGTTTCTGCAACCCTGGAAACACCACAGTGCTTTGTGTGTTTTTAAGTTAGTTGCTCAAAGACCTGCTCCATTAAAGCCTCAGAGATGTGATGGAGAAAAATGCTGACCCAACTAAGACCAAAGTGGATCCAGTACAGTGCAGACAGTGCCCAAAACCAGACAGGACAATGAGTGTTATGTAAGAAGAGGTCTGCAGTAGTATTATTCCTGTTCTCTTTCCAGTCTCCAGCAGTTCAGGGATTCTGTATGCCAGAAGCTGTATGTAAGTTACTAGTGGACCTCAAAGAAATTTTGCTCCACAGATTTATCTGGTCTTTGTTTGTTTGTTTGTGTTTTTCTTTTTAAATCAGTTAAACCCAACAAGGACAGAGAAACATGCCCCATGAGCAACATGGCACAGAGTCAGTGCATTTGCTCCAAGATCTCTGCAAAGAAATCCTTTCTGCAAAACAAGGCCTTTATGTTGCAGGGCAGTGTGTGCAGGATTAGCACCCAAATCTCCTCACTGCTCAACAGAATATGCAAACAAAAAGCATAGGTAGTGCCTGACTCTGGTGGCCCTTTGAGGAGTTACTAATTCTCAATGCAGTTAACCTGGGCACACCCAGACCTGTGCCGTGCTGCTCTGTGTCGCACATACAGCGTGACTGCCCGCCGGCGCAACACCCTTGTCTGCAGAGTAAACTTAACCAGCTTATTGTAACAGAAGACCCTGCAGGCAGCTCCCACTTAATAAGTACATCTGCTGTACGGCCTTGCCTTTAACAGTGCAAAAAGAAGTTTTCAAGTGAACATTGTTTCTGTTTTGACAGAGCTGTTTCCTTGAACAAAAAAAACCCAAAAAAACCCCAAAACAAAACAAAACACAAAAAACCCCAAACCAACCAAACCAACCAACCAACCAACCAAAAAACAAACAAAAAACCCAACAAAACCAAACCAAACAAACAAAAAACAACAACAACAACAACAAACAAACAAACAAACAAACAAAAACCCAAAACACACAACAACCAACAAATTGCTTGAAAGACCAAAAAGGGGAATGTCTGCAGTGGACCATGGAGTGCTGGAGACTACCTCATCATGAGAACACACAATGTGCAACCTTAGCAGTCACTAAACTGTAAATTATATGCTAAATTATGCAACCAATAGCAAGAAACAATTATTAAGCTACTTGAAAATCAGAATACTTTAGATTCAGTTGGAACAAAGACAGGTATGGCATTTAAAGTCAATTAAAAGACATCAGCTAGAATCCCCAGAGAGAGATTCATATTCATTTCCATTTGTATAACTTGTTTTGCACATCCACTTAAAAATGTCATGTTTTGTTCTTAAGGCCTTTTCTTGATCTAAGATGGTTTAAACATCCATAACACAAGAAGCTTTACTATCTTCTAAGTTCAAAACCCTCAGCCAGACAAGAAGTGTCATGATCAGCATGAAAGGAGGACAGCTTCCGACAGGAAAGGGAAAGCAGTGAAAACTGGTTTTTCTACTCACTAACCATCTCACATAACAGACTTTTTGACATACTCAGTGTTGATGATTGGAACTATGTTTTCAGTAGATCTCAGTTTAGGATTTCCATGCCTAACTAAAAGACAGATTTTTTTTTCAAATTACCTTAGCACTCAGACCTGACCTTAGCAGTGTAGACCTGGCAAGGAACTCTATCTCTCATTCTGGGGAAGGAAAGGATAAATGTGAGAATCATTTTGCAGTAGCTAACACATGGCAAAGTTCAGGTCAAGATGACTTTTGAATCCAAATTTGATTTGCAGGAGAATTTTATGACATGGGCTGTATCTTTACTACAGTCTGCCAGCATCAGTGAAGATGTAACAGAAATCTGGGCAGGAAAAGTCAAACTAAGAATACCATGATCTTTTCGTTTTGAAGGCAAGAATGTACATGTCTTAAGCACAAACTGTGGCCTTTCAGGATTTCAGATATTTTAATTGCTTTGGAAAGGTCAGCATCTCATATATGTTTTCCATTAATCCTAGACATTTGGGGGGGGGGGGAACTAATATGCATAAGAAGCTCTTGTTATGCTTCAGGTTTATTGCCAGTGAGAAGCTGAATGAAGAACGTGTTTAAACAACCTTAGAGTGATTCCTAAACACTCCACACAGTTTCATCATTGCTAGCCATTGATTTGGCCAGATAAGGGAAGCCTGTTTCAGACCTTCTCTTTATGTTAACAGTAATATACTGACCATAGTGAATACACTTTTTTCTGAAAGGAATAATAGCTGCAGGACAATAACTGAAGAAGAAAAATAGTGTCAAAGAGGAGGCAAGAATCTATAAGTCCTGGAGGTTGTGCTGCTCCTGGGGAGCATGGGCTTCTAGACTCCTCAAGTTGCTGCTAAAACCTTTTACACTGAGGCCTTCCTGTTGTAGATCAGGTATCCTTAGAAATGGGATGGAAACTCACTGCCACCTCCTTAAGAACAATAGTATACTAATTAACCTGTCAAGCATATATTGTATATAGTGATCTATGGCATGTTACCTGAACCTATGCTGTACCCTAATCAAAATTTGTCCCCTGAACTAGCCTTAGGTGATTTTAATGTTAAAATTTACACCCCTCTATGAATAATGAGTATGATAATGAAGCAAAACTCCGCAAACGGTTGAAAGATGAACATATGTAATTGTGGCTGCTGGGGAAAACTATTTGAAAACCAGTTATTTTATTGTGATTTCTTCCTTGTTAATATTTTCTGTAAAAGACCCTTTGTGTTTCTGAAAGGTGTGCTGGCTGTGTTAGATGCCTAGCACCTACCTCTGCAGAATTGAAATAAATACAGTATCTTGACTCAGTGGGTTGATTGTCTCTTGCAGACTGGGTAGAAGAACACAGATTTGGGACAACATCTCTGCTTTGGCATTTGTGCATTCTAACAGTTTTTCCACAGCTGACCACACCGAGGTAGGGCCAGGGGCCAGGGTGGGGTGGGGGGTGGGGGAAGAAGCTGCATAAATCAATATTTTTTACACATATAAATACTCACCTTTTGCTCAATGTAAAAGACACATCAGCAGAAAAAGTGTGAGCTGAGAGAAGCACAGCCTTCTGTCTGGCCCACTCCCAACAATTTAAGGGAAGGGAGTTACTGATTTGCCCAAGGACTTTGGGCAAGGACTTTTTTTCTTCAGTAGTCATTAAATCTCTGTGTAAAAAAAAAAGTAAAAATTTACCAGTAGACTGGTAAATTACAACTCAGCTAAGCCTACAAAGAAAGGATAAGAAACACCAGCTAAAAATTTGGGGTCTTAGTTTGGAAGAGAAGAAAGACTCTGATGGTTGGGTCGTGTCTTTCTCTGAAACATTCCACTGCGTTTGTAAAGACTATATATATGTGTGTGTGTGTATAACAGAAAATACAGGAAAGGTGGAACAAAAGATTCATTCTCCTTACTCACATCACCACATGCCTCTGAGTATCCAGTTCAAAGCGTTTTTTCCTAGATCACAAAGATAGGGTTTCTCTTGGTTTCTGCCTTGAACTCTCCCCAAGTGTGCCTCAGTCCCACCGAAAGCAGCGTGCTAGACAAATAACATCTCAGACAACAGCAGTTCTACAGTTCGGGGGCTTCCCCGAGGGTTTTGGAGGGGAGGGTTTGGGGTTTTTTTGGCCTGTGTCTGTGTACTCACTTCAGACTGCAGCATATATTTCTTACAACCATCATCAGGGAAGGGTGGCATTTATAAATAGCTCCCAGCATTCCTTGCATACCAGTTCTCTACTGTAACTCTAACCACTGATTCTCTCCACCTGGGCCAGGCTGGGGTGGGTGGGGCAAGTGAACGGCTGCATCGTGACTGGTTGCTGGCTGGATCTAAACCACGACAGTCGTTTTTGGTGCCCAACATGGGGCTCAAAGAGTCTGGGATAATAACCAATCAATCACAGCATAGTAAGGGATCTACATCTGTTAACAGTTGCAGGTTAGTGATGATGATAGTTTATTTGATTTCCATCATGCTCTTGACTTTGGTGTACACGTTAAAAATCAGTTTTGGCTTTTGCAGGCTCCTTTTGGCATTGTACTCTGCAATGATTAGCAATATTTTGCCTGCTGGATTTGTTTTTAGGGCACTGACCTTGAGCTTAATGTGGTATCTAAGCTATGTGCTGAAGACATTACTGTACTTTGGGTACCATCTTGTGGTAACAATTAGCAATTATACTTACTCTGAGAGGTTTTTTATTGAAGAAATACAGAATGTCACATTTGCTGCCTTCTACCTTGATGTTTCCTCCTAAGGAAACATACATCCTGTATTTATATCCTATAAAGCTATAAGGCAGTATACCAGATAACCAGTTGTCCTTGGGGTTACCTCCACTAACACTAAGCTGTTGAGACATCCTCACTGAAACAGAGATGCAGTAGGGTGATTTCTTGAATGTTGTCCCAAATCTGGGTTCTTCACCTGGTGTGCAATAAGCTGATCCATACACGCAGAGTCGAGATACCAGATTATTGCATGTCTGCGCAGAGATGGGTGCTGGGTGGTGACTGCACAAACCCAGCACACCTTTTGAGAAATAAGCCAGGTCTTATGTACCAAACAATAATAAAGAAGAAACCACCACAATGAATGATGACTCAGTCATTCATTACTCCTGTGTTTACATATGAAAGCAGAAACTTAACATTCTCTTGTCTTGAGACTCCTATTGTCATTTTTGGAGAGCAGTTTGATGTTATCAAGGTCTAATGAACTGGGGACAAACTCACTCCGTCCCTGGGGTTATCCCCACCCCTTCCCCATTCATCAACTATACAAGCCCACCTGGTTTCAAAACCTAGAGCTTTTGTGACTGTTAACCCTTTTCTTTAGACACCAAATTCCCCCTTTGAGACTTATGGATATGCTTTACACATCCTGTAAGTCTCATGCTTCTTAACCACCTTCTGGAAGAATTTTCCCTCTGATTCTTTTTCCTCTATTTCTTTGATGAAGGGATTGTTGTCTTCTCTTGTCATCATTATTTGCTGTGTGTTCCTATTATTTCTTTGCATGTCAATACAGAGAGGTAAGCATTGAATCATGCGGTAACATAGTATCAAAATTACCACCACCAGAATGATGTTTTCAATTTAGCTTAGGCAACCAAGAGCTTAACCAAGAAGAGTCTATTCCTTCCCTTTCATAAAATTTTAACAACTTCCCTAGCCTGATTGTTGCAACAAGGGAAAGCTTCAGTCCACCCAGAAAGGGTATCCACGAAAATAAGCAGATATTTATATTGCCCACATTTTAGCGACTCAGAGAAATCTACTTGCCAGTGTTCCTCAGGTCTTATTCCTCTTTCACAGTTTGGGCCTTCTTCTTCAAGACTCAGTTTCCAGCCAGTCCCACTAGTTCAGCAGGCTTACAGTTTAATTTTAGATTCCACACAAGCTTGCTCAGTATCCGCGCCAATTAAAATACGGTTTACATTCTGTAAAAGAGTAACACCGTTATAATTAGTTTACCATTGTTCCAATTCTTTGGCAAATACTTTGCAGAACAAAGTGGGCCCATTTTTAAATCCCTACCAAAGGACAGTCCAACACAGTTGTCCCTGCCTTCTGGTAGTTGGTTTCTATAGCGTTTGGCTTTGTTCATCTATTAATTTCTTAGAGGACCACTTCAGGGGAATTACCACATTTAGCACAGTGTTTGGAATATTGTCTTTGAATTCTTCTGACGTTCCATCTGTCAGCAAGCAGATCTGGGATCTCCAGGCAGTTCCCAAAGGGATGTGTAGCTGTACAGCATTCTCAGAGAAGAGAAGGTTACTTGTGCATTTAATTTACATAGCAAATCTCATCTCAACAGTGGTAGGGGACATTCTGGCATACAGAGGAACGCATGAGTCAGTTTAGTACCCCAATTGTACACTCCATGGATTGTAAAAATGGCATTAATCGTTTTTTCCCTTTGCCCAAACAATTGGCATAGTGACCTTACTCAAAGGCCCTTTACCACCAGTCAATACTGAATGTGTGGCCCTGCTATCAATTAGAAAGTCTATGGTTTCATTCCTCAGTTTTATTTGAACCAGGGGATCTGCTGGGGATGCTTTGCTATTATCCTTTCTCTTTCCATTCATTTTTCCAGTGTCCCACCCGTTTGCAAGTAGCACACTGATTCGAGCCAGGAGGCCCACCCTCACGCCCCCTTGCTCTGGGGCTACCTCTGTCCCTTCCTCGTTTGTCTTTTCTAGCACTATTCTCCCTACCTTTGCAGTAAAAAAGGTATTCAACAGAGCCTGCATGTCATTCCAGTTAGGGTTGTGAGTCAATATAATTGTTTCTAAAAGCTGCTAGGATACATTCCTTCAGGATTCTTTGGCACGAACCAACAGACTGTTTCCAATTTAACAAATCTGAAGTGGTAAAAGGTACATGTACAAAAACTGACATACCATCCATCCCAACAACCTGTCTCAGTAGTGCCTGTATCACCAGCTGAGATTGTCCTCTAGTTCTACTTGAAATAGGGCTACAATTCTCATTTCCCCTTTGTCCTTCTTATTTTGATCTTCCTCTGAATTAACCAAATTTTCTTACCCTTTGCCCCTAGGATTACTTGCGGGAGGGGAAGAAGGCATAAACAGCTGTACATCCTCTTGTTCATCACATGCACAACATACACGTGTTTCTTTTCCTTTTTTTAATTTTCCTCAATACATGGCATTAACCTATCACCTTCTAATCCACATTTTTTCTTAGTATTAGGATCCTTATACAACATCATATGCCATGAAAGCTGTTTATATGTGGATATTTTTCTTTCCACTTTCAAAGAGCTCTGGTTACAAAGAGCGTGGAGGTCTGAACCACTGTTGTGTAAAGGCGTTGTCTTAAATGACCAAGCCTGTGCTGAGACATTCCCTTTCAGCTACATTGTGATTCTTGTTCACATGACTATGGAATGAAAATTAATCGGTTCATGTCTTCATGTAAGATCTATACAGCACTGTGAATTTTTGCCTGTACTTTTGCCTACAGACAGATAATTAGACTCACTTAAGTCCATTTGCCATTCCCTATCCTCATGAGGGTAGCTTGTAGAGACATAGCCAGTGTGTTCATAGACATCTGAGATCTTTTTAGGAAGTGTTGAGTCTCAAATCAGTCAGAATCAGCATAAAATAATCCTGTGAAATCAGGGAGCCCCTGAAGAGGCTGAACAGGGTAGGCACAATAAGTACTTGGAGCACGTCAGAAAGTGCATGTCCTTTATGCAGAGATTCAGCTGCCGTCCTTCTTGATTGCTTGGCTTTGCTTTGCTTATTGAAAAAGTAATTTCCTTTTTTCCACTATCCATGGGGGAAAAAAAATCACTTTAATCAAACAATTATCCTGAGATTCAAAATAGTTTTCAAATATGTTGAATTTGGTTGGTTTGTTACAGGCTTAATGTAAGCAAGAAGGACCTTTGCGATTAAGATTAAATTGGGAATCACAAGGTTCTGGGTAATCTCTTTCATGGTGATTTCAGGCAGTGCAAAAATTGATACAGACAGAGAAGACAACACGGACATAGATGAAAACTTGATTCTAACTTCAATACATGGGTTTGGTAGAATGCATAATCTCACTAGTATCACAGCATGTATCCCGACTCCTCATTTGGCTGGTCAGCCTATCCCATGGGGTATCATATGGGTAAATTCATCTTTACTGGAGGAATATGATACCATCATGGAAGGTTTTAAAAGGGCTAATGCTTCCTATTATTTAGATAAAGGAAACAAGTGCAGACAAAGAGGTAGTGATGTTTTACAGGATGCTTCTCATTGGAGATCAGGAGATGATAGGCCAGTGTTTGGGAGAGGTTCAGAGAAACAATGTCCCGAAGGATCACAACCCCTAAATTCCCACATTTTCCAAAAAGCTTTAGCAGCCTATGGTGCGCAGGCTGTAGGATTATCGACACTGTGTTACTCACAAAGCGGCACCTAATGTGACCACTGTCCTGGAATGTACTACCATTAGAAAGAATCTCAAAACTTGGGCCAAACCTGTGAAAGGATATTGGAAATATATGGAAAATACAGATTGATGTTTTAATTTGGGCACGAAGCCTACTCATAATAGTAGCAGAATCAATTGGAGATACCCAGTGTATTAAATCATAACAAAGTATCAATTCTGAATTCTACTTTGATGGTAATGGAACATTGCAAGAAACAAAGTTTTCCAAATGAAAATTGTAGACAAGAAATTTGGTCTCCACACTACACAACATGGGTCACACCAGGTGGACATTGGATGACTCAACTACAGCCTGGTACAATAACCAGGAAAGTAACTTGACCCTATGTCCTACATGGAAAGAGTCCAATCAAAGTCCAATATTGAGAACGAATTAGAAGGGATACTGAAGCAGAAAAAGGGCCTGATACTTGGACAGGACCTTCCGCAGCAGTACAACTTGAAAGAGGATTCCAAAGTTTCCTATTATCCAGAATAATGGCTTTGGAAAATCGAGTACTGGTAGAGAATTTGACCTGGCAAGTAAAGGCTTTGCCAAAGGCCACTCAAAAAGAGTTCCAAATTATTAATAAACAGGTCCAAACTAATACTAAAATAACTTTACAAAATAGAGTAACCTTGGACTTCCTCCTAATTAAAGCACAAGGGGTGTGTGGAGAGACAAGTTTGTAAGTAAGTTAGACAAAGAACATCATTGCTGTATTCACATCCCAAACATCACTGACAACCTGCAAGCACAATTGGACAAAAGGAGAAAAGTAGCAGAAGACAGCAGAGCCATCAGTGGTGCAGCAGAAAATAATTGGCTCAACAGGTTATGATTATAGCTATCATAGGGATCTGCATATGTTGTACTAAGAGAACCATAAAAAAGAATATACGAAAGTAGTGAGATTATCTAACTACTTCCGAAGGGAAGAATTGTTACAGGTCTGATGTTCTTGTGCTTTGTGTTAGGCTGACAAGCAGAAGTGTCAAAGACTAACTCTTAGAACAATGTAGCAGTCAAGTTGTTCAGATGACATTCTGTTTTTCGCTATGATGTCCTATTTTGACGACACTTTGTTGGGTTAAACTGTTTTGACTTCATTCTGGTTTTTGAAACTGTTTTGGACAATGGTCCATTCTTTTGATGATGTTTTTAGATGTTAAGCAACTTTGATGATACTCTGTCTCTCACTGTGCTAACCTGTTTTGACAACACCTGGGTTTTCAGTGTGTTTCCTCAATGAGCATTGCTGAGAGGTTTGATAACAAGAGATGGTCCCCTTGCTTATCAAAAGCAGGAGCATACATGCTCAATAGTACCTCAGCAGTGTCCTTGTAAGCTGAGAAGTGGTTTTTTAGTGGATGTTTAAAGAGTTCTGTTCTTTTTGTGAACTTTGCTCATTACAGGCTTATTACAGTACTAAAAATCACGCCTATAGGTCAAGAAGACCCCTGCCCAGGTGAAGCACCTTCCCCTGAGCATGTGTAAGAGTGGAAGAAATGTGTCAGCAGTATTATGATTGCATAAGCAATCATTGTAAACTAGGTGGTCTGGAAAATTAATGATCCTAAAAATTTTGTGTATAAATACAGGACAGAGAACTCTGTTTGGTGTGCGTGCTAGGAGAAGATATCCCCCATGCACCTGGCACCGCAATAAACCAATGCTGATTTTCTAAACTACCGTTTGGTTTAGAGAGCTTTCTTCGTTACTTTTTGGTAACAGGTTGAGGGGTTTGTTGGTCTCTTCTTTCTTCCCCTTTCCTACTTACCATCATGTAATGAAAAGAGTGAGAGGGAAGACATAAGTCTGAAAGGAAGTCTGAGCAGAAAGTACAAAGTTGGAAAGGTTCTGACTTCACATAACTAAACCCTTTTTCCTCTGAGAACAGTCAAGTATTGAAACAGGTTTCCAATAGAGGTTGTATAGTCTACACTCTTGCAGAATCGGAAGATGTATCTGAATAAATCCCTGAGCCACCAGATGTGAATTCATAGTTGAATCTGCGTTGAGCAGGATGCTGGTTCAATGACCTAAAATACTTTACAACCTCAGCTGTCATCTAAAAGAAACAGTACTCCATGAAAAATGAGGGCACTTGTTCACTAAATACCTGTGAAGTCTTGAGACAGGATGTAATTTTGAAGAAGAGGAGAGAGCGAGCTAGGGCTGGTGATAGTCAACTGAGGAAGGGAGAACTGAAAGCCAGCAAGTTTGGCTCCAGGGTAGAAGGTGAAATCAACCAAAGTGAAAGTGAGATAAGGAAGAGTGAGTTTCTTTGTCAGACAGGGATGGACTATGAATGTGAAGGGACCATTGCATCACATTTCGAAAACAATAAATATTTCTTGAGCACTTTACTGTCTATAAAAGTCATTTTGGGACACAGCATTCTGGCAGATTTCAATTAGGAAATGTCTTTTGTGAAATACATAGATCCATGATTCATATCTTCACACTGACTGATTTCAGGTTAAGCTCCAGCCCAGAAGATAATGCCATTAACTGCGTACTAAACATCACCTCCAGACACACCTGCTTCACAAAAGCAGATTTACACCCAAGTATTGCTCAGGAGAGCAAAAATAGTGTAACTAGCCCTACATTTACAGTAAAACTTTGGGAATGTCATAAGAAGAAAATTTTAGTTAGGATGCACATAGGTTTTAGTTAGGTCCTGCACATGGGGGCAGTCCCAAGGAAAAATACAGGCTGGGTGGAAAATGGACTGAGAGCAGCCCTGAAGAGAAGGATTTTGGTCTGTTCATTGATGATAAGCTCCACATTACCTGGGAATGTGTGCTGAGAGCCCAGAAAGCCAACTGTATCCTTGGCTGTATCCAGACAAGTGTGGCCAGAGGGTCAAGAGAGCCAATTCTCTCTCTCTCTACACTCTGGTGAGACCTCACCCTCAGTAGTGTGTTCAGCTGTGGGGTGCTCAACATAACAAGGACATGGACCAGTTGGAGTGAGTCCAGAGGAGGGCCACAAAGATGATCAGAGGGCTAGAGAACCTGAAGACAGCCTGAGAGAGTTGGTCTTGTTCAGCCTGGAGAAGAGAAGGCTCTGGGCAGACATCTAGCAGCCTTCCAGCACCTGAAGGGCAGGCTACAAGAGAGCTGGAGGGGGACTTTCTACAAGGGCTTGTAGTGATAGGACAGGGGGTAGTGACTTTAACCTGAAGGAGGGTAGGTTTACATGAGCTATAAGGAATAAATTCTTCATGGAGAGGGTGGTGAGGCACTGTGACAGGATGCCCAGAGAAGTTGTGGATGCCCCTTCCCTGGAAATGTTCAAGGTCGGGTTGGATGAGGCTCTGAGCAACCTGGTCTAGTGGAGGGTGTCCCTGTACATGGCAATGGGGCTGGAACTAGGTGATCTTTAAGGTCCCTTCCAACCCAAACCATTCTATGATTCTACACAAGGGGTATTTCTAAGCCCGTACCTTAACAACCATTTTCTTCCTTCTCTTTTTTTTTTTTTAATTGCAAAAGTAAACAAATTTTTGCAGTCATAACTAAAAGAACTGGGAAATTTTTTGTTTTGAATAAAAGTTCTATTTGGTAAAATCTAGTTTCAAGATGACAGTAATTACTCATGAATTCATGCTGAATTCAGCTAATGCTCCTTCCTCCCCTCACCCTGCCAAATAATAGTTAAGAAAAAGAGACAGGAATGCTAATCTGTGTTTGGAGGAAAGAAGACAAATTTGTTTTGAACAATATTTTAGATTTCAAGATTTTTTTTTTTTCATGAAAGAAGAGCCAAAGACATGGCAAAATGCAGTAATAAGGGAGAAATGCAAAATGGATTAACTGTAGATGGATCATACCACACCAGAACTTAAATGATCTGAGAAGAAAAAGTAATTGCACATACTTACCATTACAGGATGATTGTGGTCAACCACGGATATGCAGTTAAGAAAAAGACAAAAGGAAAGGTAGAAAGTATATGTAAAGTTATTTGGAAAAGGAATTGATGGTAGTCAGGGCCTCACTCCGCTTCCAGATACGCTTCCAGTTCTGTGCCTCTCAAAATAATGGACAACGGACCTGATGCAGATAAAAATTGTGTGTAGCTGGGGAATGAAGCATCTGCCTTAATAATGACAGTCAAGAACAGATTATAAGAAGCTGCCAGAGAGAGTGGCTTCACACTGCTGTATGAATGTTCTCTTAGAATACTGTGTATCCCAGTACTTCAGCCTCTGAAAGACTATCTTTCAGCCGTGAACGGGAAAGGCTTCAGAGTTGCAGAATGCATGGAGACACAAAAGTACCCTGCAGGAACTGGGAGCTTTTAGCCTAGAAGCAACATAACTGAGAGTCTCCTGTGAATGCAGCAGAAAGCTACACAGATGGGATCATCTTAGTTACAGAAAGGGAAAGGTATGCGATACTTCAGTGTATCTTTGAATGCTAAAACTGAGGCCGTTAAGAGGAACTAGCTTATTGCAAGTTCAAAACAGACATATGTTGCTCCATGCCATTCACAGACCCCAAAGTACCATAGATGCTAAAATTCACAGATGCCAAAGTATCATGGATGCTAAAATATGAGATTAGACAGACAAATTCAATGAAGGCAAAAGCAGTTTGAATATTCAAAGACACAGCACGAGGCTCAGAAACATCAACTCACAGATTGCTGGAAGCAGAGCTGGTCTTAGACAATTCCTAATACATCCTGTCCTGCTCAATGTTAGAATCAGGATTCTGGGCAGCATCGCAGTTCTTCGGAAGGGAGTCTGGTTGTTTCTCTCAGTTAAGAGAAGGCTTGAAGGTTCTTCATTACTTTCTATAAAAACACCAGAGTAGAAAATGCCAAAGTGAGTAAGGAACATTCTGAGCATAAGAACAAACAAATAGTCTTGATATGAGTAAGTTTAGGCTAGAAATTAAGGAATATTTGTAACCACTGGATCTGGGAGGTTCTAGCAGTGCCTGATGACATCAATCAGAGACAGGATACTGATGTGGCTTTGGAGAGAGGCATAGCTGGATTTTTGGAGAGAGGCATAGCTGGATTTTGCAGAGGGGTGTTTGATGTGGTGCCTGAAACAGAAGGAATGAGGCCTCCTAAGCCAGGAGCTCCTGGCAGTTCTGGGTTCCTTACTTCAAAGCTTATCATCAAAGACATCTCTTGCCTCACAAATGTTTGCTTGCCACTCCAATATATAATAATTATAGAATCCTATATTCAGAACACATTAGTGGTAGTGGAGGTAAAAGACAATTTCCTTGATATAATTTGAACACTTGAAATAACATGTTCCTTTTCCAGGAGTTACTAACTGGAAATGATACATACAAGAGATTTTCACAGATGGTTTGTCCTCAGTCATATGGTTGATAGTGGTCTGAAATGCAGACCACTGACCTATTTTACTCCCAGTAGTCTATCCAACTGCTCTGATCTGCCATTAGGCAATTTTGGCACTGTCGTCATTAAAAGTCTGTCATGGATAGTGTCAGAGAGCATTTCACTCACAAGAGAAAAGTAGCAATATATTTTATTTATATAAATAAACTTCAACAGTAAATGCCACAGTAATTTAGTAAGATTCAATGGCAAGGTACACTGGATTATTTACCGCATAGAGAACAGGGTCAGACAAAACTGACAGGGAGACCCTTCTGTTGAGTCCTGAGGTTCAGAAAGGATCCCCTTGATTTCTAAACTCCTTCTCAGAGAGGAGTCTAGGTGCAGCTGGATCCACACTTAGTCCCAGACTTGATCAATGCTTTATGTCTAAAGAATCATATATGCACTAGCAATCTTTTATATCACTCAGCTAAAATTTCCAAGTATCAGTGTGCTTATTGCCAATTCACTTACTGAGTGGGCTGTTCACCATTTATGGAGTGTGATTATTGATTTGTAGCCCATATTTGCATACCAGACGTATTTTGGTTGGTGCATGCTCAACCGGCCCTCAGTTGCTGAGCAAGATTTGTAGCCCTTAGCTATTGTTTTGTTATCTGTCTCCCCAGAGTTCAACTTAAACTGGATGCAGCCATCATGACCATCACTGGTGGCTATTGCTTAAGCAGATGATGGAGTGGGAGTATACAACCACAATGTCAAACAGTGAATGTATCTTCTGTCACAGAGACAGGCACATCCTAGTGCCTTCATTGCTGTTTTGAGAATCTTCTGTCACAGTAGCTACAGAATTCACACCATTAATTTTAAGTGACAGCACAGCTAAGAAACATGACAGGTTTCATCTGTCAGATAAAAGTCTCAAAGCCAGGTTACTTTCAACTCCCTGGTTAAAAGGACTTAATTCCTTTCAGCATTATAACATTGTTATGCCCACATGAGTTATACATCACATTTCTTAGTATTAAAAAAAGGTATGTGGTGCTCATCTGTGTGTGACAAAAAACTACCTCTATTCTCTGTAACAACATGAGCACAACAGAGTATAGTTCACCTCACACTCCCTTTCATTGTGCAAACTTGTCATCATGAAGTAAAAGAAAGTTTTGCGCAAAATCTTTACCTTTAAAATCTTTTTCTCACAGGTGATGCAAGAGGACTGAAGGTAGGGATGTGATGATGTGATGGGATATGTGATGTGATGTGATGTGATATGTGATGTGATGATGTGATGTGATGTGATGTGATGTGATGTGATGTGATGTGATGTGATGTGATGTGATATGTGATGTGATGTGATGTGATAGAAACGTGAGTCTGAGAGGAAAATGGTGTCCTTATAGTACCAGTATGAGATGGCCCCACACAGGAAACACATTGTGCTTTGCACAAGGGAGAGATCAAATCCTGGGTGCCTAGGCTGTGTCAGTGAGAACATCTATACTAGCCAGAAATCTGGTTCTTAGAGAAACACCAGTTTAGAAGCTGCTTGGAAAAGCCCCAGGTTTGCCCCAGTCTGACTGCTTATGGCTTAAACACTTTCATTTCCTCAGACATTGTGTTCCTCCTGCCAACCCTGACTGAGTAATCACAGTTACCTTCCGTCATCCCAAAAGACAGAAAAGGAAACATTAATTTTCCATTCAAAAACTAGCTCTCCTTAACCTGCTTTTCTTAAAAGACCTGTAGTATGTGGCAGAGAGTAGGCCTTTAGGGAGGCTCTTCATTATTAGTTTTCACAGTAACGCTAGACTTGTATAATTCAAACTAGTGTAGGAGCTTAAATATTACTTTGTGGATAAAAGTCAACAAACCCAGCGATCCCAGGCCACATCTGACAACATACTCAGGACGTAAAGCAACACACAAAGAGTGGTCAAAACAAACAAAATCTCTATTGAGACGTTTTGAAGAATACTTATGAATCTCATGAACTCCCATGAACCTCAAGGGGGTTAGGCAACCATCTGCTATCAAGCCTGATGCTTTCACTTGTGCTAACAGCATAAGTCCATGGGGACTGATGAAATACATCTGTGAGAGCTGAGAGAACTGGCGGATGAGGTTGCTAAACATCTATCCATCATATAGAAGTCATGGCAGTCTGGTGAAATTCCCACTGACTGGAAAAGGAGCAACATAACCCCCATCTTTGCAAAGGGAAAAAAGGAAGATCCAGGGAACTAGAGGCCAGTCAGTCTCACCTCTATGCTGGGCAAGCTCATGGAGCAGATCCTCCTGGAAACCGTGCTAAGGCATGTGGAAAATGAGGAGTTGACTGGTGACAGCCAACATGGCTGCAACAAGGGCAAACCATGCCTGACAAATCTGGTGGTCTTCTACGATGGGGTAACGACCTTGATGGATGAAAGAAGGGCAACCAATGTCACAAACCTGGACTTGTGCAAAGTGTTCAACACTGTCCCTTATGACACCCCTGTCTCTAAATTGGAGCAGTATGGATGTGACAGATGGACCACTCAGGGGATAAAAAACTGGCCTGATGGTCACACTCAGAGTGTTGTGGTCAACGGCTCAATGTCTGAATGGAGACCAGTGATGAGCAGGACTCCTCAAGCGTCTGTTCTGGGACCGGTACTGTTTAACATCTTCGTCAGTGACATGGACGATGGCATCGAGTACACCCTCAGCAAGTTTGCCAACACCACCAAGCTGGGTGGTGTGGTCCACCCTCTGGAGGGAAGGGATGCCATCCAGAGGGACCTTGACAGGCTGGAGAGATGGGCCTCTGCCAACCTCATGAAATTCAACAAGACCAAGTGCAAGGTCCTGCACATGGTTCAGGGCAATCCCAACCACAAGTACAGGCTGAGTGGAGAATGGACTGAGAATAGTCCTGAGGAGAAGGACTTGGGTAAACTGGCAGATGCAAAGGTTGACATGACCTGACAATGTGCACTGGCAGCCCAGAAAGCCAACTGTATCCTGGGCTGTATTCAGAGAAGAGTGCCCAGCACATCAAGGGAGGTAATACTCCCCCTCTACTTTGTTCTTTTGAGACCCCACCTTGAGTACTGTGTCCAGCTCTGGGGCTCTCAGTATCAGAAGATTATCAACCAGTTGGAGTGAGTCCAGAGGAGGGCCATGAAGATTATGAGGGGGCTGGAGCACCTCTCCTAGCGGGACAGGCTGGGAGAGATGGACTTGTTCAGCCTGGAGAAGAGAAGGCTCTGAGGAGACCTTATTGCAGCCTTCCAGTACCCAAAGGGGGCCTACAGGAAAGCTGGAGGGGGACTTTTTACAAGGGCAGGTAGTGATAGGACAAGGGGTAATGGGTTTAAACTGAAAGCAGGGAGATTTAGATTAGGTATCAGGAAGAAATTCTTCCCAGAGAAGGTGGTGAGGCATAGCAGTAGGTTGCCCAGAGAAGTTGTGGATGCCTCATCCCTGGCTGTCTTCAAGGCCAGGCTGGATGAGGCCTTGAGCAACCTGGTCTAGTGGAGGGTGTCCCTGCCCATGGCAGGGGCGTTGGAATTCAATGGTCTTTAAGGTCCCTTCCAACCCAAACAAGTCTATGTGTTCTATGATAAATCTGAATTGCAGAATTGAATATTCAAAATATTTGAAGCTAAAGCCACTAGATGATAAAAACAATAAAGTCCTAATTTCCCTTTCCTAAGGAAAAAATTGAAATAGGTTTCAACATTCAGTGGAAGCATCTGAGACTATGATATTATTGTGGACTTTCTGAATGTTAAAATGAGAGTTTTGGTACTTAAAAGCAATGATATTTTCATTCAGAAGATGAAATACAAACGATCTGGCTTCTTGCCCCTCCAAGTTATCTATAGCAGCAGTAGTTGATTGATCATGATGATTTTAGAAAAAGGTTTTTGCAAAAGTAATAGGAAATAATATATTGTTATTACAGAGAGAGAAAAATAAGTCATCTGGAATCTATGTAGCATTTAATAGTCAGTGCTGTAGAAGGAGAAACAAAAATTTAATTTGCTTAAGAGAATCTTGTATTTTTCCAGAAGGAATGTGTTAAGAGATGCTATGTAAAGTGGCAATCATGTGAGGAAAGCTGGAGTACAGTTTTGTGTTTCAGGGTGTTGCTGCTGCTGGATGTTTTACAGTTTGCACAGTTGTGTCAAAACACGGCAGTATTGCAAAATTGACTTGACTTATCCTTTTCTATGGTATTCACACTAAAATAGGAACTACACTGTGTGTTTTGTGCCAGAGTACAGGTGATTCCTAAGTTACCCATTGTATTTCCTGTTTTCTGTAAAAAACGGTTCAGCTTGCAGGCCTGTCCTCAGTATCAATATGAATAATCATGGATATTGTGCCACATCCTCTCCAGCTTTGTTTTTGTAACAAGAGAGATACTCTATATGTTTATTTAAAGTAGGAGCAAATGCATCTGAGCACAAAAGGAAAATCAGTACCACTGTTTGTTAGGCAAAAATCTACCAAATCTCATTCAAATTCTATGTTCCTTCTTTACTTCTTCTGTGTGTTCATTTCCAGAAGGTGGTATCTGTATGCAAACAGGTGTTTCTAATCAGCCTTGTTGAGTCTGGTTTTGTACCTGCAATCTAGAGTCTGTAATATCACAGTAATTTTCATGCAAGTGTAACTTGCAGAACAAGACTCGTGAATAACTGCCAGGGTACCTTCTTCTCCTTTTGTATTTTGGACAAAGCCATCACTTAAGCTACATAGCCATCTCCTCTGCAAGTGGTGAGCAGACCAGTCAGTGTAAGAGAAAACACAAGCTTCCCATGTAGGCAAATTAACTACCAGTGCCGTGTTTTGCTGCCATACAATGACCAGATCTTACCAGAAAATGGAATAGTTTCTGTGTCAGTTCATTCAAAAATAAGATGTTTTGGCCAAAGTATGCATTTTGGGGAACATTTCTGTGTTGTTCCTTGGAGTCATAGTTCTAGAGCATGAGCTTCTTAGACCCTCAGCAGGTAAAGCTGATTAGTTGTAATACAAGTTTCACTATGCATTGCAGTTTCTTAGTTAGCTGACATAATACAGCAGAAGATCCTCTGTCTGACTTGTACTCAAGGAGAAGAACCCCAGGTGCAAAAACATTCTGCAGAGGAAAACAGAGTGACACAAGAAGAAAATGTTCAACTTTTTTGTGGTTGAAGTACTGATAACAGTTATTTGGGATGTATAAAATATCTACTGTGTGTTAGCTGAAGTGTGCTAGCTTTGTGGAATTACCACCTAGCACCCATCTCTGCACAAAACTGGAATAAATCAAATATCTCAACTCCTTGTGTGAACTGGTTTTATGCACACTGGGTAAAGAACACAGATTTGGGAAAACAACACAAAAAGTACCATCTCTTTTCTATTTTACCCCAATAATGGGTGAAAATGCTTGCAAACAACTGTTCCTAACAAGTAAATCCAGGTTATGAAACTACATGTTCTCTAACAGCTTGTTATTTCCCAAGTCTAAAATATATCTCATCTTCCTTACTTTTCTTGCTGGAAGGACAGCCCTCTCAGTGATGTGGTCTAGAAAGAGAAGGTAGAGTGAATCATGAATCCTCGACAGGATGATATCCCCTGCCATTTGGACAGATTCAGTGCATAACAAGATGCAGTTTAGTCACATATGCATGATTTTTGATAACACTGTCCAACCCAGTCTCTTAAAGAAGCACCCCTGTAATTGCCTCTGTATATTTAAAGCACTCTGCATTTTCCCAGTTGCAATACCCACAAGGTGGGTCTGGTGTTAAAAGCTTCCTGTTCATTGGAAAGATTCATATGTTAGAATATCAGACCCAGAATTTCTAGCTTAACACTTCATCAGTTTTGAGTCTCTGTCCCAAATGAGTCCCTATAAAGGCTTGAATTTCATCCTGCTTGCGTTTCTGGGAGGGGATCTGACAGTCAAACTACTCGTTCTTTCAGGCTCCTAAGTCTGGGAAAACATAGAACATACAAATAACCAAATCTTTTATTCCCCCTGACTGTGCTTGAGGTCAGAGCATGCTGCTGAGGTGAGGAAAATGCCTCCTCTTGGAATCCTATTCTGAATCTATGCTTAGGGATGCACCCTTAGCAGCTATTAATGGTAAAATAGTATACAGTAAGGCAGTTGTATACCAGTGAAAACAAGCATAGAGACATAGAGTCACGGAATGGTTTGGGTTGGAAGGGACCTTAAAGACCATTGAATTCCAACGCCCCTGCCATGGGCAAGAACATCTTCCACTAGACCAGGTTGCTCAAGGCCTCATCCAGCCTGGCCTTGAAGACAGCCAGGGATGAGGCATCCACAACTTCTCTGGGCAACCTGCTGCTGTGCCTCACCACCTTCTCTGGGAAGAATTTCTTCCTGATACCTAATCTAAATCTCCCTGCTTTCAGTTTAAACCCATTACCCCTTGTCCTATCACTACCTGCCCTTGTAAAAAGTCCCCCTCCAGCTTTCCTGTAGGCCCCCTTTGGGTACTGGAAGGCTGCAATAAGGTCTCCTCAGAGCCTTCTCTTCTCCAGGCTGAACAAGTCCATCTCTCCCAGCCTGTCCCGCTAGGAGAGGTGCTCCAGCCCCCTCATAATCTTCATGGCCCTCCTCTGGACTCACTCCAAAAGGTCTATGTCCTACTTATGCTGGGGTCCTAGAGCTGAACACAGTACTCTGGAGTACTTAGGGAGTTAGTAAACTGCAGAAATTTTGATTCTGGAACACTGAGAATGTGATACTTAAAATAGTGTCAGACTTAGACAGGAAGGAAGAAAACATAAATCCAGCACTAGATTCTAGTTTTCAAGAAACAGATGCCATCAAAAGGTAAGGTAATATATAAGCAATCAAAAGAATAGAGAAGTTAAAGGTTTCCATTTGGACATGGAAATCATAAAAATACCTTAGTATTGGTTGGATTTTGTCAGAGATGCTCGTCGTGCACAAGAGTTTCTGGCATTCAGTGTTTACAAATCTGTAAAAATGTAGGCATCTAAACACAGATTTCAATGTCCTGAATTTTGGCATCTGAGTTTGAAAATACTGGATTTGCAACAGACTTGCACAGCTACCACAATTACCATAATAAGATACATTTGGTCTTGGTCAAAGACTCGTAATTAGTTGCATTTCTTACTATATTAATAAGTAGTTCCAAAACTAGATAGTATAAAGAATTAGAGTCTGAAGTTAAAACTCCTGTAGCAATTCCAAATTGCTTATGCTCCCTATGCTACAACATAAAAATCTAGCTGTTTACTCCAGTCTATTAATGGGCTGGTTTACTAACAAGCTGCTGCAGCTAAACCTGTTTAGGTCTTCCAGTGAGACGGTTCCATTAGTAGGACTTTGTCCACAGAACAAAGCCTGACACCGCAACAAATGTCATTTGACCACTGAGGCAGCCATAAATTCATATTCTTGATTAAATTAGCTATAGAAATGGAGAACTGCAACATATACCAGCAGCTACATATGTATGTAATATGTTGTTGGTGTGTAAGCAAGTATAGGAGGAAAAGTGTAACTCAAATAGAAATTCCCTTTTGGGAAAACATTTGAAAGATGAGACTTGTCTAAAACTGAATCCTCTTCTCTAACTATGAAAATAATCCTGTCGGCAAGCAGTACTTCTCTGAAAGACAGGTAAGAACCAGATGTTAAGATATAAAGACATATTGCCATATTTATTTACTTGTCTTTCTCTCCAAATCTAGTTATTATTTTTTCCTTAAATTCTGAGAATTATTTCAGGGTGATCTACCAAATTGCATACTCCATATCCTGGCATATAACGAACCTTACTCTCTGAGTGGCAACTTATACATGTGCTACATTTGGAAAGAGTTCCTGCTTGCCAACAAAGTTAAGAGAGTTTGTTGGCTAGCAGCAAGAAAGTGGGCACAGGGTCTGAAACCTGTGATTTCCCCAAACTCAACTTACTTTGCTTTCATCAAAACTGACAAAAGGTAGAAGATGTGAAAATTTCATAAACAGTAAGCTAAAAGTATCAGCATCTTGACAGACAGTTATTAGACATTTAGCATGCCTTTCAAACTTGTATCACTTCTCACTAATGAGAGCATCTAAAGACATTTGTAAGCAGCCCACATTGTTCACTGACACGTATACAGCAAGGTCATGATAATCCATGCTTGGATCTTCCACCAAGGAAGAGAGAGGCAAGGACTACCAAAGAGTGTCAACAGTGAACAGATAGCATCTTGGAGTGACATGCTCTCTCGTAATTCATAGCAACAGGATGGCACTTTCTCCCATTTCCTCATATATACCAACCAGCACCAGATACAAATTCCTGGCAGTGGATGAAGGCAATAAGCAAGAGCCATGTGGAGAGACTGCGCCAGATGCACAGAATAAAAGCTGCAATAGGAAGCAGCAAGTGCTAGTACAGGGTGACTCTTTGCTGAGAGGCACTGAAGCACCCATCTGTCAGCCTGATGTATGGTCAAGGGAAGTTTACTGCTTGTCAAGAGCCACGATCTGGGATACCACAAGGAGACTGCCACATCCGGTCAAAAGCTACTATTCCCTACTCTTCCATATGGACACAAATGACATGGTAAAACATAACCTGGACAAGATCAAGCAGGACTTGAGAGCCCTGGGGGTGCAATAGAAAGGGACAGGTGGCCCCGTAATCTTCTCCTCTGTCAGAGATAGAGGTGCAGGCATCATCCTGCAGAAGTCAATGCTTCATGCAGATCAACACTTGGCTTTGCGGCAGGTATCATTGCAAGGCTTCACCTTCTATGACCACAGGACATTCTTTGATTATTGGGGAGAGCTGAGATCTACCTACCTAGAAGAGGAAAGAGAATCTTTGCTGACAGATTGGCTGACCTAGTGAATAGTACTTTAATCTAGAGAACTTGGGGGGTGAGATCCAAAGATGTGACACATGCACTCACAAGAAACAACGTAGTTTAGTGCATCTACCAGAGTACCAATACATGCAGCATGAATCCTGTGTGCCTTGGTACATCCTGATACTTCCCCTTGGTGAATCCATGCTGACTACTTGCAGTCACCTTGTCCTTCAAAAGCTTTTAAATGGATTCCAGGATTAACTGCTTCATAACTTCCACAGGTGTGCTTTGCCTGTGTGTCTTCCATGCAGCTGAAATGCTACATATTGAATTCACATTGTGCTGGTTTCAGGCAGGAAAGAGCTGGTTTGCTTCACAGTGCTGACGGCTGGCCCAGGGTGGCCGAGAGAGTGTTTCATTCCATGGTACCTCCTGCTTAGTATACATGCGCACAGTTCTGGGGCTTGGGAAGTGTCCTGGGATGGAGTGTGGGGAGTCATTAAGGCTTGGGCTAGCTTGCTGGCTGGGTTGCTAGCTCCTTTGTTAGCTCTTGGCACAGTTGTTAGTGGCGGGGCAGGTTCCTTTTTTAGTAGGTTGAGAGGTTGGGAGGCCTTTTCCCCAGTCTGGGGCTCTGGCTGTGAGGGTTCTTAGGCTCAGACCCTCACTCTCAGGACCTGGCTGTTTGGCAGTTGGCAGTTGGTGAGCTACTGTACCATGTTCTATTTTCTATTATTTTAATTACTTATTAGGTGTAGTATTGTTAGTATCACCATAATTTTCATTGATATTATTAAATAGTTCTTAACTTTATGAGCTTTCCTTGTCTTTTCCACCAGCTCTCCTCCTGCACTGTGGGGGAGAGGGGAGGTGTGCGAGCATCTGAGTGGTATTTAATATAAGCCCAGGTTAAACCACTGCTCACTGCACCACCTGCCCTGTCACCATGGGCTGCTGGGGTACCTCTGGTCCAGCCCACCTCCTCCCAGCCTTTCTGCACTGATCTGGGTGTCTGCCTAGTTGTCTTTCTCACACCCCACTCCTATTTCCATGCTGATTGTCTCCACTCTGTTTTCACTTCAGGTACTGCTTCTTTTTGTGTTTTCCCCTCTTAAATATGTTAATTCACAGAGACCTCACACCCAACATATGTTAGTGATGGAGCCCCTCTTTCCTGGAGATGACTGAACACCTGCCTGCCTAAGGGGAAGTGTTGAGTGAATTCTTTCTTTTGCTTTACTTGCATGAGTGGCTTTTGCTTTACCTATTAAACTGCCTTTATCTCAACTCACAAGTTTTCTCACTTTAACCCTTCTGATTCTCTCACCCGTTCCACCGGGGGGGTGGGGTATGAGGGTAGGGGGTGTGAGCGAACAGCTGTGTGGCATTTAGCTGCCTACTGGGGCTACCCCATGCAATCTGTCAAGAGTAAGCTCTGGCCATCATATCTAAGGTAGGGAGCTTTCAACCAAAACAGAAGCTAAAAGCTGTAAGACATGGACATATGCTTCTTTTTCTGATGCTGCTGATTTTAACTTTTAAGGCAACTCTGTGATTTCTGAGCAGATACTGTGACTTCTGTCTACAGTCAGTTGTGGAACTAGTGATAGTCTGGCAAACCACTGGTCCCTGTTTTTCCAAGCAACTTCAAAGGTGTTTTCCTGGGTGAAAAAAACAGGTCCAGACTCCAAAGCAGCATCTTCTGTTGCTTCTGTTGGTGGAGAATGGTATACACTGCTCACATCTTCTTCATCTATTCTTACTAATTCAGGTCCTTCACCTGTGCAAGGTACCCTGAAGTCTATCATTGTGGCACAATGATCTGCCGAGCCTTGAGGCTCAGTATGACTGTTAAAGAAATAATTCCACAAATAGCCTCATACACCTGAAAGAAATAATTCCACAAATAGCCTCATACACCTAATGGGGTTGCCTACACAAGACTAAGAAGGGGCTTTCTAGGCCTGCTCACCTGCCTGTCATTACCTTTGTTCAAAAGTAAAAGGTTTTATTGAAAATGTTTAGAGGCCTGCATGACTCAGGTGTCAAAGTCCTGCTCCAGAGACATTAAGGCCCAGATCTCTAAAGGCAGACATGTGCCAGGCTGTCATAGATTTGAGCAGGAGTTAGACTCACTGGCTAAGATTTAAAAAAAATGATTGCATAACAGTAAAATTCTGGCCTTCAGGGACACTACATGACTTTTTGTGGAAAAAAAGTAACTTTCTACTCCTCTTTTCCACAGTTACCTACTAGTCCTCAGTATTTTCAAAGTTTGTATACAACACCCATTTCAGAAAAAAAAAAAAAGTTATATGTTTATCATCCCTAGAAATCATGTTTTAATGAGCTCTAACAAATGGAATTAATAATGTTAATTAACATACTGATTTTTTTTAACAGATTGAAAATTCAAGGCATGATTAAACTATTAATAACAAAAGCCTGCAAAATTAACTGTGCTAAACTCTGGGAACTGGTCTTTGCCAGGCACTGTCAACAGTCTGCTCACCACTGACCTTTCCTTTGGCCCTGTAATAAAGTACATTGCACCATTGTCTGTCACCATGAAAATGCAGATGAACATTTTCCACAGACCATTTACCTTTTCTTCTTACACAACACAGCTGCTCTGGGCGTGTATAATGGTTTTCCTACTCCCCTGCCTTTTTAAAGCTTATGAGAGCATGTTTGTCAGTTTTGTTCACAGTTATAAAACCTCACCTCTCTTGTTAAAAATATTAACTATGTGGTGCAGGATACTTGCATCTTCTAAATCAGCAGAGATGCTTTTAAAATTTCAATGAACACAGGATATCTTTGTGGCAGGGAAACATGGTGACATCCTTATGTAGCTACTCAGCTGACTCAGAAAGCTGTGCAAAACATTGTGCATTCCCTCTCCATCACCTACACACACCTTACTAAGGATCAGCTTTGGTTACATTGAGAATTTCCCTTGGCATCAGGTATATCCCATTTCCTATTTATTTCTGTTTCTGGCTTCCACTGTGTTTTACATACCTGGTGGTGATTACAGAAGGGTATTGTGTGGCCTTCCCCTTCCCCTCAACATACAAAAATTTCTCGTGGATGCTTTAGGTAGAGCTGTGCATCTCCTTACATAGGAGCCTAGAGTTCTCTTAATGAAATATCACTAAATGGGAGGCCAGATCAAAAATATTATCAAGCATGAACACACCTTCAAACTGGAGTACGTAAAGCCATCATACACTTTCCTCTACTGTAGTCAGACTTTACTAAACCTATTAACTCTTTATGACTACATTTTCTTCATCAATAGAATAGAAATACCTTAGTCTGTGAATTATACCTTACCGGATGCTTTTGAAGCCACACTATTTGTCTGTGCGCTGCAGTAAAAGAAATGAAGATCTTCATGCATGACAGTTTACAACCACTTGTGGTTTATGATAAATGCAACCAATCTGCAAATCAAAGGCTCAGATAAACCACAAACTTGCCTACCCGGCATGCATGGTAAGCTGAAGGTTTGCCTTGAGCAACAAATAGTTGCAAACTGACGGTGTTACAGAAGAGACCAGTTCTTGGAAGATGTGTTGCCAAAACTGGTGTGTGTATTGGATGTAGTACCATAGAATGCAACTGCAAGCTGCAAAGACAGAAGACAAACTTACTGGTTTGAGCAGTATTCTGAGCCTAACGTCAACTACAAAACAGCATCCTGGAATGCTCCTTCACTTCATTAACACTGACATTTAGTCTATTAACAGCATTCAGTGAAAATATGTGGTATTTTGGCTCAGATTTTAAATAGTATATTACATATTAAATTTAAATAGTATATTAAAGTATTTCTCTCTCAACAGCTCTATGGCAGTATTTTCACAGAAAATGTCTCAGCGTAAGAGAACAACTGTGTCAAATGCATGCACAGATTAGGCATGGAGAAACACTCCTAGCTCATTTGAAATGCAGGACCAGCACAGTATGATTCTCTGTCTTCCTGAGATACATGGTGGAAAATGAAATGAAATCTGGTAGTTATTTTGATGAACTAATTCCCCCTGTTCTTTTATCCCCACTGCCATTACGTCGTTTAACATTAGACATGCACACAGACGTCAGACGTGGCCGAAGATCTGGTCCCTTTTGAAAAATATATGAATGCTACAGTATCAACATTGACATTATAGACCTGGGTAAGCCATCTCCTGTCTCTAATAACTTGGAAGTTAGCAGTTTTAACAATCTCCCATGGCTGGTGTTTTCTTGGACAAAATAATGTTTTGACATTTTTTGCCCCCAAATTGGCACTTGACTAGATCACATTCCTATCTTGCTGTACAGGGGAGGAGATGCAAAACCCCTTCTTCTGGCAGCGATTGCACTGTGTACTTGCTATAAATGGGAAGCAGCAAAGGCATGGAAAGCATGCATGATGAACACATCTGAACAGACACAGTGCCACAGGCAGCACGGGCATCTGCTCACAGAACTGGAGAGGATGCTGTCGCACACAGGGAGTGGAGACTTTGTGACTTTGCAGAAAAGAATTCAGACTGCCTGAGCACTGGACTGATACTGCCTCTGCATGGGGCAGAGGTTCCCAGCTTCTACAGCAGTCCACGGACACCCTGGGCACTGGATGTCCTGTTTCTCAAAGATGCGCTAGCCAGGACGTGTTTTGTTTTCAGCAGGCCCTGGAATCTCAGCATTTCCCGATGCTAGGCTCAGGATAGGTGGTTCTAACCAGAGTTTCTGGAATCACATTACTGTCTACATTTTCCTGCTTTCACAAAACTAAACTGTACAAGAGCCTGTTGGTATTTTTCCTTGTGTACTAACACCTGCACCATACTTACAAGTTTCCTCTATTATTACATATTTTGCTTGAAGTAAGAAAACAGCAAGCTACAGGTCCTTTAACCACAGCCAGAAAGATTCTTTTTCTCTGAATTACACCTGGTTTGTAATACACTCTCCTACAGTGAGACATGATTTACTTTCAATGCTAAGTCATTCCAAAGGCAGAGCAATCAATAGAGTTATTAGCAGAGCAATTTCCATTGACTGTATTCTCAGTATGAACTAGAGTGCTTAGGGAATGAGCTATTTGGAACTGTCTTTTGTATCAGCCCAGCTGGACTTCTTGCAATGCCAATACACTGAAAGTTTATGCTGACTTCTATTGCAAAGGTGAAACTGATTTGATTACTGAGATGTGGAAGTGATTCATCTTTGGAAAGGCTGGAATAGACACTGTTGAAAAATCAAATTTGCCCATTAGTAAGCTATGAGACCTATAGATCAGAAAGTTATCAATCATAATAACGCAGAAACAAAAGATGCACATTCCAAAACTAGTCCTGGGATCTGTTAATGCCTTATAATGGAAAGAACCAAACCTCGCAGGGAGTTTTAACAGTTAAGACTAACATCAATATAATAGTGTCGCTTTCTGTGTTAACAACATGCTGGGTTCAGTCAGGAAAGAGTTAACTCTCTTTACCATGGCTGCTGTGAAGCTGTGTTCCTGGATGCTGAGAGAAGTACAGATAAGGTCTTAGCTGGCAGTGGGAAATGCCTGCACTGAATTCAAGGTCTTTGTCCGCTTCTGATACTGCAGCTGCATTCCCAATGCCCTCTTGCTACAGGCAGTGGTAGGGGACACACAGTTCAGACAGCTGACCCAAACTAACCAAAGAAGAATTTCATTCCATAGTAAATCATGCTTGGGGCATAGGTGAGGAGGGGATTCAGAAGTCATTACTTTAATTCTCTCCTGCTCATTTACTTCCGTATGCTTGCTAACACTCTCTCTGACTCCTGCGTTAGCTGCTTTGCTAACTCCTGTGCTGGATTGTTCATGAGGGAGTTGGTGGGTTTGTTTAGCTTTCCCAGTCATGATATCAGTGATAGGATTCACTCGGAGTCAGCTGCGATCACTCTTGTGCTGCAACTCTTGGACTCTCTGGCTCTGACTCTCACTTCTCAGCACCTGGTTGTGCATTGGTCAGTGGGTGGTGAGCAACTGTATCATAATTGTATCACATTGTATCTTATGTTTTATTTCCTATAATGTAATTATTTATTAGTAGTATATTATATTTTATTTTATATATTAGTATATATTGTAATATATATTGTATATATACATTCAGATTCAATTAGTAAATAGGTCTTATCTCAATTTTACAAGCTTCCTTATTTCTTTTTCCTCCAATCCTTTCCCTCCACTGGAGAAAAGGAGGGGAGGTTTGTGAGACCAACTTCATGGTATTTTGCTAGCTGGAGTTAAACCACAACACAACCATATTTCAGTGCAAAAACACTGTTTGAATTTAATTTGATCCATTAAAAAAGACATTAAGTAACTTGCAGAAACAGTGTGATACTGCTAATAATAAGATGTAGTAAGGAAATGGCTGATTTTGCACAAGGATGATTATATTGTGTAAAAAGATGCTCATCTCTTCTCCTTCTTTCTCTGCAACCATCAGAAATAAGATTGCAGGGCTTACACAGAAATGCCTTGAAAAATCCCCTTAGTTTTAACCAGAAAATTGGAGCACAAACCAAGAATGGGAGCTGTGTATCACATTACTGAACTTCTATAATTCAAAAGTAGCTGGATGATTTTATGTGAAAAAACAAAACTGGAATAATTTTCTTATTGCTAGCTGCCAAAATTTTATCGTGGTATCACAGTGTCTGGTATAATTAACTCTCTGACTCCTGAAATCCTGACTAGATTCAAGTTTTTTAATAGTAACTTTTTGATTTTCTTTACTGAAAAAATTAGAAAATTTGGATAGACAAGATGATGTTGAAGACATCTTGTTTCCTAAAATTAGCATGATTCTTAAAAAAAACCAAGAAAGTCTGGGGTGGAAGACACCGATATTTTAATTCTTTATATGCTTCTGAGTAAATAATGTTACATGTCCAAGGAACAGAAATCAGATCTAGCAGACCCACTATTCCATTTAATTTTATTTTAGAAGAGAGAAATGTAGAGAGCTAAAACCAACAAACACATACTAACAACTCATCGCTAAGTATTGGTTGGGTAGCATTCTTGGCAAAATGCCTCTCTTGACTATGACAGAATAAGACAGTTGCAGACTGTGAACTTGAAAAAGGGTAAGTTTGAAAACAGCTAACATCATACACTTCCCATTTGAAATATGATTTTCTCTTTCTGTAAATAGTGACCAAAACAAATCCCTTCCCTGCCTACAAACGTCACTGAACCCCATATCTGGTCTGACCTGAGAAATTTCGTTTTTCTGATTTGGGTCATCTAACTATGAGAAAGACCCTTTCATAGCTCTAGTGTCTTCCATAATGAATTAATAACATCTATGCAAGTCATGTCACAGAAATCCTTTGGACAAGGAAATCTTTGCTTTCCAAAGAGAAAAGAAAAAGATGTCTGTGATTGAATTACATAACACATGTACCAAATGAAAAATTTCACCCCTTGAAGAGGTAATTTGGCACTTGTTTCAACCAAAGTTTCAGGAAAATATGTCATTTCAATTTAATAAAGGATCAGAACATGAAATTTCCTATGATGCCATAGCAATCTTTTGAGCCTGTAATCATTGCTAACCTTGGAAACCCTTTCCTTCCTTTATAGATGCTAGAGCAGCATCACAAGCTGTTTTTACCCCATCTTGGAGGGACAGGAGAAACTGAGTCCACTGACTCAGCCAGCTCCTCTAGAGCAGAAGCAGATGATGTTTCTGCTGCAGATGGCTCCCTTTGAAACTCTTCTGTGCATTCGAAGAAAGGGGTGCCCAACTGTAGACCTTTCCCTGAGCAGCTAGGCTTGGTCCTGCCAGACAGCAAGCACCAATGAACTGGTGTCAGCTGGCTGCACGTTCCCAGGGGAAATTCTTAGATGTCACTGTGATGTCCATGCTGCATGACAGTGACATTGTAGCATGGCACCAGTGTCCTGGCTTGATGGAGCAGCAACAGAAAAAGCTGTTGAATAGCATCTGTTGCTTGTAATTTCTAGAGCTGCAGCTGTTTGGACTCTAAAGCCAAGCAGTTAATCCAACTATATTAAAATGTTATAGGCAATGACAGGGCAGTGCTGTGTCCAGTTGCCTCTAGGAGCTGGTGCCTTGGGAAGAGGGAAGGTTACAGCATTAGACATCAAAATGCCCCATTCAGCTTTTCAGTTTGACAGCTCTCCCACATGAAGAAATGTCCTTGCTTTCTTTATTCTTTTGATGGCTTCTGACCTCCTGCTTGACAGCCTTGGCAAAAAATGGTGATGGGCAACATTGAGGCAGCAGACAGTGCCTGGGTCTGTGGAGTTGCTCCCCTGGAGATTGTCACGTGGTGCCTTGAAATAGCTGCCTTCTGGCCTCCTGTATTTCACTCCACGTTCTCCAGTAATTTGAGGAAATCCATCTCCCAAGCACTGCAGGTCAAAAGCCATAAAAATCTCTCCCTATTTCTTCTCTAGATTAGCAAAGGCTCTGTGATTTCAGTAACAGTCTTTCTATACTGGACAGTCCCTGTACCCAGGTGATGCTAGATTTCAGCAATCTCCTCGTGGCTGCTCTGTGGGACCAACTGGAAGTAAAACAATAAGTACATTTTGCAAACAATAGAAGGGGGAGATATGCACCCCACCACCACACTCCCCATTTCACTGAATGGTTTCCTGGGCTTTTATTTGACATTTAGAATTTAGAAAGCAAATAAAATCATTAATTGTAAATCAACACTCCCTCTACAGGATCAAGTGTTTTTTACGTAAAGGAAAGTTTTCATATAGGACTGGTGGGTATCACGGATTTTGTTCTTTTCAGCATTTGGATCAGGTCCTGGGAAGTTTAAAAAACCCTGACCTAAGTATTAGAACAATAACAAAGGCAGTAAGCCTTCAGACTGTTTGGACAGAACTAAGTGATGAGAGTTTGGGCAGAGCAAGGAGAGTCTCCTCTAACTGCTAGAGAAGCCTGGAAGGGCTGACCCAGGCAGACACAAGGAAAAAATCAGTTGGACTTTTCTGTTATCCTGCAGTGCTGTTCAACTCAATAATCTGTAGAAAAATGGCTGTGAATGTTGTCTAAGAAAGTGTGGCTGGCCAAGCGAAGAGGACACAGCTAAAGACAGACTTGTACCAGTTACTGCAACAGTAACTAATACAGGAACTGTATAAAAATAATAACTACTATCCATAGCTAATACAAGTAACTTGCCTGGTGTATTGGTTGTAGTACTGAAGTACATTGTGCAAATGTGACTGATTAGAAACAACACTGAGGAAGAAGCTTTGGCCATGGTCTAGGAGAACAAGCCTTCTCTGGTACATCTTTCCTGTGGTGAATCACAAGAAAGGTGTTCTTGTTGTATATTCTTATTGAAGCAGAATCTGTGAAACACCATGGGCATGCTAGAAACCTGTATTTTCACCCAGCTCTATAGCTAACCTGCCAGACTGAGGCGTTTGTTCTCATACTTGTTCTTTCTAATCTTTATCAGTATTTTCTAGGTGTCTTCCAGCAGTATTTGCTGCTGAAAAAGGAATGCACTTCATATCATTTCCCTGCATTATTATTTCAGCTATTTTTTTATGGCAACAGGAACCACAATGGTACATGGCTTTTTGTCTCTCATTATTAAGTATGAAACCCGAATAGAGGCTGCTAGAGATTTATAATGACTTTTCGTGATATTTGTGAATGTTGTAGTCTGAGTATCATATGACTTTAAAAATTACTGAACAAATAGTAAGGGTCTGTTTGCATGTTCTGGATTCTTTGTTTGTAATTGTCTAAAGGTGGTGGCATCATACTGTCATTAGCTCATCTCTCAAGGCACAGTATACCCTTAGTGCAAGACTCATCGTTCATAGTAGTGGGTGTGCATCCCTATTTCTAATAGTTTTCCTGGTAATTTTAAGTTGGTTTGGTTCATCTTGTACCTGCAATGATGTTCCAACAATGTTCCAATGACAAAGTCCACAGGGCTCTCTCATGAATGGGATAGTGGTTTAGGCTGTTTAAAAGATCAGTGTCACAAATACTAGGGGAAAATCTATTTTAATATGGATTTGTGAAAAAGCACGACTTAACAGAAATAGATAGCAAGGTCCACTCTACTACTTATTCAACATGGAAAAGCATACAAAGGTGAAATCAAATTAACAATGGATTAAAAATGAATTTAATTATTTACAGAGTTAGGGAAATCAAGTCAGAGCTGGATTGCTGCAGTATGGATTAGGGAGAAGGGGCATGGAAATTACTCCTCTTGGGTCATGAGATTCAGATTGGACCCCCTTGCTTTCTAGACTTATCAAAGAGAAGTCTAGGGGTGACTGAATGCACTCCTAGTTTCAGACCTGGGCAACAGTTTATGCATAAGGAATCAGAAAGGGAATGCATTTAGAGAGAAAGGGTAAGGAGTTTCTTCCCATTGACTCTCAAGATTAAGAGTAGACATCCTTGCTTTCTAAACTTCATGACAAGAGACCTTGGTGCAGCTGAATCCACTCCTAGTCACAGATCTGGGCAATGGTTTATGTCTAATGAATTAGGGAAAGGAATTGCAGTGTATTGGGTTTGTGCTTTGTGCAAAATATTGGGATAACAGCAATTTGGAATAGCAGCAGTTCAAAGTTCATTAACACTATTCAGATTTATCACATTAGATACTGTAATTCCCCAGCAAAACTTTATTAATGAATCAGCATGGTAACCTAATTAAAGACTTAACAAAGTTATTGACATAAAGTTGCATGCATACACTCACACAGATATAGAGATAGATATGCATATATATACAATCGTATCTGTTAAAAGTTCCTCATGAGTTCAGGGGAAATATCAATGTAGGATACCAGTGCATCTCTCAATGGGTGAAGGGTTGAGCCTCAAGAAGGTTTTCAGCCTCTTATTTCACAAACCTGAGATTTCGTGAGCTTCAAAAGATACCCTGCTCAGAAGGAGGTACTGGGTGCAGCCTGCTGGGGTCCAGAAGATCTCAAAGGATCTTTCTTGAAACCACTGTTCATAGTGTCATGAGATCATCGACTTTAGGCATCAGTAACTTTCCATTTTGGCATGAATTTGGTTTGGCAATTATTAGAATGTGTGTAACTGATGGTACCAACGTGCCTGAATCTCAGGGTTGTTGAGGAATGTTTAGTTTTTCCATTCTTAATTCCCCTGCAGCCAGGTGGTGGAATACTTGGTGCACACCCTGATCAGGCAACTGATGGTCTCAGCACAGTCTGTCCCATTCTCCACCTTAGCAGTGCAGGAGTGCTTGATATGGTCAGGGGACACTTAACTGCCAAACTCACTACTCGATGGCTAAGACCTTATGGGAATCTTTAGGCTGTAGAGTGGTCCAAGAACACAGTGGTCCAGGCGGGAAGTGCACCACCACAGACTCAGAACATCTGTGTGTTACCAGCATGAACAGGTCAAAAAGATGTAGCTCTTTATTGGGCTCTTTTTCCTGTGGGTTACATAATAACTCTGCCCTTGTATGCACAAGTGAGCTCTACTATGACTGTACTCCTCTTTGGTCCTCTAGTTGAGGTGAGAAGGAATATATAAATAATATGTCTTCATGGTGAGAGGGAGTAGCAATCCAGTGCTGATTGCTAAAGGGGACTGTTTCTAGCATCCACTCTTCTCGTTTCTACAGTCTAGAAAACAAAAAAGAATTTTCTACTTACTTACCAATAGTTCACCCCCTGCTATCCAAAATCCAGGGTCTAATATTTGAGGAACCCTGGACTTAGACAACAGACAGCACCAAAATAAGGCCTATGCTTAGAGCTGGCCCAGCCACAGTTTTGAACAGGAAATTGTCTACCATGCTAGGCTGATCACATGCAGATTGTTGCAACCCTTTTTATGGGCCTTCTGTTTATAGCAAGATACAATTTCCTAGAAGAATAGAGTAGCCTTCATGCTAACACTGCTTTTTCTCAGAACATATCCTATGTGTGTGAAAGGATGGTGATTTATACCTTCCTTAAACTTCCGAAACTTCTGCAATATAACGTTAAACTGGAATGGCTAACATGGTGTGTTAGAAAAGTTGTGACACCTGCTTTCATGGGACTGCCAGTGTGTCATGCCAGCAGCAGGGCAACATCTTGACTCTGCACATTTTTAACCTTCCTGCTGACAACAGACAGAGCCTGCTTTGCCACTATTCTAATCCCCACATGATAGGGTACAATGTCACATACTTCATGTCCTTACTTTTACATGAAGCTGAGTAACAACATGAGCTGTAGGACTGTGAAGAATCTTTTTCCTTCCTGACAGATGACAGCTCACAAGGATTGCATACTGCCCTCTGAGAAGAAAGTGTGCTGAAAGCCAGAGCCTTGGTAATGAAGTCTTTCACTGCTGTCCCTGATTGTAGCAGCATTTCCTCGTGCTGAAAATACTTGTATATATTTGTATAGATTTGATGATTTGATATTGTATATATTTGTATATATCCCTTGTCTTTTTTGCCACTGTGTAGGGCTTTTAGACACTACAGATTACTACAGAAATAATAGAAATTGTGGAATTAAGTCTGCCCAGAACACCTGGATTTATGTGCTTCATGAAATTCCTGAGGTCACATTATCAGAAGCATCTGAGAATGGAGCTCCTAAAACAACCACTGGCTTCATATGGGAACTATGAGGTGCTTTGGAAGCAGAAGTTTCAGGTCAGCCCTTCATCACCTATGCATCTACCAATCACCATGCTCACAAGGCCTGTACAAGATTCTATAGTGGCATTGTCCTACTGCCTAGCACAGCAGGACAGTTGATAACTCCATGGAGAGAACCCAGCTTTCACTCTTGGAGACAAATGTGTAACCAACAAACCAAACCCCTTCACCTGTCTGTAGGAGTTGAACTCAACTTGACTTTGTATTACATACAACTTCTCAAAACTGCAGATCTCTGTCCCATACCCACCCATCATCTTCTTCCTGAATCTCCAAGGAGACACACCAAATATCAAGAGGCGCATGTGGTGGTTTCGTGTATGTGCATATGCAGAAAAAAAGACAAAGTTCATGAGACAATGATGTCAAGTTCTGACTGGTCTTCTAAAATTCACAGATCCCTGGTTTTTTACAGCTCCATTTTTAATGTGCAGATGCTGGATAGCAATCGCAGTTTTAATGAAAGGAAAGGAAGAACTGCAAATGTGCTGTTTGTTCAGCATAAAACACCCGGATGGTGAAAGATCCACCATGTCCATGGGTTTAAGAAACCTTGCAACTTTATGAAAGAAGACCGGTACTCACTATCTTGAACATCTGGAATTGGCAAATGATCCATCTCTCCTCTTCATCCCTCCTCTCTTGTCAAGGGGATAATATTGTCTTTACTAAACCGTCTTTATCCTTACCTCACACTTTATTTTCCCATATTGTTTCCTCTCTGGACATGTCTTCCCACTGTCCAACACTAAACCATCACCTCATGCATTGTTCACCATACTCACTGACTGGCTCCCTGGGAGAAAAACTGTTTTTCTTAAAAGCTGTGTGTTCATTGTTTACTTTAACTATTTACTTTATTAATTACAGTGATTTCTGTACTCCACTGATAGCGTGCTGTGTTAGGTGCTGTACAAATGTAGACAGAGTCCTTCAAAGGGTTTGTAATAGGAAGAGTGAAGTATAATATTCATCATTAGATCTGTCAACAAATGCAAACTTGTTTAAACCTGAACCTTTCTAAACAGGAGACATAAAGTTCTAAATAGAATACACAAAGTCCTTTACCTGAGGAGGTAATCAAAGCCAGAAGACACAACCAAAGATGACAGGTCCCTGGTGAGGCTTGATCAAACACACAGTAGTAGCAGGATGTTTCTGTGATTTCAAATGCAGTGTCTGAGGCGGTCCTTGCCTGCTAAACTGCATAGGTGGAAGAAGAGAGGAAACAAGAACAGAAGCAGTGCTGCACAGAAGTGCTGTGCAGTTTCAGCCACAGAACTTCTAGATGGTGGCTGAGCAGACTCGGAAGTTGTGAGAAAAAATACCCTCAAGGCAGCATAAACATAAACTTAGCTTTTAGAGAAGTTCTTGTCAGTCTTTTGTTGATTCTCCATACTTCTGATACATTATGATGCAACATCTGGAAGACAATACAACAAGGGGTTAGCCTGACATCCCCAGTCACTTTTAGCCATGCTTCATCACGGGATGAAGCAACAGTTATTCACTTTGTCATGCATGGCATGTATGCAGGTTTCAAATGTATGTTCATTATCAGAGTACACAAATATGGATAGTGCTGCCTTTGCTCACAGGAAGTGCAGGCCCATGTGGAATGTCTCTGCAGTGTCTCTAGCAAGGATATCTTTCAGATGAGCTTTGGGAACTTATTTATACTGGCGACATTCACTGGTGCTGTAGGCAGTTCAGGTCATGCTCTGTGTCTTTCAGATGCTGCTGGCCATTGATATCTGCAAGACTCTGGTCTGGGGCAAACAGCATTCAAAGAGTGGCAGAGATACCTGGCTTTTGCAACCAGGGGAAAATGCAGTTTGTCACTCTTGGTAGCTGTTGCATGGGAAGACAGAGACGATGGAGGCGGGCTGTCCGAGGCTGTCTGCTTTCCTCCTGTCTCCCAGGAAAAGACCATCTGTGTGTGACCAGTGCTGGGCAGACCCTTGTAAAGCAGGGCAGAAAAGCTTCTAAAAAAAAAAAAAAGAGAGGCAAGGACCTGCTGTTGAAAAGCCTGCTGCTCTCAAAAGCTGTTGAACCAGATCAAAAAAAGTGGGTTTCTGACACTGCAACATCTAGAAGTTGTTGCACATTTGGAAATGTTTCCTACATTTCCCACTAGCAGTGCTTTCTCTTCCTGGACTTCACCACGTATCCCTTCACAGGCTTCTGACAGTCATGCTCTGGCTTGTGCCCACTCAGGTCCTGAGGACCTTCAGAGTCTCCAGGGACCCCACAGCCTTTTAGACAACCCACTCCACTGCTTAATGACCCTCACAGTGATTTCTGCCTCACACCCACTGCTCATCTCCAGCCTGAACCTCTTTAGTTTCAGCTGATGCCACTGTCTCTCACCCTCCTGCCAGGCTCTGCTGGGAAGACTCTCTCCCACCCCCTTGGTCTCTTCCTCACAAGCACCAGGATGTGCTTCATGTCTCTCCTCTCCAAGACTCCAATAGGACATCGGTCTTAGAGAAAGCCTGATGAGTGCTGAGCAGAGGGGATCACCCCTGCCCACCCTGGCTAGAGGAGAAATCCCAGAGATCAAGCCAAATGCTGCCTTTGATCTCCCATGGAAGGGGAGGGCATGGCATGGCATGGCACATAGTTCAGTTGGAAGGGACCTACAATGACCATGTAGTCCAACTGTCTGACCACTTCAGGGCTGACCAAACGGTAGAGCATCTTACAAAGGGCACTGCCTAAATACCTCTTAAACACTGATAAGCTTGGGACATGGACCATCTCTCTAGGAAACTCATTTCACCTCTCAGTCACTGAATGTTTAGTAATGACAAGTCTGAACCTCCTCTGACACAGCTTTGAACCATGCATCCCTGTGAGAGACTGAAAGTTAATGGGCATTGATGTCTCAAACATTGTTGGGGGGAAACAGTTATGGTCTGCCTAGTGATAAGAAACCACAAATGAAAAGCTGGTTATCATGGAACGCAGAGTGTGTGTCAGAGGGTGCGCAGTTCTGTGTTCTGATCACCATATATGACCAGAGGTCATACAGAGTCCATTTGAGGAAGGGGCTCATGACCACCTGAAAGACCCCTCATGACCACCCACCCAAATAGTGCCTGAACAGAAGACCAAGAATATTTGGGAACAAGAACCATATAAGCCTTCAAGAGGGCGAGACTGGCATGACTGAGAGGCATGAACGACATTAGAAAAGACACAGACCCCAGGACCCAGGCACATGCCCACCACAATTGCCTGTCCGTCATCGTGGGATCCAAGGGTGGTGTTATCTCTCTGTATTTCTTTTCCCACTATCTTCTCTTTCCTTCGCTTTCTATGAACGCTTCAATAAGAAGCCACATTATGCTTTCCAAGTTCAGGTTGCTTCTACCATATATAAAACACTTAAACTGATCAGTTGGTGTCATTTCACCTTAATTTAGCCCAAGGGAATTATGAAACTGCTACAGCCTCCTCGGTTATCCAAATGGGGATGTAACAGTCCTGTCACCAGATACCAGGCAGAAGAGCAGGTTATTTATGGTTATTGTCTTCAGTAATGCTAATTGCTCCAATTTTACAACTGTCTGTTTTTCTCCCTCCCTTTCCTGATCATGTCAAATTTGCAACGTCCTTAATCAGATAATCTTACTGAAAAAAATAAACATTCTCACACTCCACATATCCTTCCTTACCAATTCATGTGACTGACCATGTTTGTTCTCATCACTGCTTCTCTTATCATCTGTCGGGCTGGTTTCTGTCTCTGGATATTCTGATTCATGGCTCCTTTGACAAGATACCCTTAATGGAACAGACACTCTCCTTCCGCATACCCTCCCACAGCCCTCAGTGTTCTTACACACTTCACTTTACTTATATGCCCTATCTGTCTTTCAATCCAAGCAGCAAATCAGTGTGATTCAAAGTCAATTTTTCTGAAGAGCAGCAGATAGAATTACTCCATAGAAAATGGGATTAGATGAATGAAGAATGAGAGCAGGCCTCATAACAATGTACTGTCCTGTTATCCGCAGTAAAATCATTCCTGCAAAAGAGATGATTTTGTCTTATAACCACTCTGTGATTTGGAAAGGCTTTCTTCTTTTGATTTCTCGAAGAAGTGTGAAATAAAGAGATTTTCCTGTTTTTTCTTACTAGTAGTTCAGGTTGTATGTAGTTTCAAAGACATTATGGTCTTGCCTAGACTTGACAAATTTGTCATACTGTTTAGCAGATGTGTGACCTGGACATCATAGTGGCTGTCTGGCTGATTTTATGGGTTGTAACTACACCTTTCTTATTAAAAATAAACCAAAGCAAACAACCTGTGTAAGGTCAACATGAAGAAAGAAGAAAAATCACACAAACCTATTTATTATCTGTGTATTGCATTCACTGTCAATTTTAAAATACTTGTCTACAAGTACAAATAAGTGTACTTTAAGTACACTTATAATAAGTGTATTTCCCAAGAACTCCTCAGCTGACTTTAACACACATTCATAAGCCTGTTACAAAAGATATCCCTTATATACTATCATAAGCTGAATTATATTTTAATCCTCAAACTCAAGTTAAGGTTGTTCCAGGCCTGCTCAATATTTAGGATATAAGAAGTGGAAGAGAATGTGTCAAATATAAAGCAATTGTACCTCACTGTGCTTCATCCTTTGAAAGTAATGCCATGGTTTAGACTCAGCCAGTAACTACGCACTGCTCACTCCTTCCCCGTCGCAGGTGGAATGAGGAAGAGAAAATACAAGGAAAGGCTGGTGGGTCGAGACAAGGACAGGGAGGGACCACTCACCCATTATGGTCACAGGCAAAACAGACTTGACTTGGAGAAGAAAAACCAATTCAACTAGTTACCAATCAAATCAGAGTAGGATAATGAGAGACTAAACCCAGATCTTAAAAATCTTTACTCTCTCCCTTCTTCTCAGGCTCAGCTTTGCTCCTGATTTACCCCTACCAGTGGTGCAGGGAGATGGGGAATGGGCCTTGTGGTCAGTTGTGGTCATGCGTTGTCCCTGCTGTTCCTTCCTCCTCACGGGGGGTGGCCTCCTCACATTCCTCCCCTGCTGTAGCGTGGGGTCCCTCCCATGGGAGACAGTCCTCCATGAACTTCTCTGGCAGGAGTCCTTCCCAAGGGCTGCAGTTTTCTTCACAAACTGCTGCAGTGTGTGTTCCTTCCACAGCATGTGGTCCATCAGGAGCAGACTACTCCAGCATGAGCGTGCCATGGAGTTATGGGCTTCTTCAGGCGCAGCTGCCTGCTCCGGTGTGGGGTTCTCCCTGGGTTGCAGGGGGCTCTCTGCTCCCCCGTGCCCCTCCACGGCTGCAGGGGCACAGCCTGCCATCTCACCATGGGGCTGCCAGGGAACCTCTGCTTCGGCACACCTCCTCTACACCTTTCCCCACTGACCTGGGTGTCTGCCTGGTTGTCTCTCTCCCACTCCTCTCCCTGCTCTAGGTCTTTTTGTTCCCTTCTTAAATATGTTGATAACAGAGGCACTAAATGGCTTGGCTGTGACCAGACTTGGAGCCAGGGAAGCTTCTAGCACCTTCTCACAGGAATCTGTGGCCCCTCCCTTGATACCAACCCACACACACCACACACACACCCCCTAAAGGAAGTAGGTCCAACTTCCACTTCCAAGACAACTCTGGTGGCTAAAGAGGCAGGGCATGGTCCATGCAGTACACCCATCCAAACCATGAGCAGCCAGTTTCTCCAGGAGAATGCTGTGGGAAACTATGTCAAAGGCTTTACTAAAGACTAGGTACACTACCTCCACAACTTCCCCCTCATCCACTAAGCAATGTATTCATGTTGCCCAATTCATGTATTATGAATGTTGTTTCCTGCTAGATGTGTCCCATCTTCTGCCTTTTGCACTTCTTGTTCTTCAGTGAGGTTAGCAGTCTCACAGTGGCAGCTTCAACAACAGATTTGCCAGTGACTCCTGCAGGAGAAAAAGCATTTGGCAGGACTGGCCTCCAGCTCACAAATGGAAACTTAGGCAACCCCTGCAGTAAACAGCAAACAGCTGCAGACATGGAAAATGCAGCAGTCATGAAGTTAGTGCCAGTGGAAATACCTCATATGCCACCTGTACTGTTGCACTCAACAATGAGTTTTACATCCTGTTGATTTCACACTTCTTTCTCAGCTACTTAAAAACCAAATTAATGTCTGCAGGAAGCTGTATATGCATTTTCTCTAGGAAAAATTCTGCAGGTGAACATGTTTATTTGCCTGCGGAGTAAAGAAAACGCTTTCAAGATATGTGCATCAGCTTTCTGTTGACAGAAGCATACTTTTAAAACATCTGACACAACTCACTGCTGAGTTAGTTTTTTCAAATAACTACCAACATGTCAGTCTTAAATATTTTCTATATGTCCCTCATAATCAGGCACTTCAGCAGCACTGAGGGGGGTGAAACAGAGATAATGAAACATTCAGTGTAAAAAGCATCCTGTTGCAAGGTCTGACTTACACAAAGTTTTGAGCACTTCAGCTTTTACCAGCTTTTAAAAGATGCCTTGTCGGAGGTTTAACTGTTTCAATTTTTAATGAAACAATGTATCTCATATCACTGTTTTCAACACTGGACCACAGTAAGAACACTGAGAATCTTCCCATATGAATGATTCTGGCCAATCATTTGGCCACATGGAAATCTAGTCTCAAATTTTGTGTTGGTTTTTAGGCAGAATTAGTTATGAGATTGGAAGAAACAAGCACTCCTGATCTGCAAAACAGCATGCATTGGTGTCAGATGTTTTGTAGTGATTGTTCTGACTCAAACCAGAGGGGGTCTGAATTTACCTTAAGTGAAAAGAAGTCTCCAATACTGAGTACAGTAGCTTTCTGATCATTACACTATTTCAAAACTGTACACTTTTAACAAAAGTCACATCAGAGAAAAGGAAAAAAACCCACTCATAACTTTTCTCTGGATCTGTTTTATGTAAACTATCACTGAGTTTAACTCTGGATATCCATTCACATGTTTCTGTTTAGAAAAATGAGTTAAGACAGCAGTTGCTTTAAACATTAAAGAGAGAAAACCTTGTCTTTAAGTGCCTGAAGACCTTTGGAAAACCTGAAGAAGGCTTTCTGCACACTGCCAAAAGCTTGCCTGTTTTCGAAATGTGGTAATTACTCTAATAAGGTATAGGGCTAAAGGTATTACCTCTTCTTGCACCACTTGAGTTAAAAGACACTTGGAAAAAAATCTGGATCTAGCTCTTGTAATGATATTATCTTGAAGAGGCTTGATTTAAATTTAGAACCAAGAGGAAAACAGAACTCCTCAGCTCCAGAAATAAGTGAAGTGCAATGCACCAGAACTGTCAGGTTACTCCTCTGCAAGACTGCTGACCCATACGGCACAGAAACAGCCTTCCTGAACTTCCAGATAGCCTGTAATCTGGAGTGCATGTTAGATTAATAACTGAAGTAGTTTCCTACTGCAGAAATATATGTTTTCTCTTATTTCTGGAAGTCAATCTAGATGCAAAAAGTTAGAAAAATTGTCTTAGTTGAAGGACTGATGCTATTCTCAAAGCTTTTCCTGTAGTATGAAATTCTCCAGTATTCAAATCTGCTAAGTTTTGGAGGGGTCACAAAAAAGGAAGCCTGTGCCACAATGCAGTCTTATGTAATATCTTCAGCGCGGGAGCAACTTTAAAACAGCTTCCCCCCAAGTAGTGAGTGAAAAATCAATCATCATAAAGAAATAGTGGCTCCGTTACCTTTTTCTGCAATCTGTGTATTGCCAGAGCCTTCATGCAGGCTCCACGTTCTTGCCCTATAGCAGTATGACAGAAGTGCAGACACCTTGGAAAGGTGAAGCAGAAGGTGTGGTGGGAAAGCACTTCAGATCCTTGTGTTCCACAGGATCACAAGACAGGAGCTGTTGAAGTTGTTTCCTGATTTGGGACTGGAGACATGAGGGGTTAGCTCTGCAGAGTTTAAACAAACAAATTGAGAAAGGCTTTGAATGGCCTTTTATAATTGCTGGCACACATAGATCACATCAGCTGCAGGCTACAAGTCCCTGAGGTGCTAGCCCTCTGGGGAATGTGACTACCTCTTCCCACACTAGGTGAAAACCTCAACCAAATGACATGAAGAGTGAGGGAAGAGTGGCACAGTGGGGTAACGCTGGCAAAGGCATGATGTGTGGAAGCCTTTCCCACAGCAGAGAAAGTGGGTGGCACTGCTGTAATTTGCAGAATGAATTATCTGTCTGCACATTTAGATCTCACAGAATTGTTGTTGTTCCACTGACAGGTGCATCCCTCCAGGTAGTGAATTTTACAAGGTAGTGATTTTTCTTTGGTTATGTATCAATTCTCTCATTATTTTCCTTATCCTGAAAATCAAACCCATCTGGATTGTCCCGGCAAAAGCAGCTCTTTACCTCAACAGAGATACATGCACGCACAGAGGAATTTCAATTGCTTTAAGAGAAACCCTCAGTTGCACTCCTAGTACCTTCTCGTGCCAATGGATTAGCTTGAACAATGCTTCTCCGACAACAATGCAATAAAGAGTCATCCCGGTGACAAATTAAAGCCTTTACCGACATCTCATTTTTTGCATGAACCGGCAGCCGCAGTTTGCCTGTACCAGCCGCGCCCCGCTGACGCCTGACACACCGGGGGTCCCACACGTGCCCACGAAGGCCGGCTCCGGCTGCACGCGGGCCCCGCCTGCCGTGCACGCGGCGGTCCCGCCCGCCCGAGGCCGCCGCCTCCTGGGCCACCGCCTCGCAGCGCCCGCGCGCCGCCGGGACGGAGCGCAGCCACTGCAATCGCCCGCCCGGCCAATCGATCGCGGCCCTTGTCCCCTCCGCCGTGGGGCTTCTCTGGCCGAGGAGCGGGGGGGGGGCCGCCCGCCGCGGGGGCGGCGCGAGGCGCGCACACCGCCAAGATGAGGGGCCGGTGGTGGCGCTTGTGCCCAGCGACCCGCAGAGACGGAAAACGAGACGCGGCGAGGATTATGCCGAGCTCTGCGCGCAGGGTCTGTCCGGGGCGGGCTGAGGCCCGCTGGACCCCGGGAGGTCCAGCCGATCGCGGGCGGGCTCCGCTCCCCGTATCCCGCCCGGCCGAAGGGGCGGCTGTGTGCTCTCCGCAGCCGTCGGGGAGGGACGGGGCGGAGGGAGAGAGGGAGGAGGCAGGGGGGAGACTCGCTTCTCCTCGGTAGCGAGCCAGGCGGCGGTAGCTTCTTCCCCCAAAGCAGCCGGTACGACTTAGCAGGGGCTTTCACTGCCCGGCCGAGGGCTGCGTCCCCGCCGGAGGCTCCCCACGCCGCACCGGACCGCTCCTCCATCTCCGCGGCGGAGCCGCTCTCGGGAAGGCGAGTGCCGCCGGCAGCCAGAGCCGGGGACGATGCTGGCCGCCGCCCGCTCAGCGTCCCGCGGGGCACGGTCCGACGTCCGCTTCCTGGCCGCCGCCCGCCAGCGTGACCGCCGCGCCGCCGGCCGAGGCGAGCGGCGGTGAGCTGCCCCGCCACTTCCACCAGGCCGGCGAGGCGGGCCGGCGCGGCAGATGGGTGGTTTCTTCCGCCGCCCCCTTCCTGCCTGCCTTCTCCTCCTCCCCTCCGCCGCCCCCTGCCTCCTCCGCTGCCTCCGCCCCCGCTGCCCAGGCCTCCGCCTCCCCCTCGGCTGCCTGCCTCCTCCCGGCAACCCCCCGGGCCCGCGCTCGCTTTCGCTCCGGCTGTCCCGGGCTCGCCATGAGCGGCGGTGCCGCCCGCCTGCCGCCGCCCGCCGCCCTCTGCCCGCCGTCCCGCCGTGGGCCAAACCTGCCGGATCCGGGAGCGCGCAGCCAGGGCCGGGTGAGCCCCGCCGGCCGCGGCGCACAGCGCGCCGCCCTGGGCACCAGGAGCCCGCCAGCAGGTGAGCGGGAAAGGGGTCCCCGGGGAGGGGGAGCAGCGCCAGGCGTCCCCCTTAGCTCGGCAGCGCAGCCAGCCCGGGCGGCCTCGAAAGTTGTCGAGTGGCGGCCGCCCCGGGTGGTCCGTCTTCGGACGGTCAGCGGGACGGGGCGGAGGAGAAACAGCTGGTCACAGCGGAGCGGGGCAAGTTACGTCGGCTGCCGACAAGCCGCGGGGCGCCCGAGATCTGCTGCGGGCTGTCCGTGTCCCCCTGCGCGTCCGCGGCTGGCGCAGCGACAGCTTTTCCCGCGCCGGTCGGGATGTGGCGTTTGACGCGCAGACGGCCCGCGGGGCTGGGGCCGTCCCCTCTGGCCATCGTATCGCGGCCAGCGCTTCTCCGACCTGCAGCCCCGTCCGCCGGCCGCCTGTGCGGCCGAAGGGGTTGTGTGGCGTCGGTGCTTGTCCGTCCTCGCGGCGGTGGCGGCCGCGTCTCATGCGAGGCTTTGGTGTGCCCTCGGTAGCGCCTCGGCCTGGGCGGCCTTCCCTCCCCCCCTCCCGCTCCTTGCAGCGGTGCCGGCCGGCAGCCTGCCCTCGGGCACCTGAAAGGAGGGCGGAGAGGGAACGCGTTCGTGTCCCTGAATCAGGCGCCGTTCCTCGCAGCGGTCTGCCCGTATCTGCGGAAAGCCCGCTTCACAGCGGCAGGTCACCTTAACTTCCTGCGCGTAGGTCCAAAATGCTTTGAAAGGGGGGCTGCCCGTGTGGGAGCCCCGGCGGAGTGCTTTCGGGCCCCTCAACAGCTGTCCCTTTAAACGCGTTCTTGAGTTTCCTGTTAGAAACAGCCCGCAGCAGGCAGGGTGTCTCTGAGGAACTGGTTTGGGGCCTGTGGTTCCCTTGTCCTGGAGCTACGATGTTTCAGGACTGTTTTCCCAGCATCTGGGTTGACGTGCCTATTGTCAAAAAACAGAGCTACTTCCAAGACTGCACTGGAGTTTCGCATAGGCTTGAACGAGTGTTTTCAGGGCCTGGCTCTGGGGCCTTGGATGTTTTCCTAAGCTGTTGTGAATGGTAGCAAGAATGAAACTGTTTGTGTATGTATGAGGCTAGTAAGTAGAAAGTTGTATGGAAGAACGACAGAAAACAAGGCATCATTCTTTGGGCCTGGAGGGTGAAGAAATGAGATATATTATTAGCCTTTCCTTAGAACATATTTTTAGTGGTGTTCATGTCTTGGGGATTTACTGGAAACCACTGTAAATCGTACAAGTATGGGTGTTTACACGGATGGAAATCTTGCTCTGACATGAGGTAGGTTTTTTAGGCAAATTCCCCTTGAAATTTGTGTTTGACAGCATATTAAAAGATTACCATGCGGAAAGTAGAGGAAGAACTTGAGTTTTTACCTTTGAATTGCATTACATAGCTGAAAAATAGCTTTTCCCATGTGCTGAGGCCACACAGCACATGGGAAGATCAGCCTCTCCTGCCTAGTTATGTGGGCCTTCCAAATACATAGGAGAAAAATAGTCTTCCAGTATAGATGATCTGGAAATGGAGGTTTTACATCATGAAACTGTATTTCAACTTTTTGTTTTAAAATTGCGTGGATCTTAAAACCTCTCTTAACCTTTCCACAGTCTTACTAATCTGATAGACCAATTAGTATGCTACTAGTATGCTGCTATTGGGTGATAAAAGCTTTTCTGTTTCCCATGATTTGGAATATCTTGGTGGAGGAAAGAAAACCTATAATCCTTATCATAGAACAAATTCATCACAGGCCTACCTAGTGTATAAAAGCCTGTCAGATTAGGGTTACATTGAGCTTTTTCTTCTCAAAAAAAGGAAGAGACTTTTGGGGTTTGTCCTCAAGTTTTGGTATTCACTAGCACAGATCCTGTGCTTAAAAGTCCTGTGCTTAAGGGTAACTAGAATGCTCAGAACCACTTCGCTTGAAAGAGCTCTTGCAGATGCCCAGGTTAAATGATTATGTTTTACAATATACTTGAGTCACAGTAGCAGGTGAATGTTTGATGTTAGTTATGATCCTAAAAATACATTAAGTGTTTTAATGTAGTATAATCTCTGATTCATCTTCTAATTTCAAGATAATGTGTCATAATTTACAGACAAATCTAGGACATTTATAGATTGGGGATGAGAAATGTTGTTTCCTTTGGAGCAAAAAAAATACTGTTATTCTGACTTTGTGAAAGTCTACCCATTTCATTCAAGTATTTGCCACCAGAGGAAAACATGGTGCACCAAATTTTGGCATCAAGTCTGTACTTAGGTTGTTTTACTGATCATCCTCTTAGCTGTGCTCTTAAAAGCAGTGGTCTCCTATTGGTGGTCATAGTATATTAACTTACGATAAAAAGCGGTATTCTGATCTGGTCTTCTAACATTAGGGGTTAGTGAAATTACTGTAGTCTACAAGCAAGACTTAGACAATGTTTACAGTTTCTTCCCCCCCACCCCAGCAGAAAAATGTTTAGTGAATGGCTGTTGTTTCTTTTGTATTTTTTATCCTAAACAGTGTGTGTCGACAGGAGGGAAAGTCTCTGCTGTCAAATCACTGAAAGAATATTGGACTAGAAAATGCTGCACTGAAAAGCCGGTTCTTTATTTCATTCAGGAAATTGATCTTGATCTTAAGAGGCACTTCACCTCCTGTGAAGTGCTTTGCCTCTGATGGGATACATGCATGTCCTCAGTGAAAAAGAGAAACCCACCTAGAGGCAAGGTTGTCAGCTAGGAAAAGTATGTCGGTACTGGAAATTCTTAGACCTTTTCAGCTTCACTATTTTTTTAAGGTCTATATTAACATTCTCGTGTTTTGCAGCATTTGGAAAAGACAAATGGCTTTTGAAAGTTGCAGCGTACTTGAGATACCGGTATGGTGTCTGCAGCTGGTGAAAGCAGCTTTTCTTTTAAACATCTTTGTTATGCATATCAGCTTTTGGATGTCGACTGGTAAACTCTGCTAAATTTAATGAATTTTGCTTGCCTTCTTTATGTTTCAAATGCTTTAATTAGAAAAACTTTAAAAGTATTGTTTAAGATGCATGTGAGGCCAAGTCCTATCAGAAAATATTGTTAAGAGGAATAATGGGAAGTGCCTATTTAGGCAGATAACTAGGCATCTTCTAAGTCTTTCAGTTTGGAGAAGATGAAACTGGAAACTGTCACTGATCCTTTCATCAACAAACAGATGCATAACTGCAGAATATACGGGGATGGACTTGCTTGTAAAGATAGTACTAATGTGTTGATTAAGTGCAGTAAAAACCTGACTATCAGTGGTTCTGCCTAATGCTGTATATGCTAAGGAGTTGTAATATAAGTACTAAAACTCTTTGTATGTTCATATTGGCATATGTAAGCTTTTGTGCCTTTAGCGGATGTGCACAGTTATACCGTCTAAGTGTGTTATGTGTGGGTCTTGTTCTCATACTGGAAAGCAGTTACTGTGGCTTTATAGCTAGTGTCATACTTAATTCTGGCATGCCTGAAGATAGATGCAAGTTTTCTGATTTATGTCATGGTGATGCCTTCACAGCTTTATAACCATGTAAAACAATGCAAGATGGAAAGGTAACTTCTTACTAACAAGTGAAGCACATTCAGCATGCAGATGGTTTTCAGGAGTTGTGATTGATTTTGATAGATTAAACCAAAACAAAAAGCCTGCAAACAGGGAATTAGTATTGCAGCAGCTTTATTTGAATTTGGTTAAAGTGTGGTGTTTATAAGTAAAGAGGTGGCTTGGTGGTAGTTCTTGGTTAGAATTACCACGGTATTGTAAACCTGTTACGTGCGTGTTTGTTGGCTAGAACTGGTATGTCTTGGACACTAGATTGTAATTACCATTAGTATCTCAGAATTATTTAATATAATGCTGGTGTGTTGGTTTTGCTAGTTTTGAATTATGAAGGAAGATAGCAGGCTTTGTTTTTTTATACAAAGTAGTTACAATCTGAATAGATTCTAGTAATCATGCAATTAATGTTAGCAGACATACACTCGATGTTTATTTTAAGAAGTTAGTTATAACAGAAATGAGTTGACTGTAGGATTAATTTAGGAAATAAATGCAAATGTATTTAATTATTTTCAGATAATGTACATTTGTTTTAAGTTATTCTCTGAGACTATTCTTATCACTTTATTTTTTATTTCACTTTGACCTTCTTCAGTAATTTAATATGTGGTACTTAGATAAATTGAAACGATAACTTTATGGCCTGAAATTGTTCTATGCCATAAATCAAGTTATTTTGGAGGTATGCCTTTTAGGTGCCACCACCAACCAGCTCAAGTGAATGCTACCAAATGTTGGTATTTTCCCCCTTGATTTAAGTATTTAAAGATAGTTAGTTAAATATATTTTAGGGAAAATTAATAAAATTAGTATGCAGATTTTTTAATTGTAGTTCTTATAGTACCAACAACTTTATCCTTCCTCATAGTGGCATATTTCAACTGTAAAATATGCAAGAGTACATGAATGAAAAATTCCAGATTGTTTCTATGGTGCATATTTCAGTTTAGTAATAGGAAAATATCAGACACAAACATTTAATTTTGAAATGCATCCTCTGCTTTGCACCATCTGCTTATGAAGTAATCTAAATCATCCTTTTGGTCTAATCCATCAAGATACTGATTGATGGATTCCAGATACTGGAATCAACAGTATCTGTTGATTCAGACAGGGTGACCTACTGGAACTGATCCTTCAGCTGTCAGAAGGACTGTTCGGTTTGGGGAGCTGCACAGAAAAACATAATGCAGAACTGCAATGTAGCTGGCAATTAATTTTGTTCGTAAACTCACCCATCTTTTGTTATCTACTGCCTTGGCTCAAAGTTGAGAATTACCTAGAAGATAGGGGAGAATTTTTAATTTTCATAAAGAGGGAGAGCATTAGATGTGAGAGTGTGTTGATTTTTCTACTGGTGTCGCTCCATAGGCGTTAGTGAAAATAACATGGATTTGCAGCTAAAAAACAATTTAGGTCTGTGTTAACACAGTTTTTGGTTAGAGTTTGTCTGGTTTTGAAACTCATGGTCTCATCTCAGTTTGAATTAATTATCTATTACTAATTTAATGTGCAGTACAGTCTCAGTTCAAAGAAAAGTAATGTCATTAAAAATTACAGGTATATATATGTGTGTATTACCTTTGTCCATGTCCTAAGCATTCCCTCTTCAGTCTGCATGATTTTCCTGTATTTAATGACAATGTTACAACATTTGCATTTTCATATCCATCTGAAGTTAGCAGGCCAGGAACATTGTATGTGCTCTTTGAGCCTTGAAGTATTTCTTTCCAAGATGAAATTACTGCAGAAAAGAAGTTAGGCAGCAGAGTGGATTTTTGTACTCTCACTGCCTCACCGTTGCTTTCAGATGGGTGTAGAGGCTGAAAAGTCAACACTCTTCTCAGCATAGTTTGAGAAGTATGTTTCCCTCTTCACAGAAAGGTTAAAATGAGAAATTGTTTTAAAGAATATTAATGAACTTCATTGTGAACATTGTAAATTCTTGGAAAAGCTGTGCTCACTTTTTTTTCCTTGCCTTTTTATATTTAGTTTTGCTGCCCTTTTTTCACTCACAAATTGTCTTGGCAAAATTAAATCCACACATGCACAGAATCTTTTTGACCCATGGGGTTGTTTTTTGGTTGTTTGTTTCCTGATAAAGATGCACTTCAGATCTTTTTCAACCAATAGCATTGCAGCTTTTTTTTTTTTTTTTAGTCCTTGCACCTCAGGTATTTTAAGTGGTCTCTTATATAGCATCTGCTTAATATCAGAAGTTCAGATGGAGATGTATCATCTAAACGTAGGAGTTGTCAGTGTTGATATGATGCAAAGTGGGGGTAGTCTAACAAGAAGGTAGAGTACCAAAATGTCGGCATCTTCCGAAGTTTGCAATGGGAGGTCCCTTTGCATGCATATTCTAATATCATGGTGCTGTTTTGTCCCACCTTTTTTTTCTGGGTTTTGTTTGGTTTGTTGGGGGGGGGGGGGGGGGGGAAGGTTGTGTTAAAAAAACCCTTCTGGTTGCATTCTTCTATGCTTGTTCTAAACTATTTTTCCTTCTTTATGTATGTGAAGTACAGTAAATGTTTGGGTTTTAGAACTCCCTGAATGAGGAAAAGATTCTCTGTTCTTGAGGGGAAAATACTGTTGTTCTTGTGCTGTGATGATTTAAAATAAAGCTTACTTCTGGAAGTTACTTGATGTGTAATGTAGAGCAAAGAATGCATACTTAGCTTTATTTAGGGAAAGATGGAGGAAGTGGTTTTTGAAATAGTAAGTCATAGGTTATTTTCAGAAGTTTTTTTGGGCATGGTGTACAGCGTTTTGTTTTCTAAGCTTCTCAAATGGACATACATGATCCAGATGTTAATTTGTAAAACACTCTTCCCTAGATCTTTCTTGGTTGAGAGCCTGGCATCCCGGCTCTAAGCTCCTGGGTTGCTGTTCTCAGTATCACTGGCATCATGTTTAGGTTGAGCCTCTGCATATTCTGTCCTATGCAAGCCCTTTGCAGCCATGATGTATGGAAAAGTCACATCTGTGATCAGTCTGTTGGTGGTAAAGTGTGTCAAGACGTTTCTCCAGTTGCTCTTGTAATGACTGCATCCTTACAGATGATCAGTGTTACTTTGCTTGCTGCATTGTCCAGCAGCTGGCGTGGTTTTATTGGACATGAGCTGTGGTAATAACCAGCCTTTAATGAAACACTGTAGTATTTTAGAGCTCACAATTCTAAGCATTTGTGCTTGGTCACCAGCTTCTGGGACAACCCCAAATGTGAAATTGTAATTATAAAAGGAGACATACTCCATTATAACTGGGGGGGGGAACCAAACAAAAAAAAACCCCAAAACATATGTCTTTGAACTTTTGTTCTTTTGTATAATGTACAGCTGTAGCACAAGTGTATGTAGCCAGTATCAAAAAGAACATTACTTACACTGCTAAAGAGTGTTTGATTTTTTTCAATATCCCTTATGACTAAAGGAATTCCACTTTTTCCTGTAATACTACTGATTTGTGCTCCAGGGCACATTCTTTTGGCAGGAGGGCAGGAGGAAGGTTGTTAGTTATGTTATATATTTTCTACCAGTCTGTATATTGAGGAGTAAAGTATTAATTCTGTGAGTCTTTTTTAAATACTTCATGATGTGCGTACCTGGAAAATTACCTGTTAGGAAGACTACCCTTAAATAATTTTAAAATTATTAAGACATACACAGTATTTGTTTGCATGACTTCTATTTTTATGAAAGCCTGCGGGGTGGCCGTTGAACCACAAAGTATGGCTTTGTAACAGTAACTGTGTACATAGAACTGTTGCGTCTGTTGGAGAATACATGGAACACTAGTGCTGTAGGATTGACCCTGCACAAGGAACTGCAACATTCAGTTTGAAAAACGTTTGCTGCATTTTTTTTAGAACAGCTGAAGATTATACGCTCTGTATGTTTTGCTGCTTTGCACCAGACGTATGTTCAAGTTTCAAAGTGAAACCGTTTTACATTCACTATCTGCTTGGGTTCTTGCTCTCTGAAGATTTGGTTTTTAGGCACATGGATGCTTCTGCTTTTGTTGAGAGTGTAGGCAAATGTTTGCAGGGTCTGAATCGTGGTGGTTTTGTTATTTCCACCCCCCCCACACCACCCCCCGCCTACAAGTCGACCTTTCGAAGTGATTTTTTTTCCCCCTTAATAACATGTTTATCTGCCCATTTTTAATGTGTGCGGGCTTGTTGTATAGATCTTTTGCATGGCATCACTTTTTTTCCTAGTTATGAGTTGATAGGGCAGCAAGCCAAGCCAGGAGGAGTAAACAGTGGCTTTTGGAAAGAATTTTCATGCAGATTTAGTAGTAGGTTATTGAGCCTTTTGGCTCAGGATCCCTGGAAGTCTATGATCCTTGTGGTTTGTGTGTGGTTTTGAGCAAGATTGCCTAAAGTGTGTATGATATGATCTGAAAATAGCTTTTGCAGGTTATTTTGGAGGTTGGATACAGTTTAGACTTCTGGCCAATTTCAGAAATTCCTTACAAGTTTTGCAGGCTTGATAGTGAAGGCTTTTAGCTACTGGTGTGAGAAGTGTGTTCAAACTTCAGAGTCTGTGACTCTGCTTGTAAAGAAGTAAAGCAGCAAACTGTGGTATGTGCTGCAGTGGCGTATTTCAAGCAGGTGGGAGCTGAGTTATGTTTGATGTTGCTCTTCATAGGTGTCTGTTGAGTTGCACTGAAAAAGTGAGAAAGACACAGAAAAATATTCCTTTCTTCATTAAAATTTAATTTAATATTAAAAATATTTGCAGTCTTGTGCCCAAGTGGTGTCTTTCACTTGCGGACTGTGTAATATTTTGTTTAGTCATCCATGATGCTAAACCATAGAAGTGTATATATAAATCCTTGTTTAAATCAATAATCTGTGAATTTTGGATTAATGAAATGTTAAATGGATTTTTTTTTTTCTCTTCCAAATTTTAAATTAGTTGAAGGGTGGGGAAAATTTGGTCATCCTGGGTTTGGTAGTTGTCAGTTATATTCTGAATCCTGCACTGGAGTTCTCAGGAGAAGATGTTTATTCAGTCTGTAAATTCGTAATATGCTGATTAGCTGCTAGTCTGGAAACTTGGGGGGGGGGGGGAAGGAGGGGTTAGGGCGATAGGGGAGGAGAGAAGGGAGTGATGATAGTGGTGCAGGGGAAGAAGGGATTGGGACATAAATCTTACTGGTTCTGATTATGCAGTGAGATACAAAACATACTAATAATGAAGAATTTGGACACTGAGGAAAGAAAACTTAAATGACTTGTTGCATTTTGGCTGGTGTTTTTTTGTTGTTGTTGTTTGTTTTTTAAAGGATGTAGTGAACATGAGGGATTGGGGAAGAGCCATGAACATGGTAAATACAGTAAAAATGATACGACGAAGTGACTAGGATGGTGTCACCTTGCAAGCTTCAAAAAACACCTTCCTATTACTGATCTTTATATTTCTCTGGTGGAATAGTGATCTTCCAGCTAGTTCAGATTACAACATACCATGGGGACCAGTCAGTATGCTGCAGGGCAGGTGTGCTATTAAGAGGGACCTTGGCAAACTGGAGAATTGGGGACCTCATGGCATTCAACAAAGGCAAATGCAAAGTCTTGCACTGAGGTAGAATAGCTGTGCCAAAGGTCAGGCTGGGGGCTGAAAGGGTGGATCGCAACTCTGCTGGAAAGGCAGATACTGACTTAGTGGAGTGAGCTTGCTTGAAGATACCAAGATGATGTAGGGGCTGGAGCATGTGCTTTATGAGGAGAGGTGGAGGGAACTAGGATTGCATATCCTGATGAAAAGATGTCTGAGGGGAGATCTCAGTGCTGTCTACCCTTCTCAAGGGAGGATGCAGAAAAGTTTGAGCCAGATTCAAACTGGTAGGGCAGAGGCTGGGAATAGGACTCAGACTGGAATACATGAATTTCTGGTCAGATATTAGGAAGAATTGTTTTCACCCTGAAGGTGATGAAACACTGGATCACAGAACTGGAGACATTATGGCAATTACAACTTTGTAGATATTCAAAACTTAGCCAGATCAAGCGCTGGATAGCCTGGTCTGAGCAGTGGGATTGCATCGAGTGGCCTCCAGCAGTCTCTCTCAACCTGAATAACTATGATGGCGTTCTGAGCATGTTACCCTTGGCTTGGGGATGCGTGCTTCAAGCACAGTAAATGGAGAAGGAATAGTAATTTGGGAATTTTTTTTAGTTGCAGATCGTCAGAAGTGATGGTGAGAACTCAGTTTGCTTAGTACAGTTGTCACCTCTGTCTTAAGAGATTTTTTTTGTTTTTTTCATCGTGATTGTCTTAGCACATTTCCTCCCCACACACCCCAAAGTACCTTTGGCATTGGATATTTTGTGTAATAAATGCTTTTGGGTAGACCATCAATAGCTGTATTTAAAGGACTGTTGAAAGCAGAGCTACATTTCTGTTTCTCAAACCTTCTTCCTAAGTTATTTGATTGCTGCTTTATGTACAAGCAGGCTGTTTTCTGCTGATAGACAATAGTGTGCCCTTCCATTTTTATTTTTTTCCCAGTCTTAGAGAAAAATATTGTGTCTTGTCTTTGCTGGTACACTTTCTCAGAAGGTGCCAGATGAATTAATTGAAAGTTATGTTGTTCCGTAATGGAAGGTTATTTTCAAACTTGCAGGGTATGTGAGTAAAATGTGTTCAAATAAACAAAAATATAAGAGATTCACTGATGTCATCTTTTTTCTATTAATGTTTACCTAACCAGTGTTTATGATGCAGTGAATCTACTAGAGCATAAATCTTCCATAGTATTTTAAGGAAAAATGGTACAAACAAGAATTCAGTCAGTAACGTAAAATATGAGCATAGCAGAAAGTAGGCAAGGAGTGAAAAACTGTAGTTTATTACCTTCTCAAGCTGCCTTCTTATGTAAATGTGAAGTTGGCATTCTGTGTAAAGGTGTCATGCTTGTTCTTCTAGTCCTGTTTCTGTGTAAATAGCTTCTGACTTGAGGGAGGCCTTTTCAGTTCTTCAAAAGAACTGCCCCCTCAAGAAAACACTATGAAGGGAGTTGATGCTGTGCTGTTTGACTTATTGACCCAGGGCAGTAATTACTTCCAAACAGCTGCAGTGTATGGTCTGTCTTACAGGGACTTAGGAAAGAATAGAGTATATCAAGGACTAGGGAAGCATAGTTGCAGGGAACTGGAATTGTAAGGATTTGGAGGGGAACAGAACAAAACCTAATGGAAACCAGTTTTCATTAATTCTCCTGCTCATGTAGCTACTTATTTCTTTTGAGAATCACTCTTAAAAAATGTGTCATAAAAGAGAATTTTCAAAGTAAATAGGTTGTCTGTATTGGACCTGTTTAATATGAATTAATTGAAGTGTCATCTGCATCTCTTGTTAACCAGCTGCACAGAGGCTGTGTAGCAAGGTGGGTAGTGAGGCCAAAGAGGATACCAGAATTTTCTGGAGTTCCTTAGTCTCCAATTAGGTTAGTGCAAAAGTAACCTTAACACATTTGAAAGCAAAGACTTGTGCCATTTGTTTCATTTATTGTTCTCTATAGTTCTGTGTTAGGTCAAGTGTTTGTTTCCTATTAGTTATTTTCTGGATGCTGTGTTTTTTGTTTGGAGTTGATGTTCCAAAGAGACAAATGTTTCTAGTAGCTTCGTTCTTCCTTACCTTTGTGTTTCTCCCTTTTCTGCTGTTTTACCCTTTGGATTTTTTTTTCAGCAAATTTAATAGTGACAAAAAAAGGGGAGTAGCAAAGAAGTCTAATAGTCTGCATCACAGGGCAGGACATAGGAAATCATTCTATCATTGTACAAGGCTGTAGGAGAGCTTTGTTTTCAAGGCACCATGTCTAGTTTTGGAGGCCTTTAATGTCTCTAGGGATTTTCAAATTAAGGTGGATTGTCTAGCAGAGAGGTACCAAAATGCCTACTGAACTGTTTTAAATTATGACCTTCTAAAGATCTCGAACTTATACAATTTGTAGAAATTGCTCTAGCAAAGCACTTCTTTATTGCATCTCTTTAGAGGAAGGGCCTAGAATAACCACTAAAGATTTTATCATCTCTGTAGACAGCAGTAGGTGAAAATACTTTAATGCTGTTTAGTACAGTTGGGAAGACTGTTGTTGAATGTCTGGGTGCTGACATGCTTTCATATTTATTACCCAGCATCTTTGGAGTTGCTGCTTATTGTTTGTCTGTGCTAGAAAGTTATGCTATGCTAACTAAATCAGTATCGCTAAAGCGGCAAAGATTTTAGTCTCAGACATGAAAGCAGCTTTGCTAATTGCTCATTCTGGAAGAGTTTGTCCTGTTGTGAGAAACAGGGTAAGTCATTGATAAAAACATTTTGGCTTGGTAGCCCCATCGTTCTTGGGTTGTAGACATAGTGCACCTTGAGAATCACTGCTTAGAATCACTTGCCTGTACTCTTATGTAAACCAACAGCTCACAGTTGCTTGGAATTTGAAGTTCCAAACAGTTGTGTTTGCTACTGAAATCTACTGCCATGTTGGGGGCCCATCTGTTGCTGTTTTGGAGTCCTTCAGCCTCCTTGCCATGGCAGTCCATGTGATGACAGTAAGAGGTGATTTCCTACAAAACATTCGTGTTTTGTGTCTTTATCTCGCTTTGCATAACTGGCTGCCTTGGTTTTGTTGCTTTGTGTGTTCAAAAATTTTATGTTCCCCTCAGCTCTTCTGACAAGTCATGCTGGACCTTCGGGATTGATCTCAAGGCTTTCCAGGCTTTTTCCTTTTTTTTGCTACCTCACAACCAAAATTAAGCTTCTCCTTTTCAAGACTGCTCCTGAAGGAACGAATTTTAAAGTGTAATAAAACCACTTGGGGCTGAATTGCACCTCTTGCAGATTATTATTTTAAGCATTCTTGCGGCCACGGGAGCTGTTCTTGTTATCGCAGGATCTTAGAATGGTTTGGGTTGGAAGGGACCCTAGAGATCATCTAGTTCCAACCCACCCTGCCATGGCAGGGACACCATCCACTAGACCAGGTTGCTCACACAGAAGCAGTTGCATCAAAATGAGAGTGCTATTGCATAGCCTTAGGAAGGGGGCAATTTCATGTGGATATCTGTTCTCCAGGGCTGTCCAGAAAACAGATTTACAGCAGGCAAAATATCTAGCTTGCTGGCAAAGATGTGGCAATATTTCCCAGCATAAGTAAGTTCAAATTGAACTGCTTTCCAGGAAAGAAGCCAAATATTGTGGCAGTGTTCCTGCCCTGTGGCAATGGAGAAATGTTTCCAGATGTCACCTGAAATGAATAAATTTAGATTAAGCGTGCTTGCTATGCTCAGATTTTTTTGTACTGCTTCACTGCTGCATCCGGCCTGTTTGACCTGTTTGTCTGTGTCATGCTGTATTGTTACTCAGTGGAGATTTGAAAAGGAGACTGAGTAATGCATGGCAATGTTTTGATAGGATGAAATTAACTCTTCTCTCCAGTTTACAGGAAAATGTAATATCTGCTCCTGCTTTCAGAAAAATAATTGATATGAGAAATCATTCACACAACTTCCTACATTGTCTCCTAAATAATGATGAATTTCTTCACTGAAAGAGTTGACAAGCATTAAAACGGGCTGCCCTGGGAAGTGGTTGAGTCACCATCCCTAGAGGTATTTAAAAGACATGTAGGTGTGGTGCTTAGGCACTTGGTTTAGTGGTGGACTCGGCACTGTTAGGTTAACAATTGGACTTGAGGGTCTTAAAGGTTTTTTCCAATCTAAATGATCGTATGATTCTATGGAAAATACAGTCAGCAGGCTGAGGTTGAAGAAACACCTCTGGGAGACACGTTTCTGAAATTGGTAAATGAAATGCTGTCTTCCTCCAACTGATTGGCTTCTGTGTAGGAACACTGGCAAAACTGGGCTTAGAACTTTGTTTTTATGATGTTAACAAGGAAGGCTTTTGCAGCAGAGCAACCTGCTCTTTTTATGAATTTGACTCACAAAAAGAAGGGGAAGTGGATCTTGGTTGGTGTATGTATAAAAGAGAAACGTGGCAGTGTGATCTCTGATTAGGTCTGAACTCCTGGAGTTTTGCTCTAGATATGACATATTTTGTGTTGCAAAACTTGAGTAATGAGAGCTTAAAATCTAAGTTTACTCACCCAGGCAATGCAGATATTGCTTTCTAGAAAACACTGTGAAACAGAGCAGATACAGGCAGGTTTTTGGCAGCAGATTTGCTCTACTTTCTCCAGAAGTGTAGGTATAATTTTCATCAACAACCATGAACATTCATACTGCAACTTTGCAAATAAAGTATCATGAAAACAGCATTAATCTATGGTCTATTGTTCTGTGTCGTTTGATTTCACTGTTTATGCCTATGTTAAAGGGGGCATAGGTGCTCTTGTACTGTGAGGTCTCTCTTACAAAAAGAGGAGGCAAGAGACAATACTCCCATAGACTTCCAAAAGTCCAGTGTCTGATCTTCATTACTGTGAAAGAGCTACTAGAAGAAGGCTTGTTTTGCTTTTGGAGACAACCCAGAGACTGCTGAAGTAGAAGCAGCCCTGAGAAAAGGGTAGTGTGCTGAAACAAAGATGGATATCTCACAAGTCACCAGGTTGTTAATTTGAAGTCTCCTTTAAATATACACTTAGATTTCTGTTGAATTTTCTGTTTTACCACTTGCTACTATTACTGTTACTAGCATACTGATGCTCAGAAAGGGTTGAGAGTTCAGAATATGCACAACTGGTGATAAATTCAGTATCCTTTGTTCTAACTCTCTTTTGCCTTACATATTTTTAGTTGTTTGTTTGCTGCTAGAGACAAACAGCTTGTTCTCGTGGGAATGCTCACAGGCAGGCACACAAAGTTCCATACCTCAGTATCTAAAACAATCACCCCTCTATCTCTTAAAGATCTATAGTTTAGCAGTGGTCACTTTCCTTGACTTCTGATTGCCTCAGTGCATCATTTAAGGTGTAAAAAGAAGTACTGCTGAGGAGGAAAATGGCTTTACAGCATCCTAGATTTATGCATGTTGAATATATTGTAAACTTTACAGGGTTCTTTTGTGAAAGTTGTCTACAATATCTAACAACTCTAGTAGCTAGTGAATTGCTATTGGGGTTGGCTGAACTGGCTACTTAGATACTTCTCTTGCAGGTCTACACATTACTTCATGAGTTCTTGACTTCAACTGACATACTGAATGAGACTTTACATAGGTTTTTAAATCTGTGTATATGCATTGTGTGTAAAACTGAGAGCCCTCTGTTCTGAATTGGATAGAGGTATGCCTTCATTAAAAGCAAAATCAGTAATGTGTTCAGTTGTATAAAGATACTAGTAATAGCAGCCCTCATCAGGAGTAGTTTGTCGCTTAAAATGGCGATCTAAGTCGAGTGTAATTGCAGTAACTTACCACCTTTCTCAAAGTTTTCTTATATCTAATAGAATTTGAACTCAAACAGGTATTTTTGCTGTTCAGCTCCTAGGTGAACAACTAAAAAAACCACTGAGCTATGTGGATGTGTCACAGGTACTGCCTGACATGCATTTGTGTTGCTGCTTTTGCTTTCAGATTTTACCATGAGTATCAGTTGGAGCACTCCAGAGTGCAGTTTTTATGCACAAAGAAATTAGAAAGTATGGAAACTAAAATGAAATCCTGTGGAGAAAGAAGGTTATTGTGTTGTGGTGAGTTAACTTTGGCTGGAGATCAGGTGCCCACCAAGCTGCTGTATCACTCCCCCTCAACTGGACAGGGGAGAAAAGATATGACAAAAGGCTCATGGGTCAAGATAAGGACAGGGACATCACTCAGCAAGTACAATCACAGACAAAACACCTTTGGCTTGTGGAGATTAATCCACTGCCAATCAAAAGTCAGAGTAGGATAATGAGAAACAAAAAATCTTAAAACACATTCACCTCTCCCCTCTTCTTAGGTTCAACTTCACTCTGGACTTGTCTGCCTCCTTCCCTGGTGTGGCACAGGGGGATGGGGAATGGAGGTTGAGGTCAGTTCATTACATGTTCTATACTGCTCCTTCCTCCTCATGCTCTTTCCCTGCTCCATCGTGACATCCCACTCACAGGAGACAGTCCTCCACAAACTTCTCCAGCATGAGTCCTGCCTTTGCATGAGGCACTGTTCTTCAGGAATGGACTGCTCCAGCATGGGTCCCCCACAGGTTCTGCCAGATCTACACCAGTAGATCTTCCTTGAAGAAGGAAACACAATTACTTTCCATAGGGTATCCTGGGGCAGGATGAGGTCTGTGAAGAGCAGGGGGGAAAATCTGATGTAGGGGAGCAGAGCAGCTTGTATTGCTATGTGTGTGATTAGGACTTGATCAGCTTGCTGTCTAGAAAAGTTCTACAGCCGAAAAGGAAAAGGATAATGTAATTGACCTCAAAGGCAGGTTTTTCTGTGTTCCTTATCCTATAGCTTGCCTCCAAAATTGAAAATGAGCTGCACAGAAGCCATTATTTTGGAAGGGGTGGGGTGGGGAAAAAGTGTATATAGCCTCAGTAAGCAACCAGGTACCATATAACCATTAGCTCGCCTCCCCCTCTCCCCCAGTAGGATGGGAGAGAGAATCTGAGGAAAAAGATAAGAGGACTGGTGAGTTGAGGCAAGAACTGTTTAATAATTGAAAGTGAGTGAAATAGTATGTATTGAAAATACCACTACTACTAATGGTAATATGTAATTAAAAAAAAAAAAAATCCATTCACCACCAGCAGATCAACGCTCAGCCAGTCACTGAACAATGATTCCCACACCCAGCCAACTCCTTCAACTGCTATACTAAGCATGATGTTTTATGGTATGAAATGTCCCTTTGGTCAGTTTGGGCCAGCTGTCTGGGCTGTGTCCCCACATAGGGGACAGATGCAGTGCCAGAAACTGAAAAAGTGCTTGACTTGATATAAACATTCCTTAGCAACAACTAAAACCAACAGTGTCTTACCAATATTCTTCTCAGCACCAGTCTAAAACATAGCGTCATGGTAGTTACTGTGGAGAAAATTGACTCTGTCCCAACTAAAAGCAGCACAAGGAAGATCTAGATAAAGGCTATGGATTTTACTGACATTCTCTAGATAATTCACTACTAGGCCTTAGGATGTTGTATATACTCGTAAGTTTGCCATGGGCTAAAAGTCTGGGATTGTGAAGAAAATAATATTACCAAATTTAAAATTAAATGTTAAACCAAAACCTTTTGATGTAGAGAAATATTAATATGTCATGTCTTTTGCTTGGTTTTTGGGGGAATTCAGACTTTTAACTTTACCCAGAAGGCTTCCAGGAAGTTATGGATTTTTTGTGTTGTTTTTTTTTCCTGCCCCCTCTTCCCCTTCCCCCCAGCAGAGAGAAAGCTACTGCAGGATAGACAAAGATGCAGAAATAAATCCAGCTATAGAAATGGAATGTAAACAGTAGTGTTCAGATTGATCTGTGGTTTGCATTAAAATCTACTTATGAGTGACCTGCTGCTAATGTCGTTTGACAAAATGCATTTTTAATTTTTTTTTCTCTTGCATTTTTGCAAGAATCTTTGTCATGGTTTCAGGCAGGAATGAGCTTCTCTCTTACACAGAGCTGCGGTTGTTATGGGCAAGCGGTTTCTTTTGTTAGTGCATTGGAGGGTCAGCAGCGGGCTTCCTGCCCACTCTCAGGCTCTGGGATTTTCTTGCTACTCTGGGACCTGGCTGTGTGTTGGTTGTTGGGTAGTGAGCTATTGTATCATATGTTGTATTTTCTACTATTTTAATTACTTATTAGTAGTAGCATTGTTAGTATCACTATAATTTTAATTTATATTATTAAATAGTTCTTATCTCAACTTCTATGAGCTTTCCTTGTCTTTTCCTCCAACTCTTCTCCACTGTGGGAGGGGGAAGGAAGGAAAGCGAGCGACTGTGTGGTACTTAATTGCCAGATAAGGTTCAACCACGGCAATCCTTTAAGTGGATTACATCTGTATAACATCTATCTTGTGGTCAAATGTCATTGGCTGTGATGTTCAGGGTAAACTTCAGAAAGCAGTCACATCCATCACAAGGACAGAGGGAGTTCTGTTATGTATTTTCATGTAAACACAGAGGTCAGCAAGGTTGTTGGGAGGAATAGATAGTAATAAACTTTGCTCATCAGTGAAACTAAATCTATGGAAAAGTGCATGGGGTTTCTGAGTAAGAAGGAAAGGGAAATTACTTCGGTACTTGTGCTTATAAGGAGGTGGTTCTTTCTGAGTAGCATTTGGTTTGCATACCAAGAAGAAATGATGAACTCCTCTTGTACTTGTAAGCATCAAGTGGTGTTGCTTTAGGTGATCCATCTTGTGTCGTGTACTATGGTGAAAATTGGTCTATCTTGAGCCTTTCCAAAGAGCGGCTATGTGTTATCCAAGATATCAGTGTTATATAAGGAAATGTTATGACATATGTTTGAAGGGATAAATTTTTCACTGTATTGGGTGGGTGTGGGACCTCTTAATGAACTCTGAGGTAGGTGTTCCCTCCAGGAAGCTTTTAGCATGATGACAGAGTCTCTTCAGGGTAAAGAACACCATCTGCATCCATTGCTAAGAGTGTTTCAATATTGGACAGTCTCTCATTTTGTATTGAGTGTGAGGCTGTGGTACTTCTGTGGCAAAACAGGGGAGGAAGGTGAAATTGGGACATGCTGCAAGAGCTAGTTTGGTTTGTGGGTTTTTTTTCAGTGTTTGCCTGGTATTTGTTGCATAAAGACATAACGTTTGACTGTGTTTTTCTCTTGTTCGTGTCATGATGCTCTGAATGAGGCATCCACTCCTTTATTAGCTCTCTAAAAACAGTATAAGGAGAAAAACTGTGTTTCTAATGTCATAAGGTCATGCATACTTTAGCTGCAGCTGGAATAGCAGGAGAAGCTGCCCCTTATCCCCTGGCTTCTGTCCACCTTGCTCCTAAACTGGATGTGTGAACTGCTGCAATGCAACACTAGCATTAGGTGTTAACTGAGGTGAATCCCTTGTCAAGGTTCACTTCGTGTTCTTACAGATGCATACCTACAGTATGTGGGAGGGCTGGAAGAGTTTCCCCCAGTGGCAGTGCTGCCCTAACAGGGGATCCAGAAATGAAAGCAAAGAGGTTGTAGCAATTTCTTTTCAGTCTGCATAGTAACTTCTAGTGATACTAGTTTCTCATCCATTGTGCTTGTTGGATAGATTGTTAGGAGCACTGGGTAACAGGGAGGGCTGGTAGCTACTACAATGTTGAATATAGAGATCTTTTATATTTACAGTAATAAGAAAGATTATTTGCTATAACTAAGAAATCTACTTTGTTAGGATTTAGGGGGCTATTAGGATATAAAGATTGAATTTTGGACAGACCCACACAGTAAACAAGTAAAAGTAAATAAATAGTGATGGCACTGATTTGTTTATATTTTTGGCTGTTAAAAAAATGCCTAAGTGGAGATAACATCAGTGATGAAGGAACATATACTTGAGAACTTGGGAAGGGGAGAAAAGGATAATAACAACTTTCTATTTCAGGAAGAAAAGATTTTGTTTTCTATTGCATGCAGCTCTACAGTTAACGCACA